>JANUYF010000003.1:306137561-306577561 GCA_026167975.1 Phrynosoma blainvillii | reverse complement strand
TTATTGTCTTTTCCAACGATTCATACCTTCTCATAATATGTCCAAAGTGTGACAGTCTAATAGTCTTGTCATTTTGGCTTCTAGGGATATCTCTGGCTTGATCTGCTCTAGGACCCATTTGTTTGTCCTTGTGGCTGTCTTCCTTAATAGGTGTTAGTAGTAGTAGGTCTGTGAGGTTTTCTGCTAGTACTATGGTGTCATCAGCATATTTTAGATTAGTAATATTCCTTCATCCTTTTTTCACTCCTCTTTCTTCTGTGTCCAAGCCTGCTTTTCTTATATGTTTTGCATACAAGTTGAACAGATAGGGTGAAAGGATACAGCCTTGTCTGACCCCTTTGCCAATTGGGAACCATTCTGTTTCTCCATGTTCTGTTCTGAGAGTAGCCTTTTGTCCAGAGTACAGATTCCTCAGGAGGACTATCAGATGTGTTGGCACTCCCATGTCTTTAAGGGCATTCCATAGCCTTTCATGATCTATGCAGTCAAAGGCTGTGCTAGTCTATAAAGCACATGCTGATTTTCTTTTTAATTCCCTGGTACGCTCCATTAGCCATCATATGTTTGTAATGTGATCCCTTGTGCCTCTTCCTTTTCTGAACCCTCCTTGGCCCTCTGGGATTTCTCTCTCCAGGTATGGTTGGAGTCTATGTTGCAGAATTTTGAGCATAATTTTGCTTGCATGGGAGATCAGTGCTATGGTTCTATAGTTGCTACAGTCTCTTGTGTCTTCCTTTTTATA
Organism: Phrynosoma blainvillii; assembly: GCA_026167975.1. Lineage (NCBI taxonomy): Eukaryota > Metazoa > Chordata > Lepidosauria > Squamata > Phrynosomatidae > Phrynosoma > Phrynosoma blainvillii. The sequence goes on along the minus strand of JANUYF010000003.1, from coordinate 306,576,819 downwards.
CATGTTATACATCATTTATTTTTAAACATGTATTTTTATACATGTTATAGCTGATAAATAAATGTGTGTGTGTGTGTGTGTGTTGCATTGATCACATATACATGTTTGATCTACAATATCCTCTGATGTTTTTCAGAAACATAGCATTTTTTGTAAATTTGTCAGTAACTAGATTTGCTTAAGAATCCAACTATCTGAGCCATCTGGCAAAGCAATTTGAGAGAAAGCATCCAAATATACAAATGGAACTCAGATTAGTTACAATGAAAGTTGTAACACACACAGGGAGGGGTATTCTTGCCACGTAATACATCAGAATGGTAGGGTAATGGCTGATTAAATTGGGATCATATGGACTTTGAAAAGTGGGAAAAGAAGGATAGAAATGAGTGAAGTGGTTCTTCATCTGTCTTTGGTGGAAGCAGTAGGCTTTTTAACTAAGGAAGCATCAATTTCCACCATTAAAATATATGACTACAGGAAACAGCTTCCCTCCCCTCCCACTTTCTGGATATACAGTATAAAGTCACGAATCCAAAACTAGCACTGTGATGGAAGGATGGCATTGCATGATATAACTTTAGCTTACTATGTGATGCATGTCAACCAATTCCTTTTTTAATTATTATTATTATTTCAGAAGAATCGGACTGTGTTTATAGAATAGAAACTGATTTCTCTCTTTCTTGACCTTGCTTACATACCAATGTTGGGCAATTGTGGCTCTCCAGGTATTGCTCACCTTTGGATTTTCCAAGCAACAATGTACCACTATTAGCTATCCCTGTTGTAATCCATATATTTGGCAATTGTTTGGCCTTGATTGATCAAATAAGATCTTCTAGATTCGTCGCTTCACATGACTAGTCAGGTGAATGCGGCGGTCAGGAGTGCCTGCTATCAGCTTCGGCTGATACACCAACTGCGCCCTTGTCTGGATATGAGGGATCTGGAAACTGTGGTGGATGCTCTGGTAACCTCATGTTTGGATTTCTGTAACGCACTCTACATGGGGCTACTCTTGTGCCTAACCCGGAAACTTCAATTAGTCCAAAATATGGCAGCCAGGTTGGTTACGGGAACATCTAGGAGAGAACACATAACACCTGTGCTGAAATCCCTCCACTGGCTGCCAATTAGTTTCCGGGCGCAGTACAAGGTGTTGGTTTTGACCTTTAAAGCCCTACATGGCTTGGGTCCATCTTATCTTTGGGACTGCCTCTCCCCGTATGAACCCTCCCCGCACACTCCGGTCCTCTGGGAGGAACCTGCTGCAGCCCATGAAGACTAGGCTTTCGCAGACCTCCCAGAGGACCTTCTCTGTGACTGCTCCCAGGCTTTGGAACGGCCTGCCAGACAAGATCCATCATATTACTACTCTGACTGCCTTCAAAAAGGCAGTAAAGACGGATCTTTTCCAGCAGGCCTTCCCGGAACATCTCCCTGATTAATTGATGACGATCCTTTGCTCATCCTCTGGCTGCCATGACATGTTCACCCAATATAGTTTTCTGTTTTAATTATGTGGTTGTTTTAACTCTATGCTAGTTTAATTCTGTTTTATGGGGGGGAGGGTTGGGACAGGGGTTGAGGTTTTAACTGTTCTTTTTAATTTATGTACACCACCTTGATTGCCGTGCAGAGGGGCGGGATATAAATAAAATTTATTATTATTATTATTATTATTATTATTATTAATTAAATCCCATCATTAGTTCCAACTAGAGAGACTTAGCATGTAACCATTTTTCCAAAATGGGCTCACTAACCATAGCTACTTCTGACAGAAGTATTTTTAGAATTTGTTTGTTGCTATAGATCAACACAGCTATCATTTCTGGACTTTCCTTGGGACAATGGTAATGCAGACAGTCATGATGAGCACCTGTACCTCAAGTGTTACCACTACAGCACTAAATGATGCTCCCAGTGAGAGAGTGTGTATGTGTGTGTGTTTAAAAGAGGGAAATTGGTCAAAACGTCTTTCCAATAGCATCCTTTACTAGCATTATCTGATTAGGCATTAATGTGTGGGATAGCCAACACCCAAAATGTCCATTGAGCTGCAATTATAAGGAGGAGGCTTTGTCTTTTATGAAATTATTCTCTCTGATCCTTCTCCTCTTGTTTTAATCTTTTCTGGAAAAACCTCTCTGATAACATCATGTTGTGGAACTGCAGAACTTGTGCAGGTTTTTAGTACTGGAAAGAACTGGATCCAGACTATGTTAGAATAGAGCCATTGAAGACAATGTTACTAACTTACATCTAAGTATGTTGAATTGTGGGTCCATTTAGTCCCACTGATTTCAGGTGGTCTGCTCTAATCCTGGCTTGGCCTTGGGAACCCACTGGGTGACCTTGGGCAAGTCACACTCTCTCAGCCTCAGAGGATGGCACAAACCCCCTATGCAGAAACTTGCCAAGAAAACCCAGTGATAGGTTCACCTTAGGGTCACCATAAGTAGGAAACAACTTGAAGAACACGATGATGATGACGACGACAACAAAAACAACAACAGAGTTCTAAGTTTGACTATGATTCAAATGTTGTGAATCATAGATGAATAGTGGGCACACAGTCAACCATAAGAATCTTAGATCCCACTTATTTCAGTTGAAGTACATTGAGAAAACTGGGCTGCATCCAGACTAAAGCTGAATTTGCACTGCAGAAATAATCCAGTTTGACACCACTTATGGCTCAATGCTATGGAATCCTGGGAACTGTAGTTTTGTGAGACATTTAGCCTTCTCTGTTAGAAAGCTCTGATGCTACAACAAACTCCTAATCCCAGAATTCCATAGCACTGAGCCATGGCAGTTAGTGTCAAACTGGATTATTTCTGCAGTGCCAGCGCAGCCCCAAATTAGCTGAATATAATTCCTGTTTAAATGTATGGGAAGTTAAGCCATAGTAACTAACTGGTACTATTGATTCCAATAGGATTGAAATCAACCACTTTGCTTGGATATAACCCATGTTAGCCAAAATTCTGGGTAGGGAGACAGGATATCTCACACTACACAATTAAAGCACTTCGATATCACTTTTAACTGCTATGGATCCATCCTATGGAATCCTGGGATTTGTAGTTTATGGAAGGAAATTTAAAATTCTCTACTGGAGAGCTGTAGTGCTTCAAGAAACTACACGCTATAAGTGTGAAAGAGACCAGGCAAGTAATGCTTTAATAGAATTTATGATTCACCTCCAACATTTCAAAGTAGTGTGATTTAGATAGTATCTGCCTGGGGGATCCTTTGGTCTCGATTGCTTCTGTTGAACTAGTACTGCCTGCTGTCAGGTTTTTTGTTTTCTTTTGTTCACTTGGCAGTCTGATGTACTATATATTCCATTCCAAGCAGTTCAGTATTAGAGTTCATCCAGAGGTGCATGTGGTTTTTACAGAGAAGGAAACTTTGTTGTTGTTGTTATTGTTATGTATCCCAGTCGTTTCCAAAACTGGGACCCAGAGTGGCGCTTAGACATCCCATAGCGCGATATGAAGCGGTATATAAATGAAGCTGCTTTGCTTTGCTTTAAAGTTAAAAAGGCTGTGCACATTTCATCCTTCTGAGCAAGCCTTTTTATTCTAACTCATTTTCAATTGCCTTGTAAAAGATAATTTGAGTCATCTCGATCAAGGATGTGCCTTTTTCTCCCCATAGGACACATTGTCTGCTCAGAGCTGCTTGTAGCGTCTGCAGCAATTCACATATACTCTCCCCTTGAGAAGAGAAGTCAAACACACTGAGGTCTGGTGGAACTCAACCTGAGTCAAATTTCTGTGGCATGATGTAATTCAACCAGACAGGATCCTTCATCAGACTCTTTCTTCTACTCTCTTACTAGCTGAGCCAGAAGGCACTCATATACAAGTTTATGTTTAACGTATAAAGGTTTGATTGAAAGCCCAGGAAAAGGTGGTGCGCTCAGACAAATTACACTGTCTGCAATTGTCTCCTGATTAATTATAGTCAATTAATTGGGCAGGCCATTTGGGTTCTGCAAGGAAAAGTTAGGAAATGAAGCAGAACTCTTCTGGTAAGCTCCATTTCTAGAAATAACCCCAAACACCGCGATAGTTGTCCTTCCGACAGTGGGCTGAACTGAATCCAGGATCAAACTCCCCTTGTTGAAAAGTAATTTTGCCTGATTTTCAGAACCCTTATCTCTCCTCTGCAATTATTTTCCCTTCCCTAAGAGAGCCAGTGTAATATAATGGTTTGAGTTTGGACTATGACTCTGGAGACCAGGGTTCAATTCCCACTTGGCCGTGAAACCCACTGGGTAACCTTGGGCAAGTCACAATCTGTCAGCCTCAAAGGATCCCTCTGAAGAAACTTGCCAAGAAAACCCCATGATCGGTTCACTTTAGGGTCGCCATAAGTCAGAAATGACTTGAAGGCACACAACACACACACACACACACACACAAGCCCACCCAGCCACCCTCCTATCCCTCTGAATTTCTCATTCTGGGTTTACTGGTGCTGTGGTACTTTCAACCGTACCTCAAAGAAGCTGCAGTTTTGTCCCCATAAAAACACCTGGCTTCCTGCAATAAGAAACTGCAGCTCTCGCCCAAGGAGAACTGAAAAAGCAATCCCCCCTTCCTAAAAAAAATACAACAATCCTAAATGTAGTAGCTCAGACTTCCAAAGCAATCGCCCTTGAATGCCTGTAAGACTCCAGAGACTATACAGTAGTGTAATTCCTAGCCAGTGAAGTCAGCTTGTAACCATGGCAGCCTTGACTGGAAAGCTGCACTATACAAAAAACAAACAAACCAACAACCCAGTTTGAGGAAGCCTATTGCCATGTACAAGATATATAGAAACTGAACAGAGTGGGAACAGGATTGATTGAAATATCTTTTCTAGTAGTAGTCCACTGCCCCATGTTCCATTGAATTGGCAACAAGGGACTTTAATAGGTCTGGTTTGTTGTTTGGTGCCTTCAAGTCATTTCTGACTTAAGACAAACCTATCATTGGACTTTATCATATGGGGGAAATCCCGTGCAGAAACGGGGTTTTAAATAGGGAAAAACCCACAAAAGTGGGTAGATTTTCAGACGACGTCACTTTTAAACTGTGCTTAACCTGAATGGAAAGTAGTCAAAAGCCGCTTCTTTTTACTTTTGGAAAATCCTGAAAGTAACAAGGAGCAGCTTTTGACTACTTTCTGTTTGGGTTAAACACAGTTTAAAAGTGATGTGTGTGAAAATCTACCTACTTTTGCGGGTTTCCCCCACCTTTTAAATCCTGTTTCTGCACGGGATTTCCCCCATGTGATAAGGTCCATATGGCTTTCTTGGCAAGTTTCTTCAGAAGAGGTTTGCCATTGCCATGGCTCCACTTTTGGCTTATAATAATAACAATAATAATAAAATTTTATTTATATCCCGTCCCTCTGAGATCAATCGGGGCTGCTAACAACAATAAAATACATCATATAAAATCCAAGATAATACCTACCCCCCCTTGAAATAGAAGCAAGATAGCACTCCATTCTCATGTCAGCAACATTAGTTTTTAATGCATTACAGAATTATTGTGAGGATTACTGAGACAATGTGTACAAGATGTGCTGTTGCGTGCCTTCAAGTCATTTCCAACTTATGGCCACCTGAGGGTGAAGCTATCACAGGGTTTTCCTGGCAAGTTTCTTCAGAGCGGGGTTGCCACTGCCATCCTCTGAGGCTGAGAGAGCATGACTTGCCCCAGGTCACCCAGTGGGTTTTTATGGCCCAGCTGAGAATTGAACCCTGGTTTCCAGAGTCATAGTTCAACGCTGAAACCACTACACCACACTGGCTCCTCATTAAAAAGAATTCTGATGCAGTTACTTCAGATAGCAGATTCTGAGAGTGTGGCAGCATGGTGTTAAGAGGAGAAAGTTACATGACATACAACTGCCCAAGTTAGCCTCTTGCTTTGGGAGGAAGCAACCACTGTTCCATTGTCAATGGTGAAGAACATTTCCAGTACTAGCCGAGTTGCCTTTTGTATCTGAAAAGAGAGGGGCACCATGCTTTTGTTCACCACAAGCAGCAAAATGCTGCTTGGGATTCATATATTAAACCAGGGCTGGACAACATGTTTCTTTTCCAGATCCTGGACTTTCTACCAGCAGGCAAAGACCATTTTAGTTAGTCAGGGCATTGACTTTCAATCATATGGTAGTACAGTGTGGATTAGTGGCTTGAGTGTTGGAGACCAGGGTTCAATTCCCAGCTCGGCCATGAAACCCACTGAGTGACCTTGGGCAAGTCATACACTCTCAGCCTCAGGGGAAGGCAATGGCAAACCTCTTCTGAACCAATCTTGCCAAGAAAACCCCATGATAGGTTGGCCTTAGGGTCACCTTAAATTAGAAGCGACTTGAAGGCACACAACGAGTACAGTGTTTAAAAATAGTGTGCTCTGTTTCACTCCCATTATAACTTTAAAATTATCTTTTAAATGTATTTTAACTATTTTAACCATATGCCTTTTAAATAGAATTGTTATTGATTTTTTAAAAAAATACTTCTGTAAAGTAAGTCCCTTGGCTGAATTTTTATTTTAAAATTTTGTAAGCTGCCTTGGGTCTTCTCCCAGGAAAATAGCAGGGTATAAATGGAACAAATAAATAAGTAAATTGGACTCTAACTGCCATTATTCTGCATGGTGGATAGGCATTCTGAGAGTTCAGTCTAACAACTTCTGGAGAGCCACAACTGGCCTGGTCATGATGAAAGGAATGCATCAGTAAGAGAGGGGAAAATGTATTCACTGCCAGATAATCGTGACTCCTCTGACCAATGTTATCTTAGGGCTCGTTCCCACTATGATTTAAAGGGAATTGCTGATCAGATTATATGTCTGTCGTTCCCACTTGAATCTGGTTCTGATCCTACTGCTTTTGTAATCTGGTTCTGATCCTACTGCGATGAAGCGAAGCAAATGCAAAAAAATGCTGTCTTTCCTGGCACTTATTTTTTGGCAGTTCTTTTGAATAGAATTGATTCTGAAGCATATTCAGCAAGTGAGAATGACATTTGGATCTGAATTGCATCTTACTGGAAGGAAGGGACAATAGCAGAGGGGTTGGCTGAGGGTTGCTTGAAATCTGCCATTTTTGTTTGAGCACTGCCTTTTGTCTACACGCATGTGTGTGGTGGCTTTAATTTTCGCTTTTACACTGATCAATTCCTGTGAATCTGTTCATGATCATTTCTCCAATGTGTGTGCTTTTTAAAAATATATATATGATAGAATATGTGATTTCTCGTTCTGTAGAACCTCTACAGTGAGCAAGGGCTCTCCTAATGGGGATTCCATGTTGCTGGAATGATGCATGGCTGCATCACCTGCAATGCAGAGATGTGAATCAGATGGTTGACATTTTTTTAAAAACAGGATGGATCAATCTCGATTGATTCTGAGCCTGCTTCATCTAGTGGTGCAAATACCAGTGGAAACTACAATGGGGTCAAAAAAAGAAGCAAATCCATGAAATAATAAAAAGATCCACTTTCATAGTGGGAACAACGCCTCAAGTGGAATCGATTCACTGACTCAGAGCGAAAGCAAATTGCAAACCGGTTTTAAATGTCAGTGGGAACTAGCCCTTAGAGGAAAAAAAATCATTTGTTCCAGACTGATGTCTTCATATCATTAGATCAGATTCTCCAGAAGAAGAGATAGCAGTGTTTGTGTATTTGTATATTAGCAACCTTAGTCCAAAAAACTGACCTCATGCACCTTTTATAGTTAGGTGGAAAATTACCATCTATCTTTTCAGTGTTACCAACCTGAAATCAGTCTCTCCATATTAAAAATTAAATGCACATTTGGCTTCAAACACCTGGAATCTGTAGTCCTGAAAATCTAGTTCATAGCAGGCAGGGGGATACAGAACCCAAAGTCTAGGTATATAAAGACTGGAATGAATATATACAGCCATATTTCAGTTAACAAAGCCAATGTCTGAAGCTCTTTTTTTACAGAAGCTTTGTACACCCACCTGCCCCCCTTTCTTCCTCATCCTCTGTATAACTGCAACTTTTTTTAGCAGCATCAGCATTTGGAGGATGGTGAAGGATGGCTAGAGAAACACAAGGTTGGTGTCAGATTGCAACAGTGTGTCTTCAATAAACAAATCTTGATCTGGGAAAGTGTGAGATTGTACTCTAGCTGCAGAAATAATCCAGTTTGACATGACTTTAACTGCTATTTCTCAATGCTATGGAATTCTGGGAACAGTAATTTTCTGAGACATTTAGCCTTCTGTCAGAGAGCTCTAGTGCTACAACAAACTACAATTTCTAGAATTCCATAGCATTGAGTCATGGCAGTTAAAGTGGTATCAAACTGGATTATTTCTGCAGTGAAGATGTAGCCCTAGTTCGTGATCTCCTCCCAGTAAATTTAAAAAGTACAGTTGTCCCTCTGATTATCAGGGGATCCATTCCGGACCCACCCACCCACCCACCCACCCACCTGCGAATTGGGAAAATCACAAATATCCAAGCCTCATTGAATTTAATGCCGGCACGCCCCTGCACATGACATTTTGTCCCTCCCCTCAGTCCACAAAGGGCCGAGACTGCGGACTTCAAGTCCACAAACAGGGAGGGACGAGTGTATAGATTTATAAGCCTAGCCACCTAAATAGAAATCATAAGAAAGATGGATGAATTAAAAACTCATCTCTGGATACAGTTTGGGCACTGGTGTCTAGAAGGTTCAAAATGTTTTTGTTTAATTATGCAATTCTTATGTGACCTGGTTGTTTTGTTTTTGCATGTACGTATTATTGATTTTGAATAAAAAGTTTGCAGAAACATATTGAATTACTCTTCTTTTTTTGTGGTACAGGAAGCTAGCCCTGTTCTCAATTCTTTCCATGTTAATTAGGCTTCTGGTACCAAACTTTCTGTTAAAGAACTAATGCCCAGGAACACACCGCCTTTGTTAAATGAGGTGTACCAGCATGATGTCATAGTTTGAGTGTTGAACTACGACTCTGGAGACCAGGGTTCGATTTCCCACTCAGTCATGAAACCCACTGGGTGACCTTGGGAAAGTCACACTCTCTCAGCAATGGCAAACCTCCTTTGAAGAAATCCTGCCAAGAAAACCCCAGGATAGGTTCACCTTGGGTTGCCATACGTCAGAAACAACTTGAACGCACACAATAATAACAACCTGTTTTCATGCCATTCCTATTTAGAGGCAAAAGAAGTGGGGCCAAAGATAGGCTTAACTAATACCCATATTTTCCGGTGTATAAGATGACTGGGCGTATAAGACGACCCCCAACTTTTCCAGCCAAAATATAGAGTTTAGGATATACTCGCTGTATAAGACGACCCCTCTTCCAATGGGGGAAAATGAGAAAGTGTTGGGAGGAAAGGACTGCCAATATACTAGGTGATGCATTCTGGGGTATGTACAATTTGCAGCCAAATAAGGGGGGTTACAGACTGCCAGAAATAGTGCAAATTCAGTCCACTTTTAGGGTTAGTGCTAGTGCTAGGGAATCATGGGAATTGTTTTCTTTCTGAGACATTGAGCCTTCTCTGTCAGAGAGCTCTGGTGCCACAATAAAATACAATTCCCATGATTCCCTAGCACTAACCCTAACCCTAAAAGTGGACTCAATTTGCACTATTTCTGGCAGTCTGCAACCCCCCTCAGTGACCCTGGGCACTCTCATCCTCAGAGGATGGTAATGGCAACCCCCATTTGAAGAAACGTGCCAAGAAAATCCCATGATAAGATTGCCTTAGGGTTGCCATAAGTCGTAAAGGACTTGAAGACACACAAGAACAACAAAAAAGTCTGTAGTTGTTTCATAGGTAGTACATGGGATTGGGAGCCAGCATGGTGTAGTGGCTTGAGTGTTGGAATACCACTCAGGAGACCTGGGTTTGATTCCCCACTCTGCCATGAAACCCACTGGGTGAACTTGGACAAGTCACACACTCTCAGCCTCAGGGGAAGGCAATGGCAAACCTCCTCTGAACCAGTCTTGCCAAGAAAACCCCAGGATAGGGGTTCACCTCACATCCGCTACTGCTTCCTCCTCCTGCCTCACGCCACACTACGCCACCCCTTCCTCTCTCCTCCACCTCCTCCTCCTCCTCTGACCTGGACTTCCTCTCTTCCTCCTCCTCCCACCTCCCGCCTCCCACCGCGCTACCCCTTCTTCCTCCTCCTCTGCCACCCGGCGTATAAGACGACCCCCAACATTGGAGAAGATTTCTCTGGGTTAAAAAGTAGTCTTATACGCCAGAAAATACTGTACATTCCTATTTCTCTTTTCTGTATTGTTTTAAAGTTGACAGCTGAGAGACAAATCAATCCCTGAGAACTCATAGGAGGATTTCATCACATGACTGCTTTATATGCTGCAAACTGTGTATATATAAATGGAATGTAAAGAGTGTGGGGTATTTGGGTGACTTCAATCAAGTTTGTTCTCTTCCTCCTTCATATACTCTTCAAGCTATTTCATGCAACTGGAATGCACAGTAGTCTGAAATTGCCATACATTTGGGATTTTAAAATTGCCAAAGCATTTTTGTGTTTGAAACAGACTCCTGTAATGTACATCTATTCCCCCCGCACCCCAATGACTATTTAAATGAAACCCTTCTGCCTAAGAGTAGAATAATTTCACAATAATAATATTTTTTAAAATCAGAACTCTGCATAGTAGTGTGGAAAACATGCATGTCTTTTCATATGTGATATCTGTTCTTCATTTTCTCAGCGGATCTCCTACTCTCACGCAAACTCATTAAACTTCAAAAAATATTTTCCCATCATTGTAGGGTTGGAACAATCTAAACTATGTGAGTTGGCATAGCCAGGCTATAAATTTGGGATATAGGAGGCCTAACCCATATCTGGGTTCTCCAACTAGCCACAGTTTTGCTTTCCACTACATATCATGATATTATTCTCTCTGCTCATCATGTCTGTACATCTGGAGTTAGCAAATGCTAGGAGTGTGTAGGCGTGTATGATTAGCCTCCCAGCTGTTTTCCCTGTGCTTCATAACCCTCCATGCAGACATATTTCACAGATGAAAAGTAGGGCACGTGTGGCCAAAAGTTATATATGAGGAATAATACATAGGCTAGAAGAGGCTGCAACAGTTTGCTTTTGCCCGGTGATACTGGGAAAGGCTAGAATCTTCCCCTTCTCTCTTTTTGGTCCTGCTGGGTTAGTGGAATGCAAACACCTTTTACACTTTGAACTCCATTTATAGCACTTGAAGCAAGCGGACTATGAAGGAGGAGAGTAGAAGGAGGAGGGAAAAAATGGAACATTTTAAAAGCAGCTTAAGAAGCAAGACAACACAGGAGCTTGCTGCATGCCCTAAAGCAGGGGTAGGCAACCTTTTTGAGCCGGGGGCCGGGTTGCTGTCCCTCAGACAGTTGGGGGGCCGAAGCACCAAAAATAAATAAATAAATAAATAAATATTTTTAAAAAAATATTAAAATTTTTAAAAAATATATGCATGCAGACTCTCTCAGCCGCAGAAAAGCCATGGCAAAACCCCTGTGGAGATTTTGCCAAGCAAACCCCAAGAACAAGTAATAACAACAATAATCAATATCATCATGGTGGGTGGCGGCGGTGGCGGGAGGGGGTGGCAGCAGGACTGGCCTGGGGCCTGTCCAAAGGCCTCGGGGGGGGCGCATCTGGCCCCCGGGCCTTAGGTTGCCTACCCCTGCCCTAAAGAGGCATTTTACTTCTTCCGGTTTCAATGCTTGATCAGGGATACAGATGGATGTTATCAGACATAATTCGCTGCCGATTCTGCCATGATGCCGTCAGCTGAATGCAGCCTTGCTCAAAGCCACGCTCAGTCAGCACTTTTTTGGAAACAGAAGTTTTCTGACTTGAGAAATTGGCTGGCTGAGTGGTCCTTGGACCTGGGCTGCATTCAGCTGGCAGCATCGCGGCAGAATTGGTGGTGAATTATGTCTGATAACATCTGGCTGTATCTCCAATCAAGGATTGAAGCCAGAAAAGGTAAAACGCTTCTTTAGGGCATGTGATAAGCTCCAAATAATCAGAACTGTCCCTACCAACTTGGGACTTAGTTTAAACTTCTGCCATGCAACTTGTCCTCAGTTTCCTAAACTAGCGTATTGTAGAACTCTCCCATTACCAGTGTTGAAGCAAGACTGAACTACCAATCCATCCACCTACCGTACATGGAAGAGGGAAGGGTTATCACCTCATGTGGCAATATATCTTAGGTTGGCCATGATCTTCTCAGAAGATTTTCCTTTTAGGTGTGCAATTATTTCCACATTTTAACATTACCATTAACAATGTAAAACACGCACATTGGCAGATATCTTGAAAATAAGCAGACAAATATAATTAAATTCCAATATTTTCTTTCTACAGAAAATTCATTGGGGAGTGGAGAAGTGGCAGTAGAATGGGAATGTGTGCGTCACTCCTTCCTTCCTGCTATTTATCTGCTTCAAATTTCCTATCCTAGCTGCATTTCCTTCCATGAGGTTCCAAAAATGTTCACAAGGGTAAAACACACTTGGAACCCTGCAGCAGAAAAGTGGCTTGCACAGGAAGATTTGAAAGAGAGAAGCAGAGAATGGGGGGGAAAGGGGGTATGCATTTCTCTCCTAACCACCTCCTCATTCAGAGTGATTCCTGCCACAGTAACATGTCACGAACAAAAATTGCTTATGGGCTTCATATATGCATACATTATAATGTTGAGATCAGTGTGAGCAACACATGGCCTGCTGGCCATAGGCATGCCTCCAGCCTTTTATGCAGCTTTTCTCTGGGTCCTTACCATGGTCAAAGTTTCCATCATTTATTCTATCGGGAAACATAGCATGCAAGGAGAGGGGCAGCATGATTCCCAGCAGAATTATACTTCCACTGCAGTTCCAGTCACTGGGATTTTTGCAGTGGCAATGGAAACATCAGTGGCAGCAAATTTTTGGTGAGAGCAGGGGTGTCACTATGGGGTGCAGGGGGTTCAGACCGTGCTGGGTGACACCTCAGAAGAGGGGTGACACCTGATCGGGGCCTCCTCCCACTGTGGGTTGAGAAAGGTGAGCAAGACCCTCAAGGCTTCATCATGGCAGTGAATCCTTTCTGAGGAGAAGGGTGAGCATACCCTTTTTCACTGATGCCATCATCTCCTGGTGCCCCCACAACAGCCCCCTGCACTGGGTGACACCAGAGGTCAGGATGCCACTGGGTGAGAGTTATAGGATGATGTAACTGCACCATGGTTTCAAGTTGGGGAGGGGGGAACATGCTAGGAGGATACCTATTTCTGGTATGAGTTAACCTTGACTGAAGAACATATCTGCAACATGAGGTATGTCATGCACATTAAAACTGCAGTGGCATCCACATCTTCCCAAGATTAAGCATGTTGAACACACAGGGAGTTAATTTTGAGTAAACATGCAGAGCCTTGTAATAAACATGTTAGTCTTTAAAAGTCATAGGACTTGCTTTTGCTGTAAGACTGCTATTTTTTTAATTTTATGTTTGTTTAATAACTTTTTAAGGGGAGGGAGGGTTGGGGTTTGGGGTTAATCTTATTGTGTTGTATTTTTATGTTGGAAGCCACCCCGATTGCTACGCAGAGGGGTGGGGTATAAATACATTTATTATTATTATTATTATTATTATTATTATTATTATTATTTTCTCCTTTAGAACCTGACACAAAGAGAAACTTTGATATTTTATTCATTCATTTAGTTCGTTAGTTGATCAACATCCTGCCTTTCTTTGAAAAGTTTGGCTGTATCAACACTGCAGAATTAATGCAGATTGACAATGCTTTAACCACCATGGCTCAATGCTGTGGGATTCTGAAATTTGTAGTTTTGTAAGATATTTATCTTTCTCTACCAGAGTGCTCTGGTACAGCAAACTACGGTACAAATCCCAGGATTCTATATGATGGAGCTATAACAGTTAAAGCAGTGTTAAACAGCATTAATTCTGCAGTATGGCAGCAGCTCCTGGACTCAAGGTAGCTGGATCTGGAATTCAAGATAATTAGTGTGAAGGAGGAGATTTTCAATGGGGTTTATTTGAAGCATGAATAGAAACTAGCAGAGGCATGGTGAAAAATATCACTTCAGTGGAAGAGTTGTTAAGGCAAAGTGAACCCTTCCATGGTCAGATGAGTAGCAAGGCAAGAGATTTGTTTGCATAAACATAACTGACCCATACATTTACTTTCATGGGACTGCCAAGCAAAACAGCCAAGTTAAAACTTCAGAAATAAAATATTCTGTAGATCAACCTTTCCTCATCACATATATCTGTGTAGAGCAGCTTTCCTGGTGACTTTCAGACATTGAACTATGATTCCCATAATCACACAGCAGGCTGTGGGAAAACAGGAGTTGTTCCACAGACATGGAGGGTACAAGCTTGGAGAAAGTCAGCAGCAACAACATTGTTATTGATAAATACTTTAGGTGGTCCCACTTTGGCATACATTATCTAAAACTAGACATCTTTTCCAGTGGGTAATGTTATTTGCTGTCAAGTCAACTTACAATTATGGCAATCTCCGGAACGAGAAACCCCAAAGAACCCTGGTCACCAGCTGCCCTGCTCAGGTCTTACAGACTCAGAGCTGTGGCTGCCTCGCTTGAACCAATCTACCTGTTGTGTTGTGCTCCTCTTTTCCTACTGCATTTCACTCTAACAAGCATTATCATCTTTTCCGATGTGTCACATTGTCTTATGATTTGATATGTCCAGACTGCAACAGCCTCAATTTAGAGAGATCTTTGTAGCACTTTTGAGACACTGAAATGCATCTGAGGAAGTAGAGTTAAGTCTACAAAAGCTCATGCTACCAACTTCCTTCTTTAGTCTCAAAGGTGCTTCAACAACTGTCTACATACTGATTCTACAGACTAATATGGCTGGCTATATTTTTTTAATTCAGCCTCAATTTATTAATCTTAGCTTCTACCAGGTTTGATTTGGAATAAGACCCATTCATCTGTCTTTGTAGCAGTCTATGGTATCTTCTCCAGCACCACATTTCAAATGAGTTGATTTTCTTCCTATGTGCTTTCTACACGGTTCAACTTTCACACCCATAGATAGAAACCGGAAATACTGTGGTGAGTGGATAACATAATAATGCTTTATGTGTCCAAACCTATATTTTAAGTAACTTCTTCCTAGGTCAATATAGCAAAATAAATAAAAGCTGGTATACAAACGTTAGCTATTTAGAAAATATTTTTCAGAACTCACAGTAGGCGGAAAGTGTAGCTAACTGTAAACCAACAAAGAGTATTTTATTGCTTCTCTGTACCACTCCTTCAAGAACCTTCCTCTCATTTCCACAATTAGAGTTGACCCATTATTAGTGGGTAGAAATAAAATAACCAACGTTATAAAAGAGAAACTTAACAAGATGACGTGGTGGCAAAACCTTGGTTTTCTGTAAATGCTTATTGAAAATGACTAAAATTACTCCTGCC
The DNA here is from genome assembly GCA_026167975.1 of Phrynosoma blainvillii. Lineage (NCBI taxonomy): Eukaryota > Metazoa > Chordata > Lepidosauria > Squamata > Phrynosomatidae > Phrynosoma > Phrynosoma blainvillii. The sequence continues at coordinate 306,561,293 of JANUYF010000003.1, read as the reverse complement.
AAACTGTTGAACTCCTACTCCACATACATTTAGCAACAAGTGTTCTTTATTACTCAGACATTCTAAACCAGGTCCAGGGAGCCAATGTAGTTAGGAGGAAAATATTTTTTTCTGGAAAAATTCCATCATATTTTCATTTTTGAATTTTAAAAACCATAAAAATATTATGCACATATATAAACATTGGGTACTTGATACTTAGAACCTATTTTTAAAAGTATTTGATTGCCACAGTTAATCTCCATTCACAGAGGTCCTTTTTGAACTCCAATAGAATTTATTTTTACAGGATTATCATTTGATCATTGGAGATCAGACAGGTGCTAACATTTTGTTTTCAGGTAGTATCTCACCAGACTATGGGTACTAACAAAGGAATACAAACGAATGAGACTTTCATGAGGATTTGCCCCTTTATCAAATAGGAGATATGCAGCTCAGAAGATGTACATTCCTTCAGTCCCCTTGTTGTATATGTAAGTATACTAACACGTACCAGACTGAATAAATTTAATACAACTAACTGGGGAAAATCTAAATCTAAATAAATTCCATTCAGTTGAAAAAAAAATAAAAAGTAATATATCAGCTGGACAGCAAGGTGGAGGGAGCAGAACTTAACTGAGAATGGTCTCAGATAACTGATCAGATTTGGCACTCAGGGTTTTACTACCAAAGTGAACCTGTTTCTTTGATTTAACTCATTTCTTTTGAGCCCTTTGTCCAATTACTGTTGGCCTATGCCTTACCAGTGCTTCTTCTCCCTTCACCAGTCTGTCCTTTCTTTCACCAGCAATCTCCATTCTCCAATTCCTGTTGAATTCTGTCAAAAGCAAATAGGTCAGGAAACTATTAAATAATTGATATGGTAAATGCTGCTTATGCAGGATTGGTTAGAGCTTGAGAAAAAAAATATTGTTTTGGCTTACTCTGTGAGCCCCCCAGTTGGCATGCTTAATGACTATAGTAGCTGAAATATTCTGGAAACTGTAACAGTAATGGCAAAATTATTTATTATTAACTTCCTTAGGGCCCAAGATTTTCTCTCAAGAACTGTGTGAGGGAATATTGAGGTCCACGGCTTTTCCCATATTCTTGCTATTCATGGACTGATTTGCTAGGAAAAATAGTATTACAGCTTTTTAAAAAGGAAAACCTGGCATGAGCAGAAGGTTCTACACTGTTCAGTCTCAGACATGGCAAGAAGAGTTTTGCCAAAGTAGGAATGACAGACAGATTTACAATACATGTTAATGGTCTCAATTTCCAAAGGTTCATTGTTGATCAATAGGATCTATGGATTACAGACAGCTGAATTTTGCTAGTTGGCTTGTTTCTCAGCTGTTGACTACTGTGCATCTTCACTTTTCTTTGAGATGCTTCCAGGAAGGGAGGGAAAAGCTTTGCCCTCTGGTCACTTCCAAAAGCAAGCACTCCTTGAAAAAATAAACAGAGGAAAAAGTGTATCTTGTTTCAGGTTTGAAGCACAGCTTTGATTCTCCTGGGATGTTGTGAAGCATTATGGCACTTAAGAAAGAAACGTTTCATTAATTTAGTACAGGTACCTTTATAAGACACAGAAAGACCAGTCAGCCTGACCTTGGTACAAGGAACAATATTAACATGGATTATACAGGAGTCTGTCTACAAGTATCTTGATGACAATGCTGTGATCAATAGGAATCCGCATAGGTTTGTCAAGAACAAACCCTGATGAACTAATCTTAAATCGTTTTTTCATTCAGGTTACTAATTTAGTATATGGTGGGAAAGCTGTGGATGTCATTTATCTGGATTTCAGAAAAGCATTTGGTAAGGTCCCCCATAATATTTTGACTAGAAAACTGATTAAATGTGGAATAGATGAGAACACCGCCAGATAGATCCATAATTGGTCGGAAAACAGTGCTCAAAGAGTAATTCATCAGTTTGGCTGTGCTTCAAACTGGAAAGAGGTCTTGAGTGGAGTGCCTCCGGGTTCTGTCCTAGGGTCATTACTCTTCCACATTTTTATCAATGACTTAGATGATGGGATGGAGGGAATTCTTATCAAGTTTGCAAACTGGAAGATTTGGAAGATATGACACTCTGGAAGGCAGGAACAGCATTCAATGAACTTTAACAAACTAGAAAATTAGACAGAAATTAATAAAATGGAATTATAGAGACAAATGCAAAATTCTACAGCTAGGTAAAAAACAAATGCACAGGTATAGAATGGGGAATGCATGGCTCAGCAGTATTAGATGCAAAAAGGATCTTGGGATTATTATTGATCATAAATTGAACACAAGCCAGCAGTGTGGTGCTGCAGCAAAAAATGTGATTGTTGTTTTAGCCTGCATTAAAAGAGGCATAGGGCCGATGCAGACAGCCCGTTTGGGGCATCAGAGAGCTGCCCCGGATAGCGACGGATCAGAGCCATGGCAACTGCCCCGATCCTCCCTTTTGTCACCCCTAAAAGAGTGGCAAAATGTCACTCCTTTTAGGGGTGGCAAAAGGCTGCCCCAAGAGCCAGCACCACGGCTCTTCCATGCCTTTTCGGCACAGCGTGTCTGCATGTCAGGGTGGGGTTGGGGTGGCCAGTGTGCGGCTAATCCACCCCAAGGCTGGACCTTTGGGCCGGTCTTCAATGCCCCATAGTTTCCAAGTCGAGGGGAGTAATAGTGCCACTATATTCTGCACTGGTCAGACCTCATCTGGTGTATTACTTTCAGTTCTGGGTGCTTCATTTTAAGAAGGATATAGATAAGTTGGAGCAGATTCAGAGAAGGGCAATGGGGGTAATAAGACTTATAGAGAACAAAACATATGAGGAAAGGTTGAAAGAACTGGGCTTGTTCAACTTGGTGAAGTGAAGACTGAGAAGTAACAGGATTGCACCCCTTAAATACTTCAAGGGTTGTAACAGAGAGGAAGGTGCAGATTTCTTTTCTGCTGCCCCAGAGGGTAGGACCAGGTCTAATGGTTTGGTTACAGGAGGGTAGATATAGATTGAATATTAGAAGAAACAACAGTTCAGCAATAGGGCCAATTGCCTCAAGTGGAGATGACTCCTCTGAAGAGTGTTGATAACTTTCAAACAGAGGCTGGGTAGCTAATTGCTGGGGATATTTTAGCTGGAAATCTTACATTACGCAAGGGTTGGACTTGATAGCCCATGAGGCCTCTTCCAGCTTTATGATTCTGTCTTAACATTGATGGGATCTAAAGAATTCCCATATCTAAGATCAAACATTGACCAGAATGGAGACTGCAGTCAAAAAATAAGAAGAAGACTAGGAATGGCAAGGGCAGCTATGAAAGAACTGGAAAAGATACTGAAGAGCAAAGACATATACAACTGAGCACTAAAGTCAAAATTGTTCAGGCCACTGTATTCCCATTTACCATGTATGGATGCGAGAGCTGGACAGTGAAGGAAGCAGACAGAAAGAAAATCAACTCATTCAAAATGTGGTGCTGGAGAAGAGTACTTAGGATACCATGGACAGCCAAGAAGACAAATAAATAGGTTCTTGAACAGATCAGACCAGAGCTCTCCTTGGAAGCAAAGTTGATCAAGTCATACTTTGGCCACATGAGAAGGCACAGATCACTAGAAAAAACAATAATGCTAGGAAAGATAGAGGGCAGATGAAAGAGAGGAAGACCACAAACCAGATGGATAGATTTGATCAGGGGAGTTATGGGGAAGGGCTTGCAGGATCTGGGCAAGGCAGTGGAAGATAGGGATACTTGGAGATGTCTCATCCACTGGGTCACTATGAGTTGGAACTGACTTGAGGGCAGCTAACAACAAAACAAAATATTTTGTGCCCTATCTCTTCCTTTCAGCTATGTGCTACTTGGTCTTTGAAGAGTGTTGATAACCTTTAATGTGATTGTTCTCAAAGAGATAGTCATGTTGGCTTTAGTACAAAAAAGAAAGGAAAACAATAGACTTGGGGCACCTTTCAGATTCACCAATTAATTTTAACATAAGCGTTTGCAGGCTACAGCTCGCTTCTCTAGATGCAAGTATACTTTCTATGCCAGCAAGTATGGTCCAGTGATTTGACTGTTGGACTCTGACTCTGGAGACCAGGTTTCAACTCCCCACTCAGCCATGGAAACCCACTGGGTGACTTTAGGCAAGTCACACTCTCTCAGCCTCAGAGGAACACAAAGACATGCCCCTCCAAACAAATCTTGCCAAGAAAACCCTTAGGGCCACCATAATTTGGAAGTTACTTGAAGGCATACAACAACAACAACTACTACTACTACTACAACGTGTTTGGTAATTGATTGTTTTATGTAACAGGATTCCTGTTTTAGTGTTGTCCTGTTATTAACCTGTGGTTTTAAATTAATGTTTTATATGATTTTAATTCTATAACCAGATGCACATTTTTAAATCTTCTGTAGAGTGGCTAGAAACTGACTTTAGCAAGCACAAGAAATGGTTGGTCATTTTTGTCCAATGTGGAATGTCTACATTTAGTTCAAGATTGTGGTAATGGAGTTGTGCATGAGATATAAAACCACACCAGAGGTATCCGAGAGGCGAGTTTGGTTGTCCATTCAGTTGCACAGTGTTGCCAGTCAGCATAGGTGTGGTGTTGCACTGTTAGTGCAAAACTCCACATGCAGAGAATTGCATTGAACAACCTTAATGCAGGATCTTAGCCATAATATTTTATACATACATATACATAGCAGTATCTTATGAGACGTATTTTTAGTGAACATATGCGTTATTGCATTGTTTATTTATTTATTGTAATATTTACATCCTTTATTTATCTGAAAATCTCAGAGCAGCTTACAATAAATGCAACTTAGAACAATAAATAATTTTGAAAGTTTAAAAGATTAAAGATACATTAAATAAGTTTCCAATTTTAAAATAATAAATTTAAAACAATCTCAAATGTAAGTATAAAACATGTGCAGCCTATTTATACTGCAAATAGATGTGAGATAACACACAACTGAGAAAAATGAGAATATGATTCCAGCATTTAACAGTAGAAGACCTAATAAGAGCTCCTGCATCTACTCAAGTTCATCTGTTATCAAATCTGAAGCTTTTACAAGTTGTAGCAACAAAAATTGGACCAGACTCATACCTTGTACATTCCAAAATCTAATGTGACCTTGTACAGGTTATTACAAAGATAAGGGCTTCTCATTGCAAAATGGGTGTGGATTTTGAATAAACCACATGGAAATCATGGTACATTTTTTGCACTCATATCATTCTTCTTTTGCTATCTGTCTGTCTCCTCAAACCATACACGTTTGTAGAAAATAAGTATGGGGCCTATTACAGTATCAGATTGGAAACACATTGAAAGGACTCCTTCATAGGTCGTGGTGCTTGCCCTGAGCATCAGGTCGCATGCTGAAGGATGCTTTTGTAGCTGGAGAGACAGAAAACAAATGGCATGTCTCTGAGTTCAAGTCCTCGGAAAAATAACAGCACCTCAGCATTCCCATATAAAAAAATCTTGAAAAAACAAATAAGGCCGATTTGGTTTTGAAGTCAATCAGGAACAAATTCTTCTTTAGCCCTCATGCCAACAGCAACAAGATGAAAATGAAATGAGCTTTTTTTTTTTATTTTAAGAGTCATCTCAGACTGGAGCAGTCAATGCAATACTCCCTCCAGCCATGGGATTAAATAGATGAGTCCATCTGACACTTTCCTCCCCCAGGTGTTTGAAAAGGAGACCATGGAAATCCAAAAATAGGCTGCACATTCCAATCCCATTTGCTTTTAAAAGCAGAGAAGAAACAACCCACTGTAGGCAAGAAAAGGAGAGAAAATCAGTGAGAGTTTTCAAAGCCAGGGAAATGGGTTTATTAATAAATAAATGAAGTGATGAATGTAATTCTCTGTTGTCCAGACTCCAAAGGTGACTGGCCCAAGCATGATGTGCTCAAATCCTCTTGGGCCCTTATCACATGGGGTCTGAAGCAGAGCTAATCCAAAGGGCATCCACAGCTAATACATATTATTCCCCCGTGTTTACACATGACGCTGCCCCAGAACACGGAGCTAATCCGTATTGTTCCCCCGTGTCTACACACGACGCTGCCCCAGAACACGGAGCTAATCCGTATTGTTCCCCGTGTCTACACACGACGCTGCCCCAGAACTCGGCAGAATACGGAGCTAATCCGTAAGGAGCAGGGAGATTTTGACATTCGGTTTGTAGAGGATGTACCTAGGGAGCCTTCGCATTCATTGCGAATTGGTGGGCAAGGCGAAAATCCCAGCGAGGGGAAGGGATTGCCTTGGCAAAAGGCAAACCGGATTGGAAAGAAGAGGAGGAGAGGAAGAGGGAAGAGGGAGGCGATCTCTCTCTCTCCATGGGCTGCCTTCCCTTCTCCAGTCCTCCAGCCCTCCTCCTCCTCCCCGGTTCCCATGGCTGCCTTTCCTCCCGGCTTTTTGTGACGGGAGAGAAGGGAGCCTTGGTATTAATTGCGAAATGGCCAAAAGGGCGATATTCCCTCCGTTTCGCTATGGAACCGAATTTATTCCTACTTCTGTTTTTCTTCGCTTTTTCTTTGCTTCGTGGCCAGCGTTTGATAAGGTCCATAGTGGATGACAATTTCTTGGTGTAATTTTGAGGCTTAGGCTTCAAGTGACAATGCCAGCCAGGCTTGCATATTGGGTTGGTGCCATCTTAGGGTCGCTTTGATAGAGAGTGCATGTATGCAATGACTAGGAATTCTGATTGAGGAGTAAAGATGTCAATACCTAAAAAAACAAATAAACAAAGACTTTATAGTAAGAACGCCAATGAAGATTTTAAAAATGCTGTGTGGACTAAGCAAACACTGAATTAAGCTAGTTTCATTTCTAACAGAAGCAAGAGAATAATGGGTGGGGAGCAATGGAAAGATCCCAGAGAGTACTGGCTTACATCTGAGAGATGGATAAGATCAGGAGACTCTACGTCATTGAAAACTATTTAACCCAACTATTTTAAGTACTGAGTGTTGCTACATTCCCAACACCCTTTCCCATCATTGCCATAATAGAAGTCCAGGAGCAAAAACACCAGATATAGAGGATTTGAAGGGTGGGGGGTTCATGAATGAAAAGGCTAAAGTTGATAATGGATTACATCTAATACAATATAAAATGAGGCCCAGCCAACTAGATCCTGGTAAAATATATTTTCCAAGCTGTGCATTCCACCTGATCCTGACTTCTTGAATTCTCAGGTGAGCATGTTAAAACAATTGGTAGCATGGGAGAAAGGATCCTGGTACATTTTCCCAGCTTAGATCCAGTTTACAAAAACCATGTGCATTTTTTAAAAGAAAAGGCATCAATATTTCATTATTAACACTGCAGGAGAAAAGAACACAATATGAGTGTAAGACCTACCACACTGCAGAAATAAAGCAGTTTGACACCACTTTAACTGTCATGGCTCCATCCTGTGGAATCCTGGGATTTGTAGTTTGGTGACGTATCCAGCCTGGTCTGTCAGAGAGCTCTACAAACCCCAGGATTCTGTAGGATAGAGTCATGGTCATTAAAGTGGTGTCAAACTGTTTTATTTGTGCAGTGTGGATACACCCTATGATGTTTCTTCAGAGTCTGTGCCTTTAGATGTACACATTTTATTTGAGCTTTGATCCAGCTGGTGGCCCAGTTGTCTGCTAGATTCTCAGCCCCAGCCGTGTTGCATTTAGGCACAGTTATTAACTGTTGCCTATAAAACAGCTGAGCTTTCAGACTCCTTCTCTTCTCTTAGACAAGTGGGGCAAGCCCTCCAGCAAGCCAACGTTTTTAGAGTCCTGCCAGGGAGCTATATATAAATGTGCTAATAAACCAGTTGTGTTACCTCTGTGGAGCCTGTATCAATATTAAAGTTTCAACAAATCAAGACATCAGACTAGAATGGGCAGGAATTTTTCTTCCAGATGCTTCCACTTTAGGGATTATTGTGTTTTGGATATCTTGAAATTCTATGATTTGGTGATTTTTGTCTTCTCCTTCTATAAGAACATAGGTCACAAAAAGTAACTGTGGTATCAAGAATGGGGGAAATGCCTATGATTGAAGAAGGCTTGGTAGACATGTGAAGGAGAATAATTATATTTCCCCAAATATAAATAAACAGAAGTGATTTTTTCACTTGTTTCTGCAATCATTCGCAGAGCTGACCTACTACAAAGACTATAGTATAAGGTTGAGGGAAGAACTGCTGTGTTAATGATGTTATTATAGGAAAAGGGACCCTTCTGTAAAGTAATGAACTAAACTATAACTATGCACCATGGTTTTTTGTGCATGCTTGTTTTTGTCTGAAGAAAAAACTGACTGAAGTTAAGAGAAGCAGCCAGAAAAAACAAAAGAGGAGCCAATTCAGCATATAAACCTCACTAATAAATTATTTTAAGTGAGGTGATATCAGAATTTAACAGAGGAACAGATTAGCAAATCATGATACATTCTGCTTTTCAACTATGAACACAAGGCTGTTGAAAGTTAAGTATGCTGAAAGATTTGATGCAGATGGATTTAAGACTCCCCCCCCCCCTTTCTTTCATGGGCCCTATTCACTGTAGACACAGGACAAAAAACTGAATTGTTCTTTGTTTCTTATAGAGGAAGAAAGATGAGACATAAGTGCATTAAACAATCAATAAATACATTTGTTCAACATGCTTTAACTGTTACCTTATGTAAAGGTAGTTTGCTTAAAAATGGATTTCAATAAATAAATATAAAACTAAATAAATATAAAAATAATGGAAAACAGAGTATCAAAAAGATAAATAGGATATCAAAAAGGCAAAAAGGAATTAACATACATAGATTATGATTAGAACAATTATGAAACACAATGTTTCATTGGTAGAACTTCAGAAATTGCTTCTTTGCTCCCTGCCTTCCATAACTCAATTCTGAACATTTTTGCAGAGCTGGTTTTGGAGATTCACCAGGGGTTGCAGTGGGAGAGAGGGTTATTACCAAAAAGACAATAGGTAAGTAGGTACTTGGCAGACCTCTCTGGAAAAATGATTCTGTAATTTGGACATCACTCTGTTGTGATAGAAGCAGAGTCTGGTCCATCACAGGCAGCACCTGCAGATCCTGAGAAGGAAGTGGAGTCTCTGAGCATTGTCATATGCTGACAGTTGAAGAAATGGAACAAAGACACCAGAAATGTTCTCCTGTAACTTAAGTAAACTATGCCTGTCAGTGAGCCCAGCTGTGCTAATTTATTGCTGGACATAAATTAGCTCAGCCAAGGCCATTTTAGTGCTGCAGACAATAGATTTTGCTGACTGTATGTGATTTCCTTGGCTTCCTATAACTGACTCTTGGTTTGACTTTGGACTAACCGCTCTGGCATTTCCCTTTGTTTTGGACTTGACTTAGGGCTATTTGCTTCATTTGATTTTGGACCATTTGGACTACACCTCTGCTTCTGATCTGTGGGAAATTGGTATCATCATGGGATTGTCCTAGTTTTCCTCTGGTCAGCCTTTGGGTGTACACTCTTGGGTGCTAGCCTGCTTTAAAACCTGACACATTGTGGGCAGGGTTTGAGTGTGTTGTCATGCCCGTATCTCCAGTTTCAGCCCTACACATATCCTAAAATAGGATATAAATATCACCCCCAGCTGTAGCCTCATGTGTGCACAAAGGTTCCCTCTCACTCAGTCTATTATCCTCAGACATTGTCTGAGCCACTCTCCATTTTCCATGGAACTCTCCTCAGGAATTTAACTCCCAATTCATTATTATTATTATTATTATTATCCACCCTTTCCCCAAAACTGGAACTGAGAGTGGCTCACAACATTTTAAAAAGTACAATTAAAAGCATACAAAAATAGTACATTAAAATAGAATTAAATTATTACAATATTTAAACAAGTTACATATTAAAAGAATAAAATACTATTAAAAAGATAAAAAAGTTAAAGATACTCTCTATCCAACTTTCTAAACCTTTCTTTCAAATAGCCTGGTATGGTTTCTAATGTTTAATTATCTTTCTATGTCTGCATGTACATTTGCACATTTCTAAATAAAACCTTTTTATTTACTGAAATTGGAGTCTCTCTGTTGTTAGTTCTGGTAAACAGAGGTGAAAAGATCCCTGAAGTTACCCTCCCCTCACAGGCATTCTTTTGAGAGACTTATTTCCTCAGATTTCTAAGGAGACACTGCCACTCCTGGTGGGGACAACCATGTCCCCCACCTTTTAGGGTAATACTTCACAAATTTCACATGAACTCTTGATCAGGGCTAATAGCATGTGCTTAGAAGGTAGTAGATAAGCTTGCACTGCTAGGTTTTGTGAAGAAGAAAAATACATTGTACTAACTTTATTAGAAGGACTCATTATACTACTCACAAAATTCAAGTAAAAGAGACAGGAAAGCATTGCACAAATTTTCAGCCAGCTTCTGTGTGGAAAGGATTGGTTTGGAGATTCCTTGGAGTCATGTATTTGGCAAGATACTGTGACAACCCATTGGTGTCCTGTTAGAAGTGGTTATAGTCAGTTTGAAAGCTTCTCTGTGCTGTCTCTACAGCCTTCATGATTTTTAGATGGGTGTTCTTGGAACTCCTGTCAGTTTTTCTCCTTTATGTGTGTAAATTTCTCACAGCTTAATTGAAATCTTCTATAAGACCACTCTTAGTGAAACTGTCTTAATTCTTTCTTTGTGCAATAGTTGCTTCTTGATCTTTCTTACTTTCTCAGATGAGACGGGCTCCTTTTCAGACTGTTCTAAACATTTGGTCCTACACAGAGCTTGGAAAAATCATTTCCCACCACCACCACCACCACCACCACCACCACCACCACAGTTCTTATCAATTACACTGCCCATGTAGGCAGGAAGATTCTGGGAGCTCTAGAGAGGCTGTTCTAGAATAAACCAGGCCCCCAATCCTACATGGTGTTTTCAGAACATAACGCTCTGCAAGTATAATTTGTGTGGGACTTGTTTTCTGCCCCCTACCCTTCCTGTTGAAGGCTATTTCTTAGTACCTGTGTGTGTCCCCATGGTCATTTACTGGGTGAGGAAGGCAAAAGGTGTCTGAGTAGCATCTGACTGTATTTCTACAGTCTGGAGAAAAGAACTGACATTGTTTTCCCACATCTCCAGCAAATAAGCTATTGTACTCTAGCCTGACTTCTATCCCTTAATGTCACAAATGAAGCATTGGTTCACTTGAGTGCTATCTGTTGAACCATAATTACAGATTTCAGGTTCCACTCAAATGTTGTTAATTTAATTGATTTTATTAAAAGTGTTCTAAGCTTGTTGGAAGGTCTTCTGACACAGGTTTGCAACAGAATTTCACCTGGGGGAGGAGGAAAGGTGGAGTCTGGATTGTGTTTAAGGAGACATGCACTGTGCCTGAGTGAATGCAATACAATCTGCACCACAGGAGATTGTCTGGGAATGAAATTATACACAGGAAATATCCAAGCATGGCAACTCAAGTAATAAATACGCAGCCAAGTAAGACCACAAAAACTGGACTACAGATGACACTGAGGAAATGCATCTTGAAAAGAGTCCAAGCATCCCCTGCTAGATGCATGTGATGTCTAAAAATACCATCAGGGTGTTTTCCTACATACAGCTAAAACTGGCTCTACAATTAACCTCACTGCAAATATAAAATGCTGAGTGCTGAGAATATATATCTCATTTCTCTTCCACATCCCACCCACATCTTAATAATAGCACAAGAGGGACTCTAAAGTGCCATTTACTATTATGTGTGAAAGATTTCAAACAATAAAACTTCAAGTGAACAAAAGGTTAAATCTGTTCAAAGCATGTTCTTCCCCTGTGGGCTAGCAGCATGTCAAGGTGATCTATTGAAATGTGTTCACTTATTTATGATGTTTTGGTTGAGACTAGTAAAAGTATTGCCCTAATTTGTATTTTAGACTTTTCCTACTTCTGTTGCTTTTAGGGTCATCCAAGAGTCCCAATGTTTTGTAAGTCTTAACATTTCCTTTTTGGGGTTTAAACAACTTAGCTATTCCTGGGGGTTTTAAATGGACCAAAGTGAGAGGCTATCATGCTAGGGTTGAGGTGTGAATGTAATTTTCAGTATCAATGCAAGACCCCGAGATACTCTTTGAAATCAAGAAGTGGACAGCTCAAGGTGAAGGGTTTATTTACAGAGGATAAGTAATCGCTATTTACAGATGCAGAACAGAGTTCCAAGATGGAAGCAAACACTCTCTTCCTCCTAAGCAGCTCACAGCAACAGAGAGCTATACAAGAACTCTCTGGGATACTCAGTAACAAACACCAACTGCACTGACTCTCCACATCTCCACAACTCCAATGACTCACACTTGTTTACATTAAGTTCAGCCTTTCATACACTTGGTTGATGCAACCTTCCAGTACATGGCATTAGGCATTACATCATACATACAGGTGCAGTCCAATACACAGTTTAGGGCCAATGTAGACGGCCTGTAAGGGGAGGCTCTATGCCACCCCCGGGAGCAGTGGATTGGGGCCATGGCAATCAGATGCCACAGATCAGATCCTCCTTTTTACTACCTCCAAAAGGGTGGGCAAATGCTGCTCTTTTTGGGGACGACAAAAAGCTGCCCTTTGAACTGCTGCTACCACTCTTTTGTGCCCCTTTGGTGCAGCATGTATGCCAAGAGGGCGCCATATGGTCAGGCACACGGTGTCGGGGCAGAGTTGTGGTGGAGTCGGGGCAGGCAGTGTGCAGTCACCCCGCCCCAACTCCACCCCTAGGCCAGCCTAAAGTGCCAGTCTGCATCCCCCCTTAGTGTCTGGCTTCTTCAAGGACATTTATCATCAGATATCCTGGCCTTGTCATATAATCCACACACACATCATGACTGTGCAGTTCTTCAGATCTAATTTCACATCATATTGTAGTGACAGAGGCTTCTGAAATTAAAGTGTCAGATGAAGTCGAACAAAAGCTTTTCATTGACTTAGGGGATTGTTGCATGGCATATCAGGCATCCCGTACCTGATCAGGACTTCTCCCATATTTAGCAATGAATGGAAAATAATGTTTTTTCCTAAGTACGGGAGAAATCCCGATCAAGAACAGATGCCTCCGATCTGGCCACGGAGCTGTACAATAACATCTTTTTACATGGTGCAGCCCATGCTCAGATCAGGAGAAAACAGCCAGTGTGATAATTTCCTTAGTTACAAGAGGTGAAGGGCAGAAGGAAACAGCAGATACTTTTTTATATTGCATACTTTCCAAGATTTCACAGGTGAAAACAGGGATACATGTGACTGAGTTACTTGTGGGTGCAGTCAAGATAATAAACATTAATAAGGAAGAACACAGAAGCTGGGAGAGCCTGCAGCAGTTTGCTTTTGCCTGAATCTAACAGGGGAGGGAAAGATTCAGACCACTCTTCTCATCATTCCTCTTTTCCACTTTGAACTCAAGGCCTAAGCAGACTGCCAGAAATAGTGCACATTAAATTGAGGCACTGCCCTGGCTTAGTGCTAGGGAATCATGGGAACTGTATTTTTTTCTGGGACATTGAGCCTTCTCTGTGAGAGAGCTCTGGTGCCACAATAAATTACAGTTCCCATGATTCCCTAGCACTGAGCCAGGGCAGTGCCTCAATTTAATGTGCACTATTTCTGGCAGTCTGCTTAGGCCCTCAGTTTGCAGAAATTGATGTAATCTGGGTACAAAGGATGAAAGTGGGAGGAAGAGAGAGAAACTCTTTTAAAAGCAACGTAAACAGTGGGACACCAGAGGATTGATGGGGACTGGCCTTGCCAAAAGGTACAATACTGTACTTCTGCACAATAACTTCCTAACGTGAATTGGAAAAACTCAATCTGGTCCAGATGAAGAGATCTTTTTAATGCCTGAAATCTTTTTACCAGGAAAAAAAAACAAGGAACAAAAACAAAACACAAAACAATACCCACATTCCCTTCCATTCCCCACATACAGAACAGCAAATGTGGACGGAGGGAGATACACCTTTTTTGCAGTGGTAGAACTATTGCCAGTGCAAATGCCCTGGGAGAGAAGGAGAGAAATATAAACTCTTTCAGAAAGGAGAATTGGGTTACAATCTTGCCACAGGATATTAAGAGCTTTCCTGCTTCTGCCCAGAAATTACTGCCTTACTTTCAAACAGAAGGTTTTCATTATCTTTAAAAAAATAAAATAAAATAATAACTAGTACTCAAAAAGTGGCAGTATCAAAAATGAAATCTATGGTGAACCATGAGTTCATTTTCACTCATTTATTTAATTATAAAAGCTCTGGGATATTTGATTTGTGTCAGGCAAAACTGTAACACGCAAGTGTATATGTGTCAAAGGAAAATGCTGAAGGCATTACAACTGTTTGAAAATGTTTCTCCTATCCTTTCCCCTCTTTCAGTGTTACATAACTCAAGTGCTGAATCAGAAGAAATTTGTTTATGGCACCCTTATTTTCTGAGTAGATCTAGTATGTATGGGTGGTTGTGTGTCTGTGAGTCATTTTTCATTTATGGCAACCCTAATCACCTTAGGGTTGCCATAAATGAAAAATGACTCACAGACACACAACCACCCATACATACTAGATCTACTCAGAAAATGATGAGGTTTTCTTGGCAAGTTTCTTCAGAGGAGGTTTGTCATTGCCATCCTCTCAGGCTGAGAGAGTATGATTTGCCCAAGGCCACCAAGTAGGTTTTTTTGCTCAAGCATAAAAGGTTTTTATGCACACTGCTTCAGCAAAGCTGGGATGGGTATGCACAGCCTTCTCCGTGGTGGCGGCAGCGTTCAGAGGAGGCCATGGCCATCATAGTGAAGCCAGGAGGGGTGCACCCACCCCTTTCACCCTGCACTGGGAAGAGGACCTGACCAAGTGTCACGCCTCTTCTGGGGTATCACCCAGTGTGGGCCACACCTCTGCACCCTCTAGTGACACTACTAACAGTAACTTTTTATCATGACAAAATACAGTTGCCCCTCTGTTCTCATGGACTTGATTCCATGGTTTTGCATATTCATGGAGGGGCGACCTCCGTTAAAATCAATGGAGTATGCCTCCATGGGCACACCCCCGTGGGCGCTCACGAGGGCGTGGCCCATTCAAGTCTATTGAATATTGGCGAATCTCCATTTTCACGGTGTGTGTGTGTGTATGTGTATTCCGAAACAGATCCCTCGTGAAAACGGAGGGCCAACTATAAGAAAAAATGGCTACAACCATAAGCAGCAGTAATAGAAGCAACTCAGCCCAAACTATACTTAGATGGTGGTTGCTGATGTATTTATATTCCTTTTTTCCTCTAAGGAACCCAAGACATCTTACATGATTCTCCTCCTCCTTTCTATTTTATCCTCATAACAATCCTGTGAAGAAGGTTAGACTGATGGCCTTTACAGACTGCCAGAAATAATGCAGCTTGAGGCCATTTTAACTGTCCTGGCTCAGTGATAAGGAATCATGGGAACTGTAGTTTATCGTGGCACCAGAACCCTCTGACAGAGAAGGCTCAATGTCCCAGAAAAAAATACAATTCCCATGATTACCTAACACTGAGCCAGGACAGTTAAAGTGGCCTCAATTTGCATTATTTCTGGCAGTCTGTAAACGTCCTGAGAGTCAATGACTAGCCCAAAGTCACTTATAGAATTTGATTGTGGAACAAGGAACTAGAACCAAGTCTCAATCCAACACTCTTAAGTACTATACCAGCCTGACACCAGAGGAAGGGGCACACATGCATGTTCTTCCCCAGTCCTCTCACTGTCTTTAAAAAGTCTTTTAAAAAATTCATTAAGTTGGCCCTCCATATCTACAGATGTTTTATCCACAAATTCAACAGCCAACAGCTTGAAAATATTTTTTAAAATATAGAAATTCCAAAAAGCAAACCTTGATTTTGCCATTTTATATAAGGAACACAATTTTACTACCTCATTGTATATAATGGGACTTGAGTATCCATGGATTTTGGTATCCACAGGGGAGGGACCTGGAACCAAACCTCAACGGATACCAAAGACCCACTGTATTGATATTGTTGAAGGAAATTCTGCTAGTAATAATGTTGTGGAATCATATGGATAGCCCCATTATCTGTCAGACTATGGGCCTAAGCAGACTGCCAGAAATAGTGCACATTAAATTGAGGCACTGCCCTGGCTCAGTGCTAGGGAATCATGGGAACTGTAATTTATTGTGGCACCAGAGCTCTCTGACAGAGAAGGCTCAATGTCCCAGAAAAAAATACAGTTCCCATGATTCCCTAGCACTGAGCCAGGGCAGTGCCTCAATTTAATGTGCACTATTTCTGGCAGTCTGCTTAGGCCTTATGAAAGTTTGCCATAAACAAAGAATAATTATGGTCATGGCCAAATGTATTTTAATATTTGGAAATTCTGGTATAGCTTATCAGGGGATGAACTACACAAAGAACATGAATAAATGAAGGGGCAGGGTGCTGAAAGCAACAGCAGCCAAATCTATTTAAAGAGATGGGTTTGGCTTATATTATAAGAAGCCACACAGATAATTGAATGACATGAGGACTGACTTATGAGGAGAGATGAAAAGAATTAAATATGTTTAGTTTGGATCCTTGCCAACTAAGTGAAAGATGTGGTCTGAACCTAGGAAGGTAGAGGAATTTATTTTAATAAGTTGAGCCAAAGGTTAGTGGGAAGAATGGAACAAAGGCAAACTTACACTAAAGGAAACTTAAGAGGAATCACTGAAGGTTCATACATTTAACTGTATCTTTTTCAAGAGACATAAACTGGCACTTCTCAGTACAATTAATACAGAATGACACCGTGTGAGGTAGCTGAAATCTTGTTTTCTCTTCAACTTAACTTGCCAAGTCTACACAATTTCATACCCTCCAACTCTCCCACATTGGCAGGGAGAATCTCGATTAATCTTCTGTTGTCCCATTTTTCAGCTGCTTTCAAAATATCCCAGTTTCTCTCTCCTCACCCCACGTCTTCCTTTGTCTTCAGCTTACTTCAGTGGCTGAAAACTCATTTCGAAAGGCAAATTTAACCCATAGGGAGGAGAAGAGGTCTTTCCCAGGGGGCTCAGGGAAAAAGCAAACTGCTGCAGCCTTTCTAGCACATATGTTTTTCCTCATCAATACCTTTTGCCATACTCTGATGTTGCTTGGCCACATCTATCTTAATTTTCATCTATGAACATATTGGAGGATTTACAACAAGAAACTCATTTGTCACCACCCACCCACCCCCGCCATTTTACCTGCCTCAGTTCTTCTACACTCATATCCCAATATCAGTTTATTTATTTACATTAGATGACGAGGCTCACTCCTATCCATTGCACCTGCCCCAGTTCCCTTGGAGGAAGGTACACAGCATGGAGGGGGGGGGGTATTTTAGCAGGAAACTGGTACAGAGTCCCATTCTGAATCAGGAGCATTGTCTAGGGAGATTATCGCACACGCTTTTTGCCCAATCCATACACAGGATGAGATCGGGCTTGAACAGGTGAAAACGGGTGTTATCTCACACAAAAACACCAGCGATACCACCAGCCGACCACCACCCATCCCCAAGCCGTTCATAGCCAGCAGATTTTCAAGGACGCGGAGCTAAGTGCAGCTTGGGGACGGGTGGTGGTCGGCCGGTGGCATCAGCGGTGTTTTTGTGTGCAATAACACCCATTTTTGCCCGTACAAGCCTAATCCCATCCTGTGCATGAATCGGGGGGAAAAACATGTGCGATATTCTTCTAGATCAGGATCACATGCTTTTTCTCTTGCTTCAAAATACATGGTCAGTTTAAGCACATATCAGATCTCTCTAGACTTCTCGGACAGGAAAGAACCAAACAATCTCCAAGAATAAACTTCAATAATGAGGCAAAGCCAACTGTATAATAGATATCCACCACCACCACCCAGTACACAGTAAGTAAACACACATGAACTGTGTATACAAACCATACAGAGATCATTAGGCATGACTTCCAAATAAAATTACCATCATCATCTGCCAGTGATGCTGCTGCAGCAAAGATATTACCTCACAGCAGGAATGGGAAACTTTCAGAAGTCATGGTGGGGGAGTCATATCCACTACAAGACTTCAGAAGATACAACCACTTCTTCCTCCCCACCACCATCTCAAATTTAGGGGGTCCAAAGGCCAATCTCACCTTTCATGGTTGCATTTGCTCTTTTGGGACCAAAACATGAGAGGCGCTAGGTGATGAGGGGCAAAAGCATGACATAAGCACATGAGGAAAACATTTTGACCACCTCTGCTTTACAGCATTATATCCCATAGCATTGGTCAAAAGTATAACTATGGTGTTAAGAAATCAAGAATGTGTGTTTATATGTTTATAAAAGCACATCTGTTAGCCAAATGTGTTATTTCCCATCCTTCTTACTGGTAAGAAGTGATTGTAAATAAAAACAAAACAAGTAATCTGATCTATTTTCTCCCCAATCCACCACCTTTCCTGCACTTGATTAAGGAGATTATCACACAAGGCTAAAAAGTGGAATTAAAGCAGGATAGTCACATATAATAATAATAATAATAACAATAACAACAACAGCATTTATTTCTATCCCGTCCCTCTGCAGCGCAATTGGGGCGGCTTACAACAAGTAAAATTTCAATAAAATACATCAAACCCCTACCCCCCCCCCCTTAAAAAATTATTAAACTAAGGGCCTTTGCAGACTTCCAGAAATAGTGCGAATTCAGTCCACTTTAACTGTCCTGACTCAGTGCTAGGTAATCATGGGAACTGTAATTTATTGTGGCACCAGAGCTCTCTGACAGAGAAGGCTCAATGTCTCAGAAAAAAATACAATTCCCATGATTCCCTAGCACTGAGCCAGGGCAATTAAAGTGGACTCAATTTGCACTATTTCTAGCAGTCTGCAAAGGCCCTAGGATAATTAAAACATTTAAAATAAATCAATATGAAGAAGGACATCACAATAATACAGGACAAATAGTAGCAGCATGGAAGGGAGAAAAATCAGCTAACTCTTTGGGCCGGGGTAGTTATTCAGGAAAGACCTGCCGGAAGAGATCCGTCTTAACAGCCTTTTCGAAGCTGTCTAAGATGGTAATAAGACGGATGTCGTCCGGTAGGCCATTCCATAGTCTGGGAGCAATAACGGAAAAGGCCCTCTGGGAAGTCACCAACATTTTCATAGGCTGTAGCAAATTCCTCCCTGAGGACCGGAGTGTGCGGGGTGGATCATACAGAAGGAGGTGGTCCCGAAGATAGGTTGAGTCCAAGCTATGTAGGGCTTTAAAAGTCATAACCTACACCTTGTACTGTGCCCAGAAGCTAATAGGCAGCCAGTGGAAAGATTTTAGCACAGGTGTAATGTGGTCTCTTCTGGATGTTCCAGAAACCAGCCTGGCTGCCATGTTCTGAACTAATTGAAGCTTCCGGGTCAAGCACAAGAGTAGCCCCATGTAGAGCGCATTACAGAAATCAAGACGAGAGGTTACCAGCGCATGTACCACAGTTTCAAGATCCTTAGTTTCCAGGAAAGGGCGCAGCTGGCCAAAAGATATATGGCCAAAAGATATCAGACAACATCATAGCTGAGCGGTATATGGTCTTTCCTTCACCCATGACTGTTGCACACTTTCTCATTGATGGGCTTTGCCTGTCAATAGCTGCTGTGGCATTAGCTCTGTGTGAAATAAGCTTTCAGCAGCAGTCCCAGCATTGGTCAGTCATGTGATCTGTCTCCTCCTTTCTTCCCCTTGTCCCCTCCTAGCCTTTATCTCCAATCAGGTTGGTTTTCTTTTTAAAAAAACTTTTTCTCCCTCCCCAATTGCATTTCCATAATGCCTCAACTGTGGCAAAAAAGAAAGAAAGAAAGAAAGAAAGAAAGAAAGAAAGAAAGAAAGAAAGACTTGTTTAAAAAAATAAAAGGCAAGCCATCAGATTTCTTATTTCTTGGACTTTTGGCTAAGATCACGTATGGATTTCTGACTTCTATGTATACATAAATCAAGTCATCCTCCTGAGTCCCCCCCCCCAGGCCCTTCTGTGGGAAGACAGTGGGATGCCTCATCAAGGCCCACCAAGACACACAGTGTGGGAATGACCCAGTTTGGGACCACTTTAACTGCCCTGGCTTAATGCATAAAATCCTGGAGATTATAGTTTTGTGAGACATTTAGCTTCACTGGTCCAAAGCACACTGCATAAATAATCCAGTTTAAGACCACTTTAGCTGCCCTGGTTGAGTGCTAGGGAATCCTGGGAATTGTAGTTTGTTGTGGCCCCAGAGCTATCTGCAACAGAGAAAGCTAAATGCCTCACAAGTCTACTGTTTATATTAGTGTTTTTGGCTTTTAGTTGGTCATGTTCTCCATTTTTCTTGAATGTTCTACATTTTGTCCTACATTTTGTCCCGGTTTTGTGGAAGAGAATTATGGCAACCCTAAGTGGGAGGGGGGAAAACTTAAATAGGCAGCTAAGGAAAATAATCTTAGATGGTTTTCAATGTCTCTGCTAATGTTACTGCTCCTCAATATGCACAGAGCATGAGAAATAAACAAAGTGAACTTGAACTCCTAACACAGCAAAGCAAATATTATGCAGTGTCACTGAAAACTGGTGGGATGAATCTTATGATTAGAATGTAGTAATAAAGGAGTATAACCTGTGACAAAGAAATAGACCAATTTTGATCTCTTCACTTGAACAAAATTGTATATACAAATACATACATTAAAAAAGTTATTTACAAACATGTATATATTAAGGAAAATACATACAAAAATAAATGCACATTTTCACACTGTGAGTGTATGAACAATAAAAGAGGACTCAGTAACTTCTGGGTTTTCCACAAGGCAATATAAATACTGTGACATATGTAAAAACACATGGAAGTAGCCAGCTGGATGATAGATTGCCCATTATGAATTTATGACTTTGTGCCTTCCTCCTCCTGGAGGTTGCCTGCTCACTCTGTCTTTGTCAGTTTGTACTTCCCTTTGCACTTCAGTAGATGTTGATGGACATAAGTGAACAGGCACTTACCAGACTTAACTTGCTTGCACTCTTTTATTCTGTAGAGCAGGGGTAGGCAACCTAAGGCCTGGGGGCTGGATGCGGCCCCCCGAGGCCTTTGGACCAGCCCCAGGCCGGTCCTGCCGCCGCTACTGCCACCGCCGCTGCCCGCCATGATGATATTGATTATTGTTGTTATTACTTGTTCTTGGGGTTTTCTTGGCAAAATCTCCACAGGGGTTTTACCATGGCTTTTCTGGGGCTGAGAGAGTGTGCATGCATATATTTTTTAATTTTTTAATTTTTTTAAAAAAATATTTATTTATTTATTTATTTTTGGTGCTTCGGCCCCCAATTGTCTGAGGGACAGCAACCCAGCCCCCGGCTCAAAAAGGTTGCCTACCCCTGCTGTAGAGCATTGAAGATGTCAGAGAGACATAGGTCAAAAGACAGGTGATTTTTAATGGGGAATTGAATTTCCAGCCCAGGCAAATGGAATGGGGCCAGTGAACTCTTTCTCATGACTGTATTCAGCCTCAAACCTTCTCTTCAATTATTTTTATGTAAGTGAAGTCCATTTGTACAAAACAACAACAGCCAGAGAGAGGAAGAGAAGCTGCTGGGGAGAAGGAAGGGGACTACTATATGATACAGTATGTGGGGCTGCCCTTGAGGAGGGTTGAGAGATTAGAACTAGGGTGAAATGTGAATTCTGAGAAAATCAAACAAAGTTGCATCTATATTGGTATAATTATATATTTGCCAACTCATTTCTTTCAGAATCTCAGACAGAAGCTCAGGCATTAGTTTTAACCTGTAAAGTCCTAAATGACTTGGAGCCAAAATAGTGAAGAACTGCCTCCTCCTATATGAGCCAGCTTCAAATTTGAGATCTTCGTCTCCCTTACATGTTCCACTATGTGTTCTGAAAGGGGAAATCTAGCTGCACCCTAACTCTGGAAGTCAAAAGAGAAGTCAAATTGGCTCTATCCCTTCTGAATTTTGGCCAGGCAGCTAAGAAGGTTTTGTTTCACATATCTTTTGGTCCTTATAAGTGGTTGCTGCTAGGGCTGTTTTAGCTGTCTGTGATGTTTCAGCTCTTTCTAAGGAGTTTTACAGTGCTATTGTTTATATATTTAATGTTTTTTCCCCATTGTAAATCCTCTCAGGGTTCCTGGTGGATTGAAAGGTGATAGATAAATACTGTACTTTAAATAAACAAATCTGATTCCAATACATATGTCTGCACCATCATGTCTATTTTGTAGCAAAATTGTTGTCTCTGTGAATGGCTCACATTGTCAATTAATTCCAGCTACAATTTTACATTCTCTGGTTTTGCAATAAACATTCTTTGGTAGAAGTCAGCAGTCTTCACTGGTTTGGCTGTTTTTGTTTTTCCATTTCACACATGGGAAAATTGATAAAGGATCCGAATTTTGCTTCATGAACATTGCTGGCTATCAGGGAAAAGAACATAAATCACATGTATAAAATTGTCCATTTGACTGTAGAGTTCCTATATCCTCTCTACAGAATTGAATGGAAGCAAGAGGAAAAGGTAATAGCATCCAGACATAAAGAATATAAAGCAAAGATTTCATAAGAGAGTTTTTACATTATATTTTCATGTGAATGATCCATCTCTCTGAATAGCTTTTCTGTTTCTTTTCTATTTCTTTAGTAAAGGCATAAAAGTGAACTCAGACACAACAGACTTAAAACTATAGGCTACTTTGAAAATTATGTCATCTTTCCAAGAATGACCTGTGCAGACTAGATCAGAAAGTGGCTGCCAGCCTTGCTTACATGGCTGGGCACCTCATTCTGACTCAGAGCAAGCAATGTACAGCCAGGAGCATCACTAGGGGGATGTGGGGGTACAGACCACACCAGGTGACACCATAAGGAGGTGGTGACACAACTGCTCCCCAAACATCTGCCTTTGGGCAGAAATGGGTTGTGATGTTTCCCTGTGTCCCTTTAAAATGCTGAAGAGATGGTGTGAGTGAGGTGAGGCTTAGTAGGAGAAGAAAGGAGAAGCCCCAAGTTTTTTAAAATTGTATTCTTTTAAACATTTCTTTAAAAACATCACATCTAACCAAAGTTTCATTTTAACCACATGAATCTATGTAGATGTAAATACATTTATGCTATGCATATGATATTGTAATTTAACAGTATAATTTTTAATTTTGCTAGTTGCTTGTGTCACAACTATTACCATTACATTCAGTGATATACATATGTAAATTACGATTTATGAGTAACATTTGTACAAAAATCATTATTAAGGATTCTGTATAGTGTGGTATGAGAGGAGGTCAATGAGGAGTGACACTATGAGTTGCCCCACCAGGTGACCCCAATCCTAGTGATGCCACTGTGTGTAGCAGCACTGGGCGGCACAATGGGATGCACATATGAACTGCCACCCAGCATCAGAACGGAGAGCTCCAGATCTTCTGGAAAGATCCAGAGCAAAAAGTGAGTTAAATTAATTCATTTTAATAAGGGTATACCTTGTGTTAGTTGTTGAACGGTCTGGACATTTTGTGAACCATTCAAGCCAGACTTGGGGATTTGGCCCTGTGCTGTCCAGACTCTTTGCTGAGAGGACGATGGCAGGGCATCTTATTTGGCCTGTGCAGACAGGACCCACATTACAGGTGGATAGACTCAATAAAGAAAGCCACGGCTGTGAGTTTGCAAGATCTTAAAAGGACTGTTAATAACAGGCATCTTGGTGGTCTCTCATTATAGGATCACCATAAATTGAAGCTTTGATGGCAATTAATTAGGAATGCCAGCTGAAATAGAAGATAGCTCTCCTGTTCCTTTAACAACTGTATACAAGATGGAATTTCAATAGGTGTTGTGTCTGTTCATGATCCTTCTTTTACACAACTATTAATGGTATAGAACAGGGGTCGACCACCGATCGGCCCCCACCAACCACCCCCCGCTGATCCCCGCCGCCCCCGCGTGCGCTGCTGGCACACCACCACGTGCGTGTCACGGCCACCATTTTTTTGCTAAATTGGCGACCGAGACTCGTTTGCACATGCAAAACAAAATGGCGGCCACGACACGCACGGTGGCGGTGGGGGTTGGCAGCAGCAGCGGCAGGGGTTGGCGGGGGTTGGCGGGGGCGAGCTGCAATTTCCCCCCCCCCCGGCCCGGAGGGAGACCTGGGGACCAGCGACCGGCCCCAGGTAAGTAAACCTTGCCGACCCCTGGTATAGGATAAACCTTGCCAACCCCTGGTATAGGAGATGTTTTACCTGGCAACTCTAGGTGGTACAGAGGAAAGATTTTTGCTGCAAAAAGGTTAGACCATACTCCTTTGTGTCTACAGACTGACTCAGAAGAAAAGCAATAAAATAAAGACAATAAAGGTGCATTCTCTATCTGAAATTACAAATCACCTCCTTGAGATCTAGTTGACTGCTATAACATGATTTGTACATATGGAAACATAAAAAGGATATAAACAAATTGGAAGCTGTCTAGAGAACAGCAAGCAAGATGATAAAAAATAATACCGTAATAATCTAGAAACCAAGGCCTATGAGGAATGACTTAGAGAGATCAGCTTATAAAAGAGAAGACAGAGGTGAAATGATAGCCATTTTGAATATTTGAAAGGATGTCATATAGATGGAGGTTCCATAGCCCAACCCTTCACCAAAAGCCCATTTGTCTGTCTAGTCCAATATGGCATCTTGTGACTGGCCACAGCTTTTTAGAATCTTGGGCAGACGTCTTCCCAGTTATCTGTTACATAATCCTCCTTTAAACTGGAATTCATTTTAACAGGGGCTGAAACTGCAACCTTGTCTATATAGATGGTTTTAAAACCATTAAGATCATGGCCCATTTCCATGTGGTCCTTTACCACTTGCCATACCTTTTCCTGGCTGCACAGTTATTAAGGCTGTAGACAGCCTGTTTTGAATTAGGGCTAACATTTAAAAAGAAAGCCATCCTAAGCCTAGTTTTCCAGCTGACTTTTCACTGCAACAGAGGGCCTTTGCAGACTGCCAGAAATAGTGCAAATTGAGTCCACTTTAACTGTCCTGGCTCAGTGCTAGGGAATCATTGGAATTGTATTTTTTTCTGAGACATTGAACCTTCTCTGTCAGAGAGCTCTGGTGCCACAATAAACTACAGTTCCCATGATTCCCTAGCACTGAGTCAGGGCAGTTAAAGTGGACTCAATTTGCACTATTTCTGGCAGTCTGCAAAGGCCCTTAGAACTGCTTTTCAAACTTCACATTTTAAATCAAGAGTTGATGAGGGTTGTGAGTATACATAGCAATGAGTTTTTCTCACTGGCAAAACTCTTGTATGTTTTGAAAACAAAAAATTTATAAATCATGGAAATTTTGTTCCTTCAATTTATTTACTGTATTGTATTAAGAATATAAAAATATGTTAATGCTATATACAGGGGTCATTGCTGATTATGTGGTTCTCTATGCACTGCAATACAGACAGATGGAGCAACAAATTACAGAACCTTGCTGACTGGGAGATTCTGGGAGTTGTTGGCCAGAGCCCAGTGACAAGCTGTTGTTGTTAATTGCTATCAAGTCAACTTTGACTCATGGTCAAAAATGATGATGAGGTGACTTGGGCTGTTGATGATGGGGTGACTTGAATTAGAGATCACAAGTCACCCCATCATCAACAGCCTTGTTCAGGTCTTGCAGACTCAGGGCCGTGGCTTCCTATCCAGCTGTAATGCAGTCTTCCTCTTTTCCTACTTTCCTCCACCCTACCAAGTATTATCGTCTTTTCTAGGGAGTCATGTCTTCTCGTGATGTGGCCAAAGTATGCCAGCCTCAGTTTAGGGCCTTTGCAGACTGCCAGAAATAGTGCACATTAAATTGAGGCACTGCCCTGGCTCAGTGCTAGGGAATCATGGGAACTGCAATTTATTGTGGCACCAGAGCTCTCTGACAGAGAAGGTTCAATGTCTCGGAAAAAAATACAGGGCAGTGCCTCAATTTAATGTGCACTATTTCTGGCAGTCTGCAAAGGCCCTTAGTCATCCAGAGAGAGTTCAGACCTGGCCTGCTCTACTCGTAGAACCCATTGATTTGTCTTTCTGGCAGCCAATAGTATCAAAGAAACTCTTCTCCAGCACCACATCTCAAATGAATTGACTTTTTTCTATCAGTTTTCTTCACTGTCCAGCTTTCACAACCATACATAACAATAAGAAATATGATTCCATGGGCCATCTTAACTTTAGTACTCAATGATATACTTCTTATCTAGTTCCTTCATAGTTGCCCTTCCAAGTCCTAGTCTTCTCATTTCCATTCTGATTTTTGACTGAACCAAGTTATGGAAAATTTTGAACTATTTCAATGTCTTCATCATTTGCTTTAAAGTTATGGAAATCATCTGTTGGGGATGGTTTGATTTTGAGTTCCTGCATGGCAGTGGGGTTGGACTGGATGGCGCTTGTGGTTTCTTCCAACTCTATGATTCTATGATCTGTGATTTCTTAAGATTCAATTATAAACCTGCCTTTGCATTTTCTTCCCTGATTTTCTTCAGTAATTGTTCCAAGTCACACTATTTTCTACTAGTATCTACTACTGTCTACTATCTGCAAATCATATTCTTGGTGTTTCTTTCTCCAATTTTCATGTCTCCTTCCACTGAGTCTAATCCTGCTTTACATATGATTTGTTAAGCATACAAGCTAAAGTGATAGGGTGATAAAATGTAGCCTTGCCTGATCCCCCTTGCCAATTGAAAACCATTCCATTTCTTCATATTCTGTCCTAACAGTACCCTCTTGTCCTGAGTACAGGTTACACATCAGGGACAATTAAATGTTGTGGCACTCCCATTTCTTTAAGAGCAATCCATAGTTTTTAACAATCTACAGTAATCAAAGGCTTTGTTATAATGTAAAAAGCACAGGCTAATTTTTGAAAGTCTTTTGTGCACTCTATTGTCCAACATATGTTTGCAATACGATCCCTTGTGCCTCGTCCTTTCATGAAGAACAACTGTCACACATGCCGGAAAATGTAAAAGGAAAATCCCCACCCCCACCCCCCAAAAATACCATTACTGCTGCTGCCTAGTAGCTGTTTGGAACATTTAGTCTGGCTTCTCAGCAAAAGCATGTCAGACATTGCTACTACCAGCATAGACTCATGTCTCACAGGAGCACACAATCCTACCACTATGAAAAGGTAGTGCCATTGATGGGACCCACTGCAAAGAACTGAAATACTCTGTGAGAAGTAATAGTCCACATTCTGGATTTCAGTGGCTAAGTGCGTGTTACCACAGATGTCCTGAATACACTGAGAAAATGTCAAAGATTTCAAGAGAACAAGACGAAATAATTTTGGAAGGGACTGTGTCCATTTTCATGAGAGTAAACCTGTTCAATTCAATGCAACATGCATTGGGTGAAAATGCACAGGAGTGTATTGCACATGTCTTTTTGAAAACCATATGGGCTTGTGATGATTGCATGAAAAACACATATGACGGTTGGTCATAATCAGCCAGCTGTGTGTTCTTCCACTATGCAGATGATACTTTCAGTAACATCTGAAAACAGTACCTAGCACTCCTTACTGAAAGTTGAATTCTGCATATATATTTGTAGATGCACAAGGCCAAGTTCTGAAGAAGTCTTCTTCACTGAGGTACATTTTACCACTTGGGATTGAGTGACTGCAACTAACTCTACTTATTGTAATATGTTATAAAGAACCAGCATGGTGCAGTGGTTTGAATGTTGGAGGGCTCTGGGAGACCAGATTTTGAATCCTCACTCAGCCATGGAAACATTGGGTAATTCACATTCTCTCAGCCTCAAAGAAAGACAGTAGGGAAAAACCCCTCAGAACAAATCTTGCTGAGAAAACCCTGTCTTAGGGTTGTCATAAGCTGGAAACAACCTGAAGACACACACAACTACAACAATTGGTGTAAATTAACAATATTTTCCAATAGTTTATTGGCTGGTGCCAAATTCTCTCTACCACATCCTCTAAACAGAAGCAAAGGCAAATGGATTCTGTATTTTACAGTACTTCAGATAAATAAACTATGGGGAGATGGCCAAAAGAAACACACAAACATACACACACACGTGCCCACTCTGTGTGTGTGTGTTATGGCAGAGCTCTTACTTTTAACAAAGTCTTTACAAGCATGCAATCCAAGAACAGAACAATGTATCAATAAATTCTTCTTTGACTACATTTTTTTTGGCAGATACTGCAGCTAAGCTGTAGACCACAATGCAGAATGAAATCCAGATTTCTGCGGCTGACAGAATGTCCTTTGTACATTATTATGAAAAACACCTCTCACTAGTCCAAAGATAAGGCCAGAGAATGCATGAGTATAGATTCTTCCATTCTGTAAGGAAATTATTCTCAACCTGAGGAGTTGGGAAGGGGGAACTTCCTCATCACTGAAAGGATGAGCGAAGTTGTACTTATTTGGTTGGAATATATTTTTTAAAAACAGTTTCAACTCCTGGCTGCAGTTCTAATGCACATATTACCAGTGTCTGTTTTATAGTTGATCTAAAACCAGAGTGGGAAATGTGCAACCCAGGGAATACATGTAGCCCACCAGGCTCCCAATGTACCTGTGATATCCCTCATGGTCATCCAGAGGGCCATCTGTCATTTCTTGCTCCATATATGGAAAGGTCTTTATTGAGAATCCTGAGCATCACTTTGCTTGCATGGGAAAGCAACACAATGGTCCTGTGCTTACCCAACCTAGAGCTGGGTATGATCCCAACTGTTACACCCCAAAGTCCCAAAATTAGACATCTTACCAGTGAGTTAGATCAGCCAATGCCATAACTTCATAATCTTGGATCCAGATCCCATCTGCATCACCAAAAAAATGCTGGCAGGACTTCCCACTTCCTGCCTTCCACCAATCTAATGCAGCTATAATCAAGAGTATATCTCAAAGAGAAATGCACGCAACCAAGGCTGCATCCACACTGCAGAAATAATTTGGTTTGACATCACTTTAACTACCATGGCTCAATTAAAAGCTTTGGTGCCCCGATAAATTAAAATTCCCAGAATTCCATATCACTGATCCATGGCAGTTAAAGTGGTGTGAAACCAGATTATTTCTGCAGTGCAGATACAGAACCAGTGCCCTGCCCCCACTTTGGCAGATAAACCTTATAATCACAGTACAACTCATCCCACTTAAATCGGATGTTGTGATGCTGTATCCACTACCCTTCCAACAATATGACCTTATCTCCAATGGGTTTAGTCAATTTTCAGTGAATAGCATCTAACTTCTCCAGCTGGCTTGCCCCCTCTCCAACAACGTTGCTCCAGCATACCAGACACATCAAGCTCCACCAGTTTATGTATGCCCCTCCTGGTTCTTTGCAGTAAGTCCAGCCTTGCACATGCACCAATATTGTTCCCACCCAGGTGGATGACAACTGCATCCAGTGCCCCATGGCATTGCACACAGTCCAGAATCATAGGAAACAATGAGTCCCAACACATCCCTCTCCTGTCCACCCAGCTAATGTGCATGTGATCCTCCAGGCACAAGTGCTGGTCCCAGCCATTCTTTGCAACATATTCACCATCCCAATACATTTTGTTCCACAATGACTTGTGCCGAGATCCTGTAACTAGTACAACCTCCTTTCAGACAGGAATGTACAAACCTGGGTGACTCTGAACACCTGGACCTTTACCTCTCCAACTTCTGAATCCTGCCTGCTGGCAGAGTACTTTCTGTTTCTAACATGGCTGCCCCAATCCTGAACTAATGACCCCCATATTCAGCTACTGGCAGTCTTAATGACACTAATGATTCTGAGAAATGAAACAAATTGAAATCTGGTAAGGGAGGACTGGCCAGCTAAGACAAATAGTAAGCCCAGCCTGTCTGTCTGGATCTGGAGGAACATCTTTAGTTCCAGTCTTCTCACCAGTGGTCCAGTCTTCTCACCAGTGATTATTAAACTTTGTCACAGTCCAAAAGGTGCAATTAATACAACTAATAATTAAAACAGAGGAAGGCCCAATAATTAATACAATTAATACATTTTAATTAATTATTATTATTATTCCACCCCTAATTTATGTTAAACCAAACTGTCCCCCTTGTCTTTTAAGTATATTTACTTTTATTAAACTAGATATGTTGCTTACTTCATTTACTTATTTAATAACTCTCTGTTATGCATGGAAAGTTAATGCAGTGGTCCTGTTGTTATTGCAATCCTTAATGTCCCCTTTCTTGGGGACTGAAATATATATTGAGTGTTTCTAATCTGTGGTCCATTGTTTTGTTTTCCAAATTTCTTGAAAGATTTTAGTTAGAACTGGAGTAGATTCTGTCCCTGTAGCTTGAAGCAGCTCTATTGGCATGCCATCTTTTCCTGGTGATTTATTTCACCCAAGTGCTCTGAGCGCAGGTCCCACTTCACTTTCTAAAAATGTATATCCTACTTTCCTCCAATACTGAGATTCAAGTGGGCTAACACCCATACAGATTTTAAAAATCCATTAATATCCATAAGCTCTATATTTCTTTCTCATTCATTTATGGTCATAGACCAAATATAAAATAAAATGCATAAAATACATAAAACTAGACACAAATACAGCTAAAATACAGCTAAAATGTATACAATACTGATTACCAATGTCTAACAGTTACTATCTAATACCCCAAAATTAAAAACTGAGGAAGGTAAAGTGTTAACTTTTAACATTTAAAATGTTAAAATTAAAAACAGGGAGCACACTATTAAAAGTTTATTGCAATCAGTTCCTAAAATCCTGTCAGTACAAGAAAGCTTTCCCTTGCCAGTGGAAAGAGAGCAAGGAGGGAGCCATCCTGGCTTCCATAGGAAGGGAGCTGCAAGACAAGGCCCTTTCCTCCCTTTCTGCCAATCCTGTCTGGGAAGGCAGTGGGACTGAAATAAATGCCTCCCACGAAGATCGTAGAGCCTGGGTGGACTCATACAAGAAGACACAGCCCTTTTAGAAAGGTTTTCCTAGAAGGCTCACCTAGCAATGTGTTGTTATTGTGTGCCTTCGACACCATGCCTCCCCCCCCAAGTGCTTTCTATTATTGCAAACAATTGACTTTACATGTTGAAATACTTTTTTCTCTATAACTGATTTTATCTTTGTTGTGTCTCCTGATTCTTTTTGCCATTTTATTGTCATCTTTTATATTTTTAATAGACCTTACACTAACTTTGGTTAGTGGATACTTTTAAAATGTGATAGATAGATAGACGGATAGATAGATAAAGTTAACCTCATTTAACAATGTGGGACAGAGTTCTCTGTAGTAGTAGCTATGTCTTCTTCAGGTGTTTCTTCTGTTTATGTCCAGGGGATCTAAAGAATCAATAGGAGCCCAGAAATTAACATGCCTCACTTTAGTGTGTCATTGGCATCATTCTGAAAGGGACCTATGAGCCTGGAGATGAGGACAAGGACCTTGGCTAATAAGATTGATACTGGGCACATATCAACCTGAAACATGGTAAAGCGCACACTGGTGTGTGCTGGGCAGGACTATCCTATTGTTCCAATGCAAATGCCCTAAATTGTTGTTATTGTGTGCCTCCAAATCATTTCCGAATTATGGAAAAATTTGTTCACAGAAGGTTTGCCACTGCCTTCCTCAGAGGCTGAGAGAATGTGACTTGCCCATGGTCATCCAGTGGGTTTCCATGGCCGATCAGTAATTTGACACCTGATCTCCAGAGTTGTAGTCCAATGATCAAACCACTACACCACACTGGCTCTCTTAATGCCCTAAAAAGCTACGTAATTAAATGTACAGAAAGAGAGCCAGAGGCATGAATTAACTTGTTATAAGGAGCCGGCAGGGTGCTCTCTGTGAATGCAAAGCAACAGAGGCACTAAGAGAATGCTTTATAGGATATTCATATCTATGGTTGCCAAACCAATGTGATGCAATTTAAAAAAATATGGAGGAAGGAAAGATCCCAGAAACAGGCCACAAATTATATTTAACAAGTGTATACAGCCCAGTCCTGTTCATGTGCACTTGACATCCTCCTAAATTCAAAAAGGGCTCTCCCCCAGTAAGTTGTTCCTTGCACTCAGGGACACTGTGCTGTGTTATACTTAGGAAATAATACTGTTTAACTGGTTTGAAGACTGCAGTCAAGTTTCTAAAATAAAAACACACACATTAAAAACGGTGTTTATTCATCTTTCTGACACCTTTGGTTGCATTCTCAAATAAGGGACACCCTTTTCTTGTTGTATAGATAAATATTTATGTAGTTGTCTCTGCTTTGCAGATACCACATTCAAGTTGTAGCAAAAGTATCTAGCAGCCCTCGCAAAGAGACATTTTGTTCTGCTTGGCTAACATCACGTTTCCAGATGTCAAACACGTGCCAAGGAATAAAGTTGTTCATGTACAGACACCACTTATGCCAGCAGTACAGAAACATTGACCAAAGAAGGGGCACTGAGGTCAGGTGGTCACCATGATTATATTTATTTTCTTCTCTTTGTTCATTAAAATGTTTATATTCTGGCCTATAGCTGAGGATCTCAGGGTAGTGTATGCTAAAAATAATGCCCAGGCATTGCCATGCAAGTTCTTCTGCCAGGATCTTCACTGCTCTAATGTTATAGCAACATAGAATATCCCCAGAGGTTATTGCACAGAAATGGGAATTATACAATAATTTGATGAGACATGCTGGAGGTTACATTCTAATAACGTCTGGAGGGCCACCACATGAGTCCTGTCCTTGTTATACCATTAGTGGCTTCCTGGAGAGCTATTAGGCTTTCAGAAAAATTGCACAGTACATATGCAACATGGGTTTTTCTACCTTAAAAATTATATGCTACAAAGCAAGTTTTAGTTGCTAGAGGTAGCAGTTGCAGCCTGCGATGGGTTTCAGCATACTCCTAGGGGGAGCTTTCCAATTCCAAAAATAAACAAATAAATAAATAAATTAGGAAAGCCTATTAATATGTAACATAGCTGCCAGTAGTTACATTTCCACATTTTCTAATGTTAACAATCTGGCTCTCAAAAAGGAGAGAGGGAGAAATAGGGGGAAAATGCAACAAGTTACTTTCTAGGTCAGATTATGTAACTGACTTCAAAACTAGTGTGTCTCTTTCTGGTAACATTGTCTATTTCTGTTCATAGATAGGAAATGAACATTGATATGCTAGTCATGTCCTCTCAGACACTAACTCCATCCAGCTTAATGGGATGTTGTTGCATTTCTTCAAGTCATTTCTGACTTATGGCAACTTTAAGGTGAACCTATCACGGATTTTTCAGGGTCTGAGAGTGTGTGACTTGCCCAAGCTCACCCAGTCGGTTTATATTGCCAAGCAGGAAATTGAACCAGTCTCCAGACTCGTAATCCAATGCTCACACTTATGGAGACTCTAATTGATCATGGGGTTTTCTTGGCAGGATTTATTCATAAGAGACTTGCCTTTGCCTTTGTCAGAGGCTGAGGGAGTGTGACTTGCCCAGAGTCACCCAATGGTTTCCCATGGCCAAATGGGCTTTGAACCCTTGTCTCCCAATGTCCTAGACCAACACTCAAACCACTGTCCCACACTGGCTCTCAAGTACATAATGTACAAGGCCTAAATACTCTAAAAGTACTATATTATGTCTGATCTTGGAAGCTAAGCAGGTCCAGCCTTTGTTAGTATTTGGATAGGAGACCAATCAGCAAATACAGGTGCTCTGGGCTATATTTCAGAGGAAGAAACTAGAAAAACCACCTCTGAGTCTGTCTTGCCTAAGAAAACCATGTGAAATTCATGGGGTCACCATAAATCAACAGATTTATTCAGTCAGGATTATTCAGGATTCAGTCCCTGTAATGAAATCCTGGAATAAATGTATCTTCTAGTTTGTGTAAGCACCAAATAATAGTTGAATTGGTGCTAGGTTTTTCAGTTCTCAAAATGCTTATTCCCTAAAGCTCTTAAGAAAATGACCAGAGGTGTTTTAATCATCTTTAACTTGGTTCACTCCTTAAAGCACACCAGCTTTTAAACATTATTTGCAATGTGTAATGTATTTACTTTGCTGCTCTATTTATTCTGTTTGCTTTGCTTTAATTTTAGAACATATTTCCCTAATTTACACCTTCCAGTTGAGAACACCAATTCTATAGGCCATTAGCAAAGTGTAAAGATCTGCATGTGGACATACATCATCACAATACTATGCAGCCCCTATGCAGAAGAGGCACATAGGGCAAAACATGTGTACAAATGTTAGCGCTGACAAAACCACAATGTATAGAGTGCAATGGCTACAAAGGAGCAGCGGCATAGAGCAAGAGAGGTATCTATGGGCCTAAGCAGACTGCCAGAAATAGTGCACATTAAATTGAGGCACTGCCCTGGCTCAATGCTAGGGAATCATGGGAACTGTAATTTATTGTGGCACCAGAGCTCTCTGACAGAGAAGGCTCAATGTCTCAGAAAAAAATACAATTCCCATGACTCCCTAGCACTGAGCCAGGGCAGTGCCTCAATTTAATGTGCACTATTTCTGGCAGTCTGCTTAGGCCTTCACGTCACTCCATGGTTCTTCACTTCGGGCATTGCCTGCTGAATCCATCCATTGAGCAAAGCAAAGTTCTTTGCACCACATGCATTTCTACAACTCTGCATGCATATGTCATTTCCTGAATACAGGCCAATGTCATGTCATGTCAATATATGAAACTGATGATTTTTAAAACAACAAAAAATAAGTCAACAGGCAACTTGAAGGCACATACACACACACAAGTATATAATGTAGTGGTTTGAGTGTTGGACTAGGACTCTGGGACATAAGGGTTTGAATTCTCACTCAGCCATGGAAACCCACTGGGTGAACTTGGCAAGTCACATTCTCTCAGCAATCAGAGGAAGAGAGAGAGAGAGAGAGAAAGAGAAAGAGGGTAATGATAAACATCTTCTGAATAAATATTGCCAAGAACCCCTAGGATAGGGGCATCATAAATCGGAGTCAACTTAAAGGCACATAACAGCATTATTGTAATGTTGAATTACAGCCAAATTCTTTCTACTACATACCTTTCAGGGTGGATATCAATGCATAGTATGATGGCTGCTTGTGCATCACCATGATAAAGAAAGAAAGCACATAATCCAAAACAAAAGAAACAAAAAGAGGACATAGATTTTCAAGGGGAAAAATCCATATAAAACGTATATGCCAATTTATAAACTGCTACTATAATTCAAGGAGAATCATGTGGCTTTCCTGATGTTGCTGGACTACAAAACCAAGCATCTCTAACCAGCACAGCCAATGGTGAAGAATGCTGAAAATGGCAGTCCAACAATATCTGGAGGGCCATGTGATTTTCAGCCCAGCTATCATTTAAATTGAAATGCATCTTACAACAGTAAGGTAGACTGTGACCAATAGGAAGTAAAACATACTATGTGCCTGCTCAGTTTGCTTTTTGGATACTAATGGCTTATGAGCAACTTTAAGTCTGCTGTGTTTTCTTCTTCAGGTATTTGTTTATCTTTAAACCAGATTTGGACTGGACAATCCCTCAGATAGAAGACTATTCTTTGTAAAGTAGGACACCCTACTGCATATAGAATTATAGACTCATAGAGTTGAAAGGGGCCACATGGGCTATTCCACCCAACCCCCTGCTCAATGTAGGATCTCTACATAAAGCATCTCCAGCAGGTAGCTGTCCATCCTTTTTTTAAAAAGATGTCTAGCCAGAAAACTGTTACATTTGCTGTGTTCCATTCCATTGGTAACTTTGCCTTTAAATGCATTGAATACATTAACATATTAAGAACACTGGACAAGATCTAGCTGGATATATTTGGGGCCATTTCACATTATACAATTACTGTACTTGATTCCACTTTAATTACCATTGCTGTATCCGACTGAGTCTTAGGGTTTGTAGTTTGGTGAGGAATTACTCACCTTCAGAGGAAGGCAGTGGCAGAACTTCTCTGAATGAAGTTTGCCAACAAAAGCGTATGATAGGGTTGCCACAAGTCAGAATCAACTTGAAAGTACATAGCAAGAAGTGTTAGAGCTCTCTGACCTTTTTAAAAAAAAGATGTCCAGACAAAAAACTATTACATTTTCTGTGTTCCATTCCATTGGTAACTTTGCCTTTAAATGCACTGAATAAATTAAAATATTAAGAACCCTGGACAGGATCCAGCTGGATTTATTTGGGGCCATTTCACATTACACAATTACCATACTTGATTCCACTTTAATTACCATTGCTGCATCCAACGGACTTCTAGGGTTTGTAATTCGGGGAGGAATATATATATATATATATATATATATAATTAAATACTCCTCCTAACTGCAAATCCCAGGATTTTCCACAATGTTGTCATAGCAGTTAAAGTGGGATCATAGCACTATAATAATAATAATAATAATAATAATAATAATAATAATAATATTTATTTGTATACCGCCCTGTGGCGAACCAATCCGGGCGGTTGACAACAATAAAATATGACAAGATTAAAATATAACATTAAACATTATAATCCCTCCCCCCCTTAAGAAAGTATTAAACAATATAACAAATTAAAAGCACAATATAAGAACATAAAACCATAATTAAAACCACCTAAAAACCCTGATGTCCCTCTGGAGATCCTCAACCATCACTAAAGATGGGGCCACGGGAGGAATGAGGGGATCAGGAAGCCTGGGCCGGGATGGTTAATCTGGAAAGGCCTGCCGGAAGAGATCCGTCTTGACAGCTTTTTTAAAGCTGTCTAATGATGTCAACTGACGGATCTCATCCGGCAGGTCGTTCCAGAGTTTGGGGGCGACAGCAGAGAACGCCCTCTGGGAGGTCGCTGCAAGCCTAGATTTTAAAGGCTGCAGTAAGTTCCTCCCAGAGGACCGGAGAGCGCGGGGAGGATTGTACGGGAGGAGGCGGTCCCTGATATAGCTTGGACCCAAGCCATTTAGGGCTTTAAAGGTAATAACCAACACCTTGTACTGGGCCCGGAAGCTGATAGGCAGCCAGTGGAGGGACCTCAGAACCGGAGTAATGTGGTCCCTCCTAGATGTACCAGAAACAAGCCTGGCTGCCATATTTTGTACCAACTGAAGCTTCCGAACCAAGCACAAGGGTAGCCCCAAGTAGAGTGCATTACAGAAGTCCAGGCGTGAGGTTACCAGTGCGTGCACAACAGTTTCAAGATCCCTTACTTCCAGAAAAGGGCGCAGCTGGCGTATCAGCCGAAGCTGATAACAGGCACTCCTGACCGTCGCATTTACCTGATTTGTCATCAGGAGCGACGAGTCAAGGAGTACCCCCAGACTGCGAACACAGTCACTGGAGGAGAGTGTGACCCCATCCAGGACTGGAGGTTGCAACCCAATTCTTGGTTTCGGGGCCGCTACCGTGAGCACCTCCGTCTTGTCTGGATTCAGACACTATAACTGTGTTGTATGGAGGGTCCTTTTGTGAAGAACTCCCAGAGTAGATTCAGAATGAGGTGGTTTTCTTCTCTACACACTCCTATATGGCCACACAAACTATTCTCCTCATCTCCCTCCCTTCATCCCTGCACTCTGTACTGAAATTCTGCTGTGCAGAGTTTCCTAGCCCTTTGGAAAAGATACAGAAGGCACAAAGGGTTACATGGGGTGGATGGGGGAATGGTCTTCTCATGGATCTGCTGAAGGAATATTTCTGTCAGCCGATGTACTGATTTGGATCCTGGCCATTGGCCCTTTTGCAAAGCATAGCTGGTCCCTAGACTATGTATTGCGATAACCAAACAGAAGTCTTCACACTTGACATAAAAAGCTGTATGTGGGGAGTGATCCATCCTCCAAGACCACATCCCAGTTCGGGTTAAGTGAGAACATAAGGAATGTGGTGTTGTTTTTCCATAGAACTTGCCAATTTAAGGGGGGGGGGGGAATTCCAGAGAGAAGGAGCTGGAGAAAGGGGTGAGGGCGGAGATGCCAAATCAGCAAGGCTGTGGGAAGAAGAGAAACAGAGGAAATTCTTCTGTTTATGAAGGTCAGCTTTCAGATCAAGTGTGGCTTTAAATCTAGGATGTGTGAAAAGAATCCTAAACCCTAAAACAATAAGAGATTTTCCATTTGTAATACTTTTCAAATATAGGGTATTTCTGAATGATTTTGATCCAACCTCTTTTATTCACTGTGACTAGAAAAAGCCTTACAGTGCACACACAAGAGTACAGTGGGCACTTGCTATCCACTGGGGTTTGGTTTCAGAGGCCCTCGTGGATAACAAAATGTGTGGATGTTTAAGTCCCATTAAATACAATGGCATAGTAAAATGGTGTCCCTTATATAAAATGGCAAAATGAAGGTTTGTTTTCTAGAATTTGTACATTTTAAAAAATATTGTCAAACCTTGGATGTTTGAATCCATGGATATAAAATCAGTGGATATGGAGAGCTGATTGTATACTCTTTTACCCTTTCTGTATGCTACAGGTTATATTTCAGAGGAAGAAACGAGCAAGAGCACCTTTGAATATTCATTGCCTAAGAAAACCCTATGAAATTAATGGGGTTGCCATAACTCAACAAGTGACTTGAAGGCACATACACACATTAAGAGTTGCTAAAATGTGCTTTGAATTATAGCTCCACACTGGTATAGGCAGTGATCACTGGAAGAAAGCCACCATTTAACCTCCTTTTAATCCAACTGTGAACAAGACCAATGGCCAGAAGGGTTGTGGTGCAGTGAAATGAATACTGGATGCAGAAATGGCTCTGTCAAGCAAGCAGGACGAGGCAATTGCTTCAAGTAACAGATGCTAGTGGGCAGAAGTACAGCTCTCCAGCTGTTTCTTTTGGAGGATAGAGCTGTCTAACTGGCAATCCCTAAACCTAAACCTGCACACTGTCCTCAGATATGGCATAAAATGAAGGGGGTGCCATCTTATAGTTTCTCTTAGACAACCAAAAATCTTAGGGCCGGTTGCTATGGCATAGTCAAACCACTGAGTCCACAGAAAAGCCACTCAAAAACTTATCACATGGGAGTAGAAGAAGTCATACAAGTCCAATACACATATGACTTACAAGTCTACCACATATGAAAATTGAGTCTTCCTTATCTTGATATCCTCTACATCAGCGGTCAGCAAGCTATGGCCCGTGGGCCGAACGCGGCCCACCGAGGCCTTTGAACCGGCCCGTGGCTGGTCCTGCTGCTGCGCTCGTGCCGCCACCGCCACCACGTGTGACATGGGGTGCCATTTTGCTTTCCAAAATGGCACCCACGCTCACGCACGCATGCGCATGACGGCGGGTGCCATTTTGGAATGCAAAACGGCGCCATGTATCACGAGCGCATGCGTACGAAGGCAGTGCTGTTTTGCATTCCAAAATGGTGCCCGCTGTCATGTGCATGTGTGCACGAGCGCAGGCACCATTTTGCTTTCCAAAATGGCGCCCACGCTCACGCACGCATGCGCACGGTGGCATCATCCCCCCTTCGGCCTGCTGACGACTGGGGACAGCAGAACTGGCCCCAACATAAAAAGGTATGCCGACCCCTGATCTACATTGATTTGAAACATTCTGGGACATTTTCAACAGGTTATTTGGATTTAGATACCATCTATGTGTCACCTTGTACAGGTTTTCTTTTAAATCACTGCACAATGTAAATTTTATGTCTTTAGATCACATTTTCCCCATACTTCCATATGAACATTATGCCCAAATTTTGGGCCCACCTTATAATATATTCTTTTACAGGGTCATTTTATGTCTCTAGTTTCAGGAGCCATTTATACACTTTTTAAATTACATGGTCATCATCTTTACACATTTCTAAATAAAGCTCATTTTCTCTAACATCTGTGGCTGCATTTCTCTTTCTTTTATTAAATCTGTCCTTATGTTGCATATAAGCAAGCCATTTGAGATCTTTGCCTTCCATAAGAATCATCTCACTTGGTTTAAACTTCCAGCTGTCCTGTTTAAAATACAAAATATCATCATAAAGCAATCATCTCCAATTTTTAACCCATTCTTTTCTATAAAAAGGCTTCTTGCTGTGAGGTGGCTAATATTATCTTAGAAAAAGTATTTGTACTTATACTGATCACATAGAAGAGACTTTTGAATACAATGTTTTTTTTTAATTCAGCATGTGTCTTAACTTTATCATACCAAAGATCACCATGCCAAGCAAATCTTGAAGTTCTAAGAGTCTTACATCTCAAATCAATATCCTTTCCTTCAACCATACAAAACGACAAGTCCCGTAATACAATCTGACATTAGGATTCTCAAGCCACCCCTTTCCATAGCATTGTACAGTGTTTTACATTTTATTCTGGGTTTCTTTACTTGCCAAGTAAATCTAGAAATCTCTTTCTGCCATTGCATAGAGATCATCTGAAAGAGAAATAAAAGCCTTGACAAAACATTTGTTTTTAATAGTGCAATTCTACCCAAAAGGGATAATTTAATTCCCCTCATTAAAATTAAAAGATCCCTTTTAATTTCTTTCTAAACTTTTTCACAGCTGTCTTGAAATAATAAATTGTAGTTCTGGGACATTTTGAAAGCAGCTGAGAAAGAAGATTAATTTGGGCTGTCCTTGACAAATTGGGACGACTGAAGGGTATATGGTCCTTGAGATGGAACAACAAATGCTGCCCCTCTGAAAAAATAGTTGAATTTGCCTTCATATAGAACCATTACTTTTATTCATTGCTGTTATGGTACTCTCCTTTAAGAAAGCAGGAAAAAAGAGTCTTCACACCACTCAATAGTACTATATTCCACTTTTAACTACCATAGCAACACCCCATTGCCATTGGGATTTGCAGTTTAGGGAAAAGCATTTAGAATTCTCTGCCAAAGAGCTCTAGTGCCTCACCAAACTACAAATCCCAGGATTCCATAGGATTGGCAGAGAAATTAAAGCGGAATCATACCGCTAGAATAGTGTAGTGTGAAAGGGCTAAACTCTTGGAAAAGGGGAGAAAATGACTGAACTCAGGGCAGTTGTATTAGGTTTTTCTTAAACTGTGACAACTTTCTTAGGCACTTGCTAAGCTGGTTAGTATGGTTCCTCAATAATACTGAATTTCCTTGAATATTTCTGAACTGGAGAGTAACACTCCCACCATCAAGTCAAGGCAGATAGTGCCAAAGGCCAGCTAAAATATGTTGGTATCTGAAGCAGAACATTATACATGCAGAAACACACTGCAAGTCAGGCATAAAAAATTACAATAAGTCAACAGGTGACTTGAAAGCACATACATACATACAATAATTATAATATATCAAATAGCTAATGATTTGCTTCCTTTTCATGACACTCAAAATCAGCTACCCTAGGCTGCCGGCTGGTTTTTTTTTCTTCATAATAGTAGGACTGGCCGTACTATGACCCAAACTGTGAGGTCAGTCTGAGGTCCTAAACTCTTGTTCACTAGAACTACTTCCATACTTGCCCTTGTAAGGCATTTCACACTCTGTTATTTAAATTCTCTTCATACTTAAGCAAGTACACCTTGTCAGCAAAGCAGTCAAGCAAAATAATTTAACATGCCATTTGGGTGCTTTGGTGCAGCAAGTTACTTTATTGGACTATACCTTCTGGGTTTTTTTGTACACATAAAACCATAACTCATAAAACTCCCAAAATACTGCAGCCAGCAGAGGCACCGATCATGACAATCAGGGAATTCTGAGAGTTGCAGTCAAAGTAACTTTTCCAAGCTCTGTAATGCAGTCCTTCCAGCATTTCAAGGGCGAGAAGAAGTCATACTTGTTCCTATTCTACCAAGCATCAACAGTGCGAGCAAGCCTCAGCCAGAAGATTTTCAGTGTCATGAAAGGGCAGCAAACTGTTAGTTATTTTCTTTGTTATTATTGCAATTTCCACTGTCAGAAATGCAGGAGGCACATGTGGAATTTTCTGCCTCTGGTGCCACAATAATTTATCTAACTTTGGCTACTATGCAACTTGACTTGGGACATGTCTACATGGACCAATTACACTAGTTCCCATCCCATGACCTGTACTGAGTCGAGTGTGGACTGTCTTCGCGAGGGAAGGCATGGAATCTAACCTATCTCTAGCTAAATCAGATTTTATAAACTCACTATTTCCTCTGGATTTTGCAAGAAAATCAGAGTACTCTGGAGCAACACCGAGTGGCTGCTTACACATGCGTCCCATTGCGCCACTCGGTGATGCAAGTGGCTCCCTCTGAGGTCACAACAAGGTGTCCAGCCATGTAATTGATGCTGAGCACTGAATTTATAAATTGGCCGGATCTCTCTGGGGCTGTTTACTCCTCTTTTACTCCCCTTTGTTGTTCACACTTGAGGAAAACTGCCACGGAGGACCTTGCTAGAACTTGAAGGCCAACAACAAATATAGGAGGAGCTGGCTGAAAGAATCCCCGGGGCTGGTGAAAGAAGCCCACAGCCCCCCTCCATGCAAATCCAACCCATTGTTCCCACTTGTTGAACAAGGATTGGATTCAGGTCTTTTCAAAAGAACCACCAAAAAACTAGTGTCAGGAAAGAGTGGTTCTTTTGCGTTTGCCTCACTTCAGCATGATTTAAACCGAGTGCAGTCAGTTCAGAACCGGTTTTAAGTGGGAACGACAGATATATAACCTGATCAGCAATTCACTTTAAATCCTAGTAGGAATGAGCCCTTAAGCCAGGCGTAGGCAACCTAAGGCCCGGGGGCCGGATGTGGCCCCCCAAGGCCTTTGGACTAGCCCCAGTCCGGTCCTGCCGCAGCCGCTGCCCCCTGCCGCCGCCGCCCACCATCATGATATTGATTATTGCTGTTATTACTTGTTCTTGGGGTTTTCTTAGCAAAATCTCCACAGGGGTTTTGCCATGGCTTTTCTGGGGCTGAGATAGTGTGCATGCATATTTTTTTAAATTTTAAATTTTAATTTTTTTAATTTTTAATTTTATTTATTTATTTATTTATTTATTTATTTATTTATTTATTTATTTATTTATGGTGCTTCGGCCCCCCAATTGTCTGAGGTACAGCAACCTGGCCCCCGGCTCAAAAAGGTTGCCTACCCCTGCCTTAAGCTGTTGCTACATCCCTTTAAGTTGACCCTCATTTATGCTGACCTTATCACAGGGTGTTTTTGCCAAGATTTATCAAGTGGGGGGTTTCCATGACCTTTCTCTAAGGCTGAGAAAATGTGACTTGCCTAAGATGACCCAGTAGGTTTCCATGGCTGAGTGGAAATTTGAGCTCTGGTCTCCCAGTATCTTAATCCAACAATCAAACCACTACACCATAGTACCTCTCTGAAGCTGGAGATACAGGTATCATTGTTCTAAAATATTTTATAAACAGTTTAAAATAAATTTCAGCAGCTACAGTATGAGAAGTGCTAGGCTGTGCTCTGAATGTGCTAAATGTCTTCATATTGATGTGCACAAGTTGTTGGGTTTTTTTAAATAGTAATGTTGGTGACACTGTTGTTATGAATAAATAAATATTTGTTTACAATTTTATAAATAAACAATTAACCTTTCTCCCAGAGAATAATAAATTCAAAGGGCTTATAATAAAATTTTAAAACAGTTTAAAATTTACTTTTTAAAAGAAATTAAATAATCTCATAAAACACATTAAAATCATTACAAAACAACCAAAAGTAAAAAAACAAAACACCTTTCTAGTGTAGTGCCCAATAATAAAAAGTTACTTGGGGAGGGCATTTGGGGCACTGGTGGCTATTCTAATATGTTTAAATTTATTTTAACAGTTTTTCAAAGTAGAAAAATACTAGAAGCAAGCAAAAATCAACATATTCTGTCAAGAGCAACCAAACGTATTGAAAACATATTCAGGGGTAGCCATGTTGGCCATATAGCAAAGTACAATAACTTCCAAAATCCAAAATAACATCCAAAAGATACTCCAGATGTCTCCGTCCTTTGTGAGATCACAGCCCCCTTCTCTGCTTAACAAAAGGAGCTGTGACCTCACAAAGGACAGAGACATCTGGGATCTCAGAAGAAGTATTTTTGCATTGCTAATGGGATTCAAATTTTGTATCCTGGACTTTGGAAAGCTTTGTTCCCAGTGCCACATGGCCAGAAGGAGAAGAAACCTGCTTATACACCAACACCTTGAGAAAATGAAAGCCTGTGACTAACAATCATTTTATCATTTTTTCTCCTGTATGATTCTTAACACCTTTACCTGATGAAGAAGCAGTGGAGCTTTGAAAGTTAGCATCATGTATTTTTTGCTTTTTGGTTGGTTGAATAAAGATATCACTGTTTAGTGGGTTTTGGATGTTATTGTTCAGAAATATTGAGTTATTTTTTTTTAAATGTGGAGGGCAACATGTAACAAATTCCTTTGTAAATTTAACATTCCAAGCTCTGGGTGAGGACAGCTATGCTGTTTCTCTTTATGTATACAGTGGGCCCTCAGTATCCACTGTGGTGTGGTTCCAACCCCCACCCATACCAAAATCCGAGGATGCTCAAATTCCATTAAACACAATGGCATAGTAAATTGGTGTCCCTTATATAAAATGACAAAATCAAGGTTTGCTTTTTGGATTATTCTTTATTTTTTTATTTTTGGTGAATATTTTCAAACCGTGGTTGTTTAAATCTGTGGATGTAGAATTTG
Source organism: Phrynosoma blainvillii (assembly GCA_026167975.1). NCBI lineage: Eukaryota > Metazoa > Chordata > Lepidosauria > Squamata > Phrynosomatidae > Phrynosoma > Phrynosoma blainvillii. The sequence goes on along the minus strand of JANUYF010000003.1, from coordinate 306,516,536 downwards.
TGGATATAGACGGTCAAGGACTAGGACTGAAGAGACCTAGGTTCACACACTCGCTCAGCTTTGAAGGTTACAGGATGATCTTGGCCCCTTTCCTTACACTACTATAGCACTGATTCCACTTTACCTGTTATGGCAACATCCTGTCAAGTCCTGGGATTTATTGTTTGGTGAGACACTAAAGCTCTTTGACTAAGAATTCTGAATGCCTTCCCAAAACTGCAAATCCCAGCATTCTGTAGCAACACCTGGTCCCAGAAGGCCGTTTAGTTTGGGCACTTGGTGCCTAAAAGGTTTACCAACACATGCCATAGGAAGTTGTCATGGAAATTAAAGTTGAATCATAGCACGATAATTGTATAGTGTGAAAGGGCTTCTTAACCCCATTCTTCCAAAGTTGAGGGGATGATAAAATACAGGGTGGCAGAGCCATTCATACTACCTTGAGCTCCCTTAAAAACAGGCAAGATACAATTGCAATAAAATATATAAAGTTTATTTAATTATTTAAATACGAAGCTTTGGTTTATAGCCACATTTATTTATTGGGGGTGGGGGATCCCATATATATAATCTTGTCTTGGATATGCTAGACAAACATACAACATGGTCCACCAAAGAAAAAATAGTTTGAAACAAACTGATGGTTTATTGTTATTCCTCAGACAGAAGAATAAAAACATTGTTGAAAAAGAAGAGCTAATTGAAAAGGGTGAAGGATTTTCCCTTTTGCAAAACTGGAGTTATTGTTTGGAACATAGGTGAGGACAAGATTACTTAGAGATTGTGTTCGCTCAGGATGACTAAATTGTTTTACTGATTTTAGTAGATCTACTCTAACCTGAAAAATGCTGCATCTGCACTGCAAAAATCATGCAGTTTGACACTGCTTTAACTGGCATGACTCGGTACTATGAATCCTGAGATTTGTAATTTGTTATGGCACCAGAGCTCTCTGACAGCAAAGTCTAAATATTTCACAAAACTACAAATCCCAGAATTCCATAGTATTGAGCCACCACAGTTAAAGCGATATCATACTGCATTATTTCTGTCTGCAGTGCAGATGCCGCCTTTCCCTTCTTTCCATTGTGCCAAGTTGATGTCAAACTGCATGATTTTTGCAGTGCAGATGCAGCCACAGGACGTTATCACACGTGGGCCAGTTTCGTTGTTAAAGAGATAATAAAGTGGAAATGAAGCATCCCGAAAAGAAAGTGAAAATAGAGCTTAATTACACAAAAGCTTTTCACATATAATTACAGTAATAATGGAATTAAGTTAAAAGCGAAAAAAATACATTTTTAACTTTCATACACAAATGAAAAGAACCCGTACATGTACTGGAAATGGGTGTGTTTTGTGACAAGACTCCTCCTTTTCCAGGGCGAGTCCTGCATTTCCCAGGAGGAAATGTCAGACTGTCCTACATTTGGGGTCATGTCCTCCTGCACAGGTCCTAACCCCCTTCCGTTGGGGTTAGGACCTCTCAAGAGAGCAGAGGAGGAGGAGGAGGCTGGAAAGGCAAGGCAAGGCAAGGCAAGGGAGGGATTGAGAGGGGGAAACTGGAGGTAGCTCCCATGCCCCCCCCCATAAGCCTTTCCCCTTTGTAGGACCTGCAGGGCAGAAGTTCATGGTGAGATGGATTTCCAAGTTGCTCCACAAGCACACCCCACACTTGCACCCACATCCACTCACAGCTGCTGTGACGGAAGCCTTCTTTCCCCTCCTTTTCCCTCCATCCCAAATGCCAAACTTCTCCTCCGTCCCAAACTTTTTTCTCCTGGGCTGCCTTCCCTTCCCTTCCCTTCCCTTCCCTTCCCTTCCCTGGCACTGAGAAGGAGCCCAGGACTCTCCCTCCCTGGAGGCCCCTCCTCCTCCTCCTCCTCTTGGCCCTCCTCCAGGTTTTAAAAGAGAATTGTCCGTGCGTATTTGCTTTTCACATTACAGTAAATGCGCAATTACTGTAATTTCGCAAATGCATTTCCTCTAAACTCCCGAAATTAAAAAGATCTTGGATAATACCAGTTTCTGTCCAGTTTCTGACCAGTTTCTGTGCGACGTCGTGTGAAATCGTGAGGCACAAATTCAGTTTTTGTTTGGGATTTGTGTGGATTAACCAACAGATTTCCCCTGTGTGATAACGTCCAAAGACTGGATCCAACTCAGAGTGAGCAGCCCTACCATTAGACAGATTGAGGCAGCTTCCTTAGCTAACAAATTTTAGGCACCATTTAAAAAGCAGCACATTGTTATTGTTGAATATTCACTGCCAGAGAAGGAAAGAGGTCCATGTGAGATTTCCCACATCACATGTCAAAATATCTGGGTTGGCCCCTTGGGCATTATGCCCCTTGATTTGCAAAGCAGGGGGGACTCATTCACTACTTGGCTTCAGACAGCAAAATATTGTGGGCCAGCTCTCCTCCAGTCCCAAATTCCATCATTGTTCCTTTCAGCAGTGAAAAAGGGAAGAGAAGGGTTCCAAAAGGGAGCCAGAAAGTCCCAAGAGGGTGAAAGGTCTCTCAACTATTTGTTGGTTGTTGTTGTTAACCACCCTGAACTCAATCTCGACCCATGGCAAACCTGTGGATGAAACAACTCCATGACTCATGTCCTCCACTGCTCTGCCTAAGGGCCTTTGCAGACTGCTAGAAATAGTGCAAATTGAGTCCACTTTAAGGGTTAGGGTTAGGGAATCATGGGAACTGTATTTTATTGTGGCACCAGAGCTCTCTGACAGAGAAGGCTCAATGTCTCAGAAAAAAAACACAATTCCCATGATTCCCTAGCACTAACCCTAACCCTTAAAGTGGACTCAATTTGCACTATTTCTGGCAGTTTGCAAAGGCCCTAAGTCCTCCAAATTAAGTCCCTTGACTCCCTGATTGAGTCCATCATCTGATGTGAGGTCTTCCTCTTTTTCTACTGCTCTCTACCTTTCTTAGCATTATCGTTTTTTCTAATGAAACATGCCTTCTCATGATGTGTTCAAAGTACGACAGCCTCAATTTGATCATCTTGGCTTCCAGGGAGATGTCAAGCTTGATCTGTTCTAGCACCCATTTATTTGTCCTTTTGGCCATCCACTGTATCCTCCGCACTCATCTTCAGCACCACATCTCAAATGAATTGATTTTCTTCCTATCTTCTTTCTTCACTGCCCAGCTCTCCCATCCGTACACGGTGATGGGGAATACCATGGCTTGGACAATCCTAACTTTACTGCTCAGTTGTATATCTTTACTCCTTAGGATCTTGATTAGTTCTTTCATAGCTGCCTTTCCCATTCCTCTCAACTCTAGTGTTCCAAAAAGTGATGGATGAGGATGTGGAGTGTTTCAGGCTGCCAAGAAAACGTCCTCCAAAAGTGTGTGCCAGTGGGAAGGGATGGGTATGTTCTCCTGATCTGTTGCACTGAAGCTGCTTTGCTTCCCCCCTCTTTCCTCCTCCTTCTCTTCCACCATCCATTTCCAGTGGCTGGCTGTTGTTCTTTCAGTTTGGGTTAGAGAGCAAGGCTGAAGTTATCCTGACGTTTCTGGGAGGAGATCCAACAAAAGAAAGTGGGAGGGAGGGATAAGAGCAAGAGGGAGGGCAGGAGAGAAAAAAAAGATTAGTCAGGTCAGGGAGATTTAGGTGAGGAGAAAGTGTTTTCTCAGTCTCCCCTTTGCCTCTGTGTGTGCATGTTTCAGTTCTGCCTGGAAAATCTATTAGCATTGATGCTTTGGCTCCCGGGAGACAAAGGAGCTCCACTCCATAGAGGAGGAAGGGACTGATGGGGAGGATCAGGAAACTTTTTCTCTTTTAAAGAGAAGCCCAAACCTTCAGCATCAGCAGCCACAGCACTCTCAGGGTCAGCAAAATGTGCCTCTCTGGGGCTGCTCAGGAGAAAAGGCAGAACCAAGGCTAGATGGAGAGAGGCAAAGATCCTTCAAGACATCATCCTCCACTGTTCAAAACTTGGTAAAGAAAGAAAGAAGAAAGAAAGAAAGAAAGAAGCAAGCAAGCTTTGTTGCACAACTGCACAGTGAGCTACGCATTCCCTGAAGGAGCTCCTTCTGTAGTAGGAAAAATATATATATTCTGTGGCCGGCATCCCATCTCGATGGCAAAGCTGTTGGTATAAAGAAAGGTTCTAGAAAGCAACACTTTTGGAAGGAGACGTTTGCTGTGAGGGTAAGTCTGGACACCACTTTGTTGCTTTTGTAAACTGATGCACACACACACACACACATGCAGAATGTGTTTAGATTATTTCGTAACTTGTTTAGAACAAGCTTTTGTGCACTTCAAGCCATTTCCTCAGATACACACATCAGCTGACTTCACAAAAGCTCCTGGTGAAATAAATTGGGAAGTCTTTCAAGTCTTTCGTGAGACTCTTTATACTGAAAGAGACTAGACTGACTCTCTCTCATGTGTGTTAGTGTGTAGTTGTTCAAGGTGTAGATTTAACAGTTATTATGTCCTTGGGGTATCAACAATTGTCCACTGCTTATTACTGCAACCTTTTTTCTTTTAAGGTTGTGTTTGGACAGAGTGGTTTCCTGACATATTCCTTCAATCCTCATGCACACTGAAAGAGCACCAAAGAGACCTGATGTCATAACTGAGTCAGTCAGTCTCCTTAGCCATTGAGACAAGCTATGCTAGATCCATTCCAGACATGGCTCTAACCATATTGCCCAGCCTCTATTACTGAATTTTATTGGGAAGGGATACAGGCAACAGTACCTCCCACTTTGTAACCCTTCCTTGTTCTTTTGCCACTTCTTTTTCCTTACCCCATAAAATCCATTAGCAATCCTTCTAATTGCTAACACGAGGCAGCCTCTATTTGGAAAAACTTTCCCATGCTTTCTTTTTTAAAATGGGGCAAATTTGGAGAGGCTCACCAACATAAATGTTGAAAGGTGTTGCAAACATTTAAATAAGATTGGAAACATTTCTATTGAAGAGGACTCATGGGTGAGAGCATTGGATGTGTGTAATTTATATCAGTACCAGTATTCAAGGCAGCTGATGGCTTTCGTATCAGTTGAGTGATGAATCCACTGTCATTTGAGTCTGAATTTTAAGGGAGCTATCTGTTGTGCTGAACCATGTTCCCTAAATAGTGTCAGCACTTTGTGTAAGTTATTTAAAGTTTGGATTAAAACCTGGAACAGATTCACTGTCGTAACCACCAACCACCACTACCAATATTTCAGTAACATTCTTTTCTCCCTCCCCACTTTTATTTTTAAAGTGAGTTTCACCATGAACTGGACACCGGTTTTGAGCTTTACAATACTGTGGGCAGCATGGCTAGTGTGTGGCTCAGAAAAGCCATTGAGGCAAGCTGATAGAGGGAGACTAGGAGCCAGAAAAATGCCTCTGGCCCACCGGGGAAGCAGTACTAGCAGGTTGGCTTCACAGACAAGAAGAACTGAAACATCTCACAGACTAGTATACCCTTCTGGGAGGTTTCGCCAACGCCCACTTGTCAAAAGGGATTCTTTGGAGACCAAGAGCCCACAAGCAGGCACCATGGTAGAAGCATCTCCTGCTCAGGTGAAGAATGGTGGGACTCAGTTTCAGCCAATGCAGAGACCTAAGTCAGAAATGGTTAAAGATGAAGGTGCAGCCACAACATTTCGGTCTCGCATGGTGCGTTTCCCATCTGGATCCAGTTCTCCCAACATTCTAGCTAGCTTTGCTGGAAAGAACAGAGTCTGGGTCATCTCTGCTCCTCACTCCTCCGATGGTTATTATAGGCTCATGATGAGCCTGCTGAAAAATGATGTCTACTGTGAACTGGCTGAGAGGCATGTGCAGCAGATCATCTTGTTCCATGAGGCTGGTGAGGAGGGTGGCCAAGTCAGGAGGCTCACCCCTGAAGGGAAAATTCAGGAACAGCCTCTAGATCCCAGCCTCATTCCCAAACTCATGAACTTCCTGAAGCTAGAGAAGGGGAAATTTGGTATGGTGCTACTGAAGAAGACACTGCAAGTTGAGGAGAGATACCCCTACCCAGTCAGACTGGAAGCTATATATGAAGTCATTGACCAAAGCCCCATCAGGAAAATTGAAAAGGTCAGACAAAAGGGCTTCATACAGAAGTGCAAAGCAGCAGGAGTAGAGGGCCAGGTTGTTGAGGAGGGCAACAATGGTGATGGTAGTAGCTCTAGAGCAACACCAAGTGGTGGGCAGACCCAGACTTTCTCCAGGACAGAAGAAAGCAGGAAGAGCAGTGTCCAACCAACAAGGGTTAAAACTGCAAAGAAAGTTGTAGCAACTACAGTGCCAATGCCTCCCCCTGCAGCCCCCACAACTAGAGCCGCTACCATTCCTCCCTCAACCACAACTTTCAGGCCAGTCGCCAGAATAGTGACAATCGCAAGCAGACCTACAACGACCACCACCATCACTCCTCCTGTTACACAGAGAACATGGACCACAAAATCACACACATTGCTTCCCACAGCACCTGGGGCTACTCCTGCTCGGGTCACAGAGAATTTCTTCTCTCCCGTATGGAAAGAGAACCATAGAGAAAGGCATCCAGGCCACACACAGAGAAAACCAACAGCAACTAGGAGGCCCAATAAAGCTGTTCATCATGACACTTACACCGAGATCCCAACAGCCTCCCCAGAGCACTACACGAGGACAAGTGCTGGCCGATACCGAGACAACCGCACTGACAGGAAGGACTATAACAGCAGGGATCCCAGTGTCACATCAGGTCAACACAAGCCTGCTAAAAGCAAGCTACCTAAAAAGAAAGCCCAAGACAAACTGCTGAGCAATGAATACGAGGATAAATATGACTCAGGGCAGCCTGCTGTTCCTCGTCTAGAGGAAGAGGTGCCAGTGAGGAATATCCCACCCAAGAAAGGGAAAGATCCAAAGAAACACCACCGCTTGGATAAAGCCGAAAAGAAGAAGAAAGAAAGAGCGGACAAGAAAAATGAGAAGCAGGCCAAGAAGGACAAAGCTGCAAAGAAAAACAAGCAAGAGAAAGAGCGCAACAAGAAAAACAAGAAAGCAAGCAAAACAGACAATGAGGGAATCCTGAAATCCAATGCCAAGACTTTCACACAAACATCCAGGAAATCTGTCACCAACCTTTTGGATTTCTTTGAAGGCAAAAGACGACTCCTGGTGAGTAGATTATACATGAATAACACTTAAAGCCTGTCTATAAGTTAACTTCATAATGAGTCCCTATATTTACAGAATACCCTCCTCCTGTTCTAATTTGCTTAACCAAAAGAGGCAACCACTGTAGGATTCTGAAAAGCTATGGTGACTTCTTGACCCCCATTTCCTTTCTTTTCAAGTATTGCTCTTCATTTGCTAGCCTCTGATTTTCCCAAATTGTACTCAGGGGAAAGCAGATGCCACCACAGCAAGCGTGTTCTGGAAGAAAGGCTGCTGAGAGGCAGATTTGTGTAGTGGTAGCAGCACCAACATAGGAGTAAACTCAGGAGGGCTGAGAGAATGGTAAACATGCTCTGCAAACTGGTGTCAAGTTGTCATCTCTTGTTCTCTCATGGAGTATATATTTTCTTATCTTTTCATGTAGAAAAACAGTAGTAATGTAATATTCCAGAGGAAGAGATGGAAGAAAAATGGGGGGGGGGGAAGGATAAGGGCCAGCGTGGCATAGTGGTTTGAGTGTTGGACTACAACCTTGGAGACTAGGGTTCGATTCCCAGCTCAGACATGAAACCCATTAAGTGACCTTGGGCAAGTCACATGCTCTCAGCCTCAGGCGAAGGCAATGGCAAACCTCGGACATTTTCACACTGGCCTTTTTGAGGACGCTAGCCGGCCTCCGTCCGGCCCCACTCCGGCTCCATTTCCGCGTAGTTCACACGCGCGCGGCGGCAAACCCCGCCCCTTCCGGTGTCATCCCTGCGTCCGTCCGGCTTTTCGCTCCGTGTGTTCAAACGCACGGAGCCCTAAGTCCGGCGTCACTCCGGCCAAACCAACGATAACTCCGGCTGAAGCGGCGGAAAGGTAATTCCGGCTGTCGAACAGGAATTAGCCTTTCGGCGGCGGAGCCATTCCGGAATCGGCGGTACGACCCGTTCCGGAATGGCTCCACCCGGCTTTAGGAGGACTAGTATGAAAACGTCCCTCCTCTAAACAAATCTTGCCAATAAGTCAGAATCAACTTGAATGCACACAACAACACATTTTAGGGATCAGAGTTTGCCTACTTCAGGGACAACTGTGGTTCACTGCTAATCTGAGCCAAAGATTAATCAATTAGTGTCAGTCCCACAAAACAGAAAACAATAGGATAACAACCTTTGGAAGTTTTTAAACAGAAGCTGGATGGCCATCTGTTGGGTGTGCTTTGATTGTGCATTCCTGCATGGCAGAAGGTTGGAGTGATTGGCCCTCATGGTCTTTTCCAACTCTATGATTCTGAGAAGGAACCTTCAAGGAGAGAAACATTTCATTAAAAAAGAGAGAGAGATGAGAGAGAGGCCTTTCCTAAATGGAACAAGTCATGAATAAATATTTTAGAAAGATTTTGGCTGCTAGGAAGCACATTCCTTGATAATCCAGCATTACATTAAGTGCAGTATACAACTTCCAATTTAATTGAGGAATCCAGAGGATAATGTGCAGCCTCAATAATAAAACAAATTGTTGAATTTTACTTAATGAGGGCCTGAAATCCATTTTTGCAATATCAATAACACATAAATTAAAGAAAGGGTAGTTATATTGAGAGACAATGTGTTGTAGTGGTTTGGGTGTTGGACTAGGTCTTTGGAGACCAAGGTTAAAACCCCCACTTGGCCAAAGAAACCTACTAGGCAAGTGTCATTCTCTCAGCCTCCTTAAAGGATGGCAAGCCAAACCCCTTCTGAACAAATCTTGCAAGAAAATCCTTTCATAGGGTTGCTTTAGGGTCACCATAAGCTCGGTGTATGACTTGAAGGCATACAACAGAAGCAGTCATTATTTTATATATTTCCTATCATTAGTATTTCACATGCTATATCTAGGCATAATTTCCATGCTGCTTTCTGTTGGCATAGCTAACCTGGATCAACTATAATTCTATGTAAGATACAGTGTAGGCTCTTAGCCAGATTGGAGATGTTACTGTGGTGTTATTAGATGGCACACACAGTCCAGAGACTTTTTTTTAAAAAACACCCAATTAAAAGATAATGGTTGCTGATGTACTGTATGGAGATTATCAAACAGGGGGAAATTGGGACTTTAAACAGTGATTAACTGAAGAAAATTGTGCAATTGACATTAAAACACGATTAAAATGAAATTAACACAAGAGCCATTATCCTGTGAATAACCAGGGAATAACCAGGCAAGAAACAGCAAAAAGTCATTCACAGGAAAATTTCCATGAATTAGTTACTGTTGTTTCTTGCCTGGTTCTTCATGGGATAATGGCACTTTCATCATATTTTGTCTCAACATTGTATGAAAACCATTCGCGCAGTTGCATGCAAGTGCTGGTTAATCACAGATTCTGCATGGGATAACAGCGCTTTGCACTCTGATGTCATGTGAAAACTATTCACATAATTGTGGGTTAATCATGGGTTAACAACCGTTTATACTTCCGGTCCCCCCCACTCCCCAGTGTGGTAAACTCTATAGTGTTTAATGATACCACAAGGGCTAATCCCTAGGCTTCAGGTTTTGTCCCAGAAGCCTCAGGGTCTGGGATGATCCTCAACTGGCAATCCTATCCAAGAGGGATTGCATCTTGATCTTTGACAGTTTGTTGAAAGGCAGAGATCCAATGGGTGCAGCTTCGTTATGTTTCTAAACCTGTAAAGATTGTACCGAGACCACCGAGGACCTTCACAAGTTCAACTTAGACAATGAAGAAATAGAAATTCTCATACCTGGGATTAAACATTGATAGAAATGGGGACTGCAGTCAGGAAATTAGAAGAAGAGTAAGAATGGGGAGGGTGGCTACGAAAGAACGAGAAAAGATTCTAAAATGCAAAGATAGACAACTCAGCACAAAAGTTAGAATCATACAAGCCATTGTATTTCCTGTTACCATGTCTGGATGTGAGAGCTGGACAGTTAAGAAAGATGATAGGAAGAAAATCAACTCCTTTGAGATGTGGTGTTGGAGAAGAGTGCTGAGGATCCCATGGATAGCCAAAAGGAGAAACAAATGGGTCCTAGAGTAGATCAAGCCGGAAATCTCCCTGGAAGCCAAGATGACCAAACTGAGGCTGTCGTACTTCGAACACATCATGATAAGAGAGAACTCTTTGGAAAAGACAACACTGGAAAGGTGGAGGGAAGTAGGAAGAGAGGAAGGCCACATGCCAGATTGATGGACTCTATTAAGGAGGTCATGGGTATTAAGGGATTGCAGGAATTAAGCAGAGCAGTGGAGAACAGGGGTCTTGGAGATGTCTCATCCATGAAGTTGCCACGGGTAGAGATTGACTCGAGGGCAGTTAACAACAACAAAAGATTGCACCCACTGAAATGTCTGCCTTTCACATATCTTCTAAGAATATGGAGACTTTCTCTGGGGATTAGTGTCAACAGTAATGAAGAGGCAAATTTAAAATGCATTGAATCTGTTGAAATAAGTTCAGGAGTCTGGGATGAATGAGAATTGTCCCTATGTTATAAGGGAAGTAAAATGCAAAGGCTAGGTAGGCTAAGAGGTTGAAGTGGAGTATCACCCACTTTAATGTGAATGGATTCCAAGCTAATATAATGTAAATCCACTCATAAAGCCACTTAATTAAAAGGTAAAACCATATGTGGTGGAATTGACAGACATCTTTTTAAAAGTGATGCAATAGAACCTGATTATTTATTTATTTATTTATTTATTTATTTGATGACCCACACACTGACTCTGTAGTCTTGTTAAGGTCAACATTCCTATTGCCTGTCCAAGGTTTTTTTTTTAAAAAAAAAATCTTTAAATATAATGGGTCTTACTTCTGAGTAAGCATGCATAGGATTCCACCAAAATGCTGTGATCTTCTGTATGCTCATCTGGGAATAAGTACCACTGAACAGTCACATTTGCTTCTGCGTAACTGCATAGGATTGTGGTGCACCAAAGCTTACAAAGAACACCTCTGTATTTTCCAGAGAATGGGGTCACATGTTACAATAACTGGCTTCCTATCTATTATAGTTTGTGACAAGATAAGCATTTTTTTCCATTTAAGAAGTGTAACAGTTTGCTTTATGTGCAGATAAAAAAAATGCAATGAAGGCGATCTGAAATAGCAAAACCAGATATTGGAAAAGTTACATTTTGGACTACAATTTCCAGAATCCTATATAGTGGCTATGCTGGCTGGGGTGGTTCTGGGAGCTGCAGTCCAAAAAGTAATTTTTATAAGCTATGAATAACATGATTTCAAGTTGAATGCCCTTTGCCAATGAAAACATCTGGGCATATTGTTTTGTGGCCTTTTTGAAACAATCTTGGAGAGGGACTGGCTAATGTATGTAGTTTCTAAATGTTGAGTGCTGCAAAGCCAGGGTGTTTTGTATTTAAAATACAAAATTTAAAATATAAATTCAGCACAATTACATGCTAACCAAGTTAACAGAAGAGCAACTCTATGAACTTTGCTGACAAAACTGTTAAAAATATGTTTGCAAATAGATAAGTTCATACCCAGGAACAATGCCAAAAACCCTTGGCCTGAAGCCACCCTCCAGAAGTTATCATCATTACTGTGAACAGATGTCAGCTGGAAGAGCTGGGAGTTCAACACAAAAATAATGACAACACAACCAGGAACTCTAATACAATGAACACACACATTTGAAGCCAGGTCGCATTTTAATTCTTTGCCCTGAATTAGTAAGTTATGGACTCACAGGGATAGTTTCCTGGGAGGCCTTTGCAAACAATTGAGAAATATTTCATCACATGCTTCTAGGAGACCTATAACTTACGGATCATTATATTAGCTTCCTGCCTTTGGAATATGGCAAAGACAGCTTATATGTCATAATATATCAATGCTGAACAATGTTCTAGGTTCTCCAAGACGCTTACCAACCCCTGCCATAATAGCAGTTTTCCTTCTTCTTACCTGCTATCTATTGCTACTTTGGCCCTTGTGCTTCAAACTGAGTAGCATGTTGTGACTTCAACATATCCAGCTCCTGGAAATAGGACCCCTGATTTGCTATCATACTAGTTTATCACATGGGGGACAATTGGAAGTATAAACAGCGATTAACCTGTGATAATCCCCAATTGCATTAATGGTTTTCACATGATGTCATGTTCAAAGTGATATTATCCCATGAATAACCCATTATTATTGTGCAAATACGCTAATGGTTTTCACACGATGTTGGTGAAATGTGATTAAAGTGCCATTAACCCATGAATAACCATGCAAGAAACAACAGCAAATCATTCACGGGATTTTCCCATGAATGACTTTTTGCTGTTTATTGCCTGGTTATTCCCTGGTTATTCATAGGATAATGGCTCTTGTGTTAATCTCATTTTAATTGCATTTTAATGCACAATTTTCTTAGGTTAATCACTGTTTAAAGTCCCAATTTCCCCCTGTGCGATAAACTCCATACAGTACGTCAACATTTTTAAATTTTATAGACACCCTTCCTAAATTCACATACATGCATGTGAATTTACAAACAAATTCATTTCTTGTGATATTTCAAGCAGATGCAGATCTCAAGAGACTGGTCTTGATTTTAAATCTGTAGTCTCAACCTTAAGCTGCCTAAATGCCCTAAAGGCAACAGATCCTGTCTGAACTTGGAAGCTAAGCAAGCTTAGCACTGATTAGTACTTGGATGGGAGACTGCCAACAATTACTAGGTGCTATAGGCTATATTTCAAATATTCAGATCCACCTCTTGAGTGTTCCTGGACTAAGAAGACCCTATGAAATTCATGGGATTGCCATAAATTGGCAGGAGGCTTAAAGACACATACACATAAAATCTCAACATTTACAGGAGGTGGTCGTGATTCAGGTCCAGAGGAAGCCTTTAATCAATATAGAAAAGAGTTGCCAAATGACCAGGAAAAGACTGGTTCACCAAGACTGAACTGTGATCTGATTAACAAAAATTATCAGAGTAATTTTTTTTATGGTCTGAAGAGTTGCTAACAATGCCTGCAGTTCAAGACCCTGTTAAAGACGTGAGAACAGAGGCCAGACGGTAGATTTATCACTGGCTTTGACTTCCTGGCTTCCGCCTCCTGTTTGTGTCTGCGGTTTTCCTTCAGGCCCATCTATTTTGGCTTAGATACATAGCTTTTGTTTGTGACTGTGTTGAGCAGAAAGAGTGGAGTCTGGAATTTTAAGGGTAACCTCACAATCACACCCACAAAGGACTCAGCTGGGCTGTATATATTATATCATGTAAAACCTTCTGTTCAGCCATGCTGGTTGGGTGATTCTGGGAGTTGTTATACAAAAAAGCAACTTTTCCCAACTTTGCATTAAAAATTAACCCCTGTGATGACTGAAGCAACAACAACAAAATGTGTTGGGTTTGTTTCGTAAATAATATTTTATTTTAAAGCTATGCTTTTAGAAAAAGTTTTTTTATAGGGTTGGTAATTCTTTTTTTTTTAATTTATTGTTGCAACTTTTAAAATATCTCCAAACAACATTTAGCAACAAAAACATCTCAATCAAAAATATACACAAACTTACAGACGAGAAAGAAAAAGAAACCAATAAATAAAGGAACACAACATTTATCCAACATACACATCTATATCCATTCTATGAATTCATACATTTTAAATCACACTGATTTATCCATTCTCATATCTTTCTTACAGTGCTATCTTCAACCTTTCAGCTTTCCATCCTTATTCCACCTTCATTACCCTCCTATCTATTTCCACCTCTCTTTCTTTCTTCCATTTTCCTAACCTCTCTACCCTTTCTTATCCTTCGTTATAATTTCTTCCCTTCCTTAATATCCTTCGGGTAGGTAATTCTTAAAAAGGGTGAGACTGTTACCAGAAGGTGTGAGCTTTGTGATCAGATTTCTCTCCCCCCCCCTCTCTCTTTCAGAGAGGAAATATGTTAGTACACTCTTCCCTCCACATTTGCGGCTTTGAGTTTTGCAGATTTGATTATTTATGGATTTTATTAATATGTTCTCTAGAATAGACAATATCTAGGAATATCTAGTTCCTCCAGTGCAACTCTGTGGTCAACTTTAACCAAAAGTCACACTGAAGGACCTAGGGATTCCTAGAGAGGTGTTCTCTCAGGTCAAGACATAGTGTTTTTGTTATTTATGGTTTTTCACGTTCACGGGGGTCCTATGCCCCTAACCCCAGCGAAAGTGGAGGGACGGGTGTACTTGGTTTGTTCCACTGAATGACTGCTCCAGAAGAGTGGGTTCAGGTGAGGTGCAGGGACAGGGATTGCTAAATTTAACTGAAAATTGGGGAAAATTACCTTTTTGAACTACAGCTTTCATAAACCTCTACTTGTCATGGCTACTGGACAGGCTGGCAAGAGGATCCTAGGAACTATAGTTCAAAAAAAGCAACTTTTCCATTCTCGGGAGACAGGAGGAATCATGGACCATCCACTGTAATTTCTAGTCTGGCCCTGAGCTTAGCCAGAATGGATCAAAATGGCTCATGACTGACCCATGCTGTCTAACCTGAAGCCTAAACCCAACTGTAATCTCTTGCAACGAATTGTTATGTAATGAAATAACAATTCAAATTACAACTTTTTTGCTTTTGCCTATTTTAAGCATTTTTCACTTTATGTGTGTTTCTGCGGGGTGTTGGAAATATTACTTGTGGCCAATGGTCATGCTGACTGGGGATTCTGGGAGCTACAATCCAAAAAGTAACTTTTTTCATGCTTTTGTTGCAAGATTCGAAACACAAACATTTTTTTATCTAGTGAAAAATATCAATCAATACAGTAATCTACCTTTGTATATAGATGTACTACTCCTGTGTAAGCAAGACAATCTGGAGCTACATCTATATATTAAGCACATTTGTCTCGGAGTAAGCCTCACTGAACAAAGCAGAACTGGCATACAAATAAAATCATATAGGATTACACTGCTAAAGAGGCAAAGTAGTTGAATAACTGCTGAGCCATAAAGCCTAACCTACTTTACAGGATTATGAAAAGAGAAAAGGACAATAGTGATATATGCTGAAGAGAGGGCAGGTGGCAAAACTGATTAATGCAACATTTAAACCCCACAAATACTGCTTTGCATTTCTTACATGAAAAAGTAGTAAGGAATTCAGAACTAGCCTTTGCATAATCATGTTGCTTGTGAAGTGAGAGTTCCTGTATCTTTTCCAATCAAGAATCTATTTACAAATGGACAGCTTGAGCAAGTGAGAATCAGAGAAGTGGTGCTAGTCCTCAAGGAAACTTGGTCTTGCCGACCAGATGACTATAGCAGAAACTGCTTCTGGAAGTTGATGCCCTTTCAACCAACATGCTTTTCCATTAACATCCAAATTTAGACTGTGTTTTAAAAATTATATATTTCTTACATGTATATCCCTCCTTTCCTTCCAAGAGCCAAAGGCAGAACACAGGATTCTTCTCTTTCCTACTTTATCCTCACAACAACCCTGTGAGGTAGGTCAGGCTGACAGAGGTTGCCTAAGGTCACTTGGGAATTTCATAGTTGAATGGGGACATGGACTTGAATCTTTCAATCCCAACCCATCACTCTAACTATTAGAAGTTACTGACTCTTAGTCTTCTCTTCTGTACACATTCAAATGCTAACTCTTCCTTTTCTGGGCAATTTTGAGGGAATTAAAATCACCAACAACCTTGAAGTCCTACCCAGCTACCCACCATCAGGTGTTATATGTAAAAAGGCCCATTTTGTTTAACCAAAATCCCTCCATATCCACTTAGGACGTTATCACATGGGGAGTCGCGGGGAGAAAGTGGAAATAAACCGGATGAGCGGAAGACTTTAATTTACGGGATTTGTCCCGTTCCGCCTCTTCTGATAACTAAATTCGAATTTAAAAGGGGGTTAATTTGAACGAAAACCTGATCTTTTCATTTTTGGGAAATGAAAAGATCAGGTTTTTGTTCGAATTAACCCCTTTTAAATTCGAATTTAGTTATCAGAAGAGGCGGAACGGGACAAATCCCGTAAATTAAAGTCTTCCGCTCATCCGGTTTATTTCCACTTTCTCCCCACGACTCCCCATGTGATAACGTCTTTAGTCTTTATCCACAGATTCAACCATTCATGGCTTGAATATATATATATATATATATATATATATATATATATATATATAAAACAAATCTTGATTTAGTCATTTTATATAAGGGACAACATTTTACTATGCCATTATATTTAATGGCATAGTAAAATGTAAGCTGCCTTGGGTCCCATTCTGGGAGAAAAGCGGCATAAAAATGAAATAAATAAATAAATAAATAATGGAACTTGGGCATCTATAGATTTTTGGTATCTGCATAGGGCCCTGGAACCAAACTCCAGCAGATACCAAGGGCCCAGTGTATTTTATTAGTAGCAGTGGAATGCTGTACAGATAGTTACCAACCTTGCATTGTTAACATATTTTCTTTGGCTACAGCTTAAAGCATTTCTTCAGGACTTTAAAGGTGCGGGATCAAATCCTCACTCGGTCACAAAGTGCACTGGGTGGCCTTGGGCAGCACGACTCACACAGTTTTAACTATCTCATACAGTTGTTGTAAGGACAGAAGGAGAGGAGAACCACTTCCACTGCCTTGACTTGATAGAAAGATGGGTTATAAACATAAATAAGTATTTATTTCTTGCTGAGGATTCTGGTGGAGGTCCATCATTGACGTTATGACTGATGATGCCCTCTCACCCCTACCTTCACAGCCTGGCAGTGCCTTGACTGAAACATTTCCAAGATTTGGGCATTGGGAAAAGACATGCACAGAACATGCTCAATAGAGGGTACCTTGAGAACAGGCAGCTGGAGAGACTCTATGGGATACTGCCACAACTGCTGGTCTTGAGGTACCCCATGACTTGGAGTGCACTGCAGATGTCATTTCCCAGCACCCTGAAATGCCTTGGTCTGTGTGCTGCCAGGCTGCAAAGACAGGTTTTTGGTGTCACGTTCAGTTATTCATGACTGTAAATATGAATACCAGAAGTTATGATGTCGTAAGTCCAACTTACAACTCACACATAAGTTGTGTCTGTAGACTGTCATTAGTTTCATAAATATACACTTAGCCTAACATCCTGTTCAGCTGTTGACACTAGCCTAAGTGTGTATGTATGAAACCAATGACAGTCCACAAAACACAACTTCCTATTCCAACTCACAACTCTTGCAATGCAAGGTAGCTTTGATAGTTCATGAATTTATAACAATAACAACAACAACAACAACAACAATAATATTTATATCCCGCCTCTCTGTAAAATACAACTGAGGCAGCTTACAAGATAAAACAATCTCATCTTCAATAGCCCACCCCCCTAAAATACAATTAAACAAACAAAATATAAAAACATAATTAAAAATTACAAATAACAAATAATTTAAAACAATGTTGTGTTGACACAAAATGGTTGTCTTTGTTGGCTGTCAGCCAAACCTAATGTCGTTAATATGCCTGGGAATTCAGAGCTATGAACGTTTACCTTTTGGGATCATAGCAATCAGAACTTTCCAGGCAGCATAAGAAACTTTTCCAAATTCTGTTCTGGATTACCTAAACCACTAATGCTGCTCCAATCTGGCCTGTTCTTTGTCTTCTCTTCCTGTCTGATGCATGCACATAATGTTTTCTTGATTGATGTTATTGCCTGCCTTCTAGATACTGACGCCAGCTTGACCATGTTATATTTGTTTTAGGAATGAGAATTAAATGAACATGTTGCAGGCATTACCCAGATCCTGGCTTCAGATTCATTGCTCCGTAGCAGATTCTTCATAATCATCAGCCACGTTTCTGATGGTTCATTACTGTCTGATTTGATCTTGTCTGGAGGAGAACTAAATGCTTTGTTCTGCTGCTGTGTGAGAAATGAAAACCAGCCAGCACTGATAATGTAAATTTCCACATGCAAAAAGTCAATTGAAATGTATGATTAAAGGCTAAATGTGTATTCAAACTAACAACATCTTCTCTGTCATCTTATTAGCTGATCACGACACCTAAAGCTGACAACACCATGTATATTCAACAGAGGGATGAGTATTTGGAAAGCTTTTGCAAAATGGCAACAAGAAAAATTTCAGTCGTCACCATCTTTGGCACCACAAACAACAGCCGCATGAAGATTGATCACTTCCAGCTAGGTTGGTTTTTATTCATTTATTTATTTCAAAAAGAAACTTCTTTTTGAGCAAGAGAACCATGTAAAGTAGGGTTTTAAAGAGAGTCCCTGTTGTGGTAGCGTACTTCTCTTTCCCTCTTTGTTGGGCACAGTTGGCCCTGGTATTTATTTTTTACTTTTCCAAGGCAACACATTCAAATTCATGGAACAACTCTGCCAGTTTATAAAGCCAATGAAAAAGCAAAAAACACAAAAGTGTGACTTAGGCAAACCAGGGGTCAAAAAGCCATTTGGTTCACTGCTAGAAACATCCTTTACCTACTTTTTTTTATGAGAGTAGCTTGCTTCACGTTACTCACATGAACAACCTGAGCATGTTGAAAGAAGCTGAGGATTTATACTTTGATCCATACCCTCAGTGCATAGCAGCTCCTCCTAGCTTTACCTCAGTACGACCATGTTATTGTGGACATTGCCTTTCCATACATACCTCTATGAATGGAAACTTCCCCAGAGTCTGGAAACCGATGTAAAGAGGACTTTCATGTTTATTCATAGATATGTGAAGGGCACCTAAAAGGCTGACCATGTTGGCCAGGGGCAGGCAACCTAAGGCCCGGGGGCTGGATGCGGGCCCCTCAAGGCCTTTGGACCGGCCCCAGGCTGGTCCTGCCGCCGCCGCCACCGCCCCCCGCCATAATGATATTGATTATTGTTGTTATTACTTGTTCTTGGGGTTTTCTTGGCAAAATCTCCACAGGGTTTTTGCCATGGCTTTTCTGGGGCTGAGAGAGTGTGCATGCATATTTTTTAATATTTTTTAATTTTTAATTTTTATTTATTTATTTATTTATTTATGGTGCTTCGCCCCCTCCCCAATTGTCTAAGGGACAACAACCCGGCCCCCAGTTCAAAAAGGTTGCCTACCCCTGATGTTGGCTGATGAGAGTGGTAAATTCTCAAGTTTGTTGATCCAAAATGCAACCTACTGTGTAGATTATAAACAGTTTCCACCTGCACCAGCAAACAGGTCTTTTGTAAAATTAATGGCCATAATGGCTCATTCAAGACCAAGCCACCAGAGTTTGGAATATGGCTATGCTGAGCGGGAGATTCTGGGAGTTGTAAAAAAGTTAACTTTTCCAAAACACTCAAGTTGCACCCTTTGTGGGTTTCCCCTCAGGTGACTGCCTACAGTTGCCAACAAATGTGGAGTTTCCATCCTTTGTATGGGGGTTCCACCCTCTATCCCACTGCTATCATCACCAAACGTGGGAGTTTTCCAACCCTTATTCCACCAACTGTGGGGTTTACACCTGGGCAATCCCGCCAGTACCCCGACTATGAGTATTCTTCTCAGGCAGCCCAACTACTGTTGCCAAATGTGGGATTTCTATCCTTTAACCCACCAGCTGTAAAGACTTCCATAGTGATCACTGCAGTTGCCAAGAGAGAGGGCTTTCCCTAATCCCCACCTCTGGCACCATGGAAGGACTTCCTCCTGTCCTACCTGTGTGATACCTGGGGACTTTCTAAATGCCTCCAAGGTACCCATGGGGACTTATGTAACTTATATCCCCAATGGCTTCCACCCTTCTATAATCAAGGCTGCTGCCACAGACACCATGTCTGATTCCAAGATTTCAGACAGATAACATTTCTGAAGACCAAAAATATATAAAAACAAAAACAAATCTTTATTTTCAGAAGTTTATTTATTACATTCAAAACATCACACACAGAGACACATCCTGCTGAACTACTCAGGACTTTATCACATCACGCTTTTTCCCCACTAAAAATGTATTCTTTTCAAAAGCACTATGCAATTGGGACTACTCACTTGTTTATCACACCCTCATAATCCTTCCAGCATTACAGCCTTTGTTTGTGCTAATACCTTATCACATGCAGCATTTGGCACTGCCCACCCAGTACTATCCAGTGCGTGCCTAGTTTGGCACACACGCAGAGACACTCATCAAAGAAATATAAATTAAAAGAAGTCTTGCCTTTAAAAGGGCCCTTATTTCCTGACAGAGGAACTTCCTGATTTAGGATAGACTAATTGATGGCAGTGGCTCAAGTGGTTAAGATGCTGACTCTGTTAATTGCAAGATCGGCAGGTTGGCAGTTCGAGGCCCAGGTGCTGCATGACGGGGTGAGCTCCTGTCACTAGTCACAACTTCTGCCAACCTAGCAGTTTGAAAGCATGCAAATGCAAGTAGATAAATAGGTACCACCAGTGGGAAGGTAAACAGCGTTCTGTGCAATCATGCTGACCACATGGTCACAGAGTAGTCTCTGCCAATACTGGCTCTTTGGCTTAGTGACGGAGATGAGCACTGCCCCCTATGGTCAGACACAATTTGACAACCTTGTCAATGGGGAATATCTTTACCTTTTAATCGGTGGCAAATGAAAGTAATTAATCTGCCAGTGTTTAATCTAGTCTCCTCAAGTCAAGAACTGCTTCATCCTTAATCACTGGCAAGCAAAGGGCACCTTAGCACCACTTAAAAACCACTCACTGACCACCCAAAATCAGGTTTAAAGTAGAATTGATTCATTGCTGCGAATGCTAGCACCACAGAAGTGGGAAAGGAAGTCATTCATAATGTAAATGAAAAGAATTACCTGCAAACAATCTCCCACCGAGATAACAACAGAACAGAGACAATGTCTGTCTATCACAGTGATGGCGAACCTTTTAGAGACCAAGTGGCCAAATTGCAGCCCAAAACTCACTTATTTATCACAAAGTCCCTCTGGCTTTCTAAAAATGAACTCTGGCAAACTGCGCTGGGGCGACAGCATGCATGCCACAGGTTCGCCACCACTGGTTTATCATGTGATAAATATCAGCAAAATATGCTATTAACCAGTTGTTATTGCAGTTTATTGCCTTGTGTGATAAAGATCTTAGACTGTTACCAATCACTCAAACTCCCTTCTCTTAATCTAACCCCAGTCTAGCTCAAATCCTTTGGAAAAGAGTTCATCCATGGAGGTTTTGCTTGAATGAAAATAATTGCCTGCCAAATGAGATATCAACAGAAAAGAAGCAACATCTTCCATGTGATAAATCCCAGCAAAAAATGCTATTAACCAGCTGCTGTTGTGATTTGTTGCTTCATAGATCCTTACCAATTACTCAAACTCCCTTCTCTCAGTCAAATTCGCCAGTCTAACTCAAATCCTTGAGGTGGGGAAACAACAACTTCCCACTCAAACTGGACCCCAAACTATCATTAACCAGCCTTATGCAAATCTCCTCAAAGCAATAGCAAGTAGTGCATTTCTATACTGCCTATCAGTGCACTTAAGCACTCCCTAAGCGGTTTACAATATGTAAGCTAATTGCCCCCAACAAACTGGTTACTCATTTTAGCGACCCCGGAAGGATGCAAGCCTGAGTCGAGCCTGAGCCCATGGCTGGTATTGAACTCACAACCTTGTGGTTTGTGAGTGAGTGGCTGCAGTACAGGCATTTAACCACTATGCGACCAGGGCTCAATCATTCCACCAATCAGAGTTCACTAGTATTCCATTCTTTCCCTGTGCCCTCACAACAGCTATTTGGCTATCTTTTTGTTGTGTGCCTCCAAGTCATTTCCAACTTATGGCGACCCTAAGGTGAACCTATCTTGGCAAGAGTTGTTAAGAAGAAGTTTGCCATTGCCTTCCCCTGGGGCCGAGAGCATGAGACTTGCCTGAGGTCACACAGCGGGTTTCATGGCCCACCTGAGAATCAAACTCTGGTATCCAGAGTTGTAGTCCAACGCTCAAACCATTATGCCACACTAGCTTTGTCTACCTAATACTCTAAAATACACACAATGAATCAAGCAACATTTTCATGCATGAACCCATGACATTATAAGCCCCAAATATTGTGGAGTACAACAGAAATAGCTCAGAGCAAAAGATTCTTGCTGAGAAAACACACACAGCAACTGTGAAGACTGCAACTAAATCATTCTTTGAAGGGACATAGAAACTTGGGGTGCATGAAAGACTATGGACAGAATCCTGTTGATGAGAGCACAAAGCAGTTATCCCATTGTTCTACATAATGTGCTGAGTCCATGTGCAATGAACAGTGTGCATTGATATACTATTGTAGATGCATTCTTGTGCATATGCACCAGTTCCCATGAAGAACTCCCCTCCTTCCATCATCAGCAGGATGTATTGGTTCTGTATTGTCCAAGTACTTACCACATGCCTAGTGTAATTTATACCTGCCTATGTCCCCAACAAATATACATACACAGCCTTAATTAAATTAAAATGTACAAATCCCAGTATTAACTAGGAAACAGTTGAGTTTGTAAAAAGAACTTTTAATTTAGCATATTCTCTCTTCACCCATCCATTTTTTCTTGTTTTCTCAAATGCATTTTATTTTTTTTAAAAAAACTTTTATTATTCATAATTATGTTTAATTTAATAATACACAGAGGGATCCTATAGCATGAGACTGAAAGTGTTTGTAGCATGCATCTGGTGAAATAGACAGTCTACAAAGGCTTATGCTACAAATATCTTTCTTCCATTTAGTTGAGAGAAGGTGCTAAAAGATCTCTTTTTATACTGATATGGATTAACACAGCTATGTCTTTGAATAAATAATACACAGTTCGCTATAGAGATTTTAATTGGATTATGCAACAGTTATACAATTAAGAATATTAACCTAATTTCAGGTGGAACATTCCATTGAACTGTACTTGATTTTGACTCATTCTGTTAACACGTATAAGTAGTTCACAGCTTAAAAGTAATACATAAAAATACCACTGTTGCTTATTACTCTCTTTTTCATTTTTGAATAACCAGTACAACAACATTAAAAATGAAACAAATGTTATTTTTCACATAAAAAATAATGCTTGCATTACAGAAATATTATGCAGGGAGTTGTGTGGAGCATTAGTTTTTTTTTAAAAAACTGAGTGTCACACATTTGTAATATGTTACATTACTAGTTACTCACAAATAATGAGTAATGCATTTCTCATAAAAGTTAACAACCAATGAGTAATGTGTTGCTTTTTAAAATAATGAGCCAAAGCTCTGAACAAGCTTTGCACATGTGGTTCAGCTTTGGCTGACATGTAAGCTGTAAATAATCATTTTAAGATTTGAAAACAAATCTTAAAGGAGAAAGAGAAAACACTATGTGCCATTGGAGTATGTACAGTCTTGTAGAACTTGGGAAGTCCCTTCCATTAACAGAGAGGGAGGTCCACTCATGGAGGTTCTCAATGGACAACAGTAGAGCTTTCCACCTCCATGACTGCCCTGTTAGTAGTAAGGACAGAAAGGGGGCATGCCTGTCTTATATCAGAATGGCTTTGGATTCATTGGACCAAAGCCTCTTCCTTCTTTGGCCATATATATTCATAGATCAAGGGGAAACAACATCAGTTCTGGAATTGGCCTGGTTATTTCCCCTTCTGCTGGAACCCATGGAAGAGGGAATTTAACAACAACTTTCTGCCCTGGGTAACACATGTGGAGGAAAGCTTTTGTTCACCATGAATGTCCCTCAGCCTGACTTCCATAGGATTGTTCTGCCCATGTTAATTAAACAACTGTCTTTGACTTTATACAATTAGGTTTCTTATGGGTCTTCTCCCTATTATGTAGCTTTACACTTTTACAATAGTAGCTCCATACAAATGATGTTCCAATGTTTGCTTCTGAGGATGTAAACATTACCTATTGCATATAATTGATGTGATAGTCTTGGAAGGCCCAATTGGAAGTGACTGCCACCCCTCTCCCTTGTATTGTTGCTGCTTTTTGTTTTTATTCTATTTTGATATTTTATTGTATTATTGTATTTTAATCTTTGCTTGTTTAATTCAGTTTTAAGGGGGGGTGGGCCGGGGAGAGGGTTGAGGGAATGTTTTTAACTGCTGCCTGTTTTAATATGTTGTACCCTGCCCCGGAGGGTACTAGCAGAGGGACGGGCTAGAAATAAATTTATTATTATTATTATTATGAACAAGAGGAAAGTTGAAGAAACTTGTTATTCATTGAAATTAGTAATGTTAGTTTGTTCAAAATGTTGGTTCGTTCAACAAACGTTTCATTTTCCTTTAAGACAATGAGAAGCCCATGAAAGTGGTAGAAGATGAAGATCTTACGGACCAGCATCTCATTAATGAACTGAGAAGAGAATATGGAATGACATACAATGACTTCTTCATGGTGCTGACAGACACTGATATGAGAGCCAAGGTAGGGAGGAGCATATTAGCAAAATTACAGTCTTTGGACAACAACTATTACCCAACTATCATCTTCTACTATTAGTCATTTTGTTTGAAGCTTCTGGTAATTGAAGTCCAAAACATGTGGTGGACCAAAGGTCCTCCACTCCTGCTGTAGACAATGGAGTCTTTAATATACAAGTGACGATTGTTTAGGACAAAGCAGAGCAGATGGCTGAGATAGTATTCTAGGAGGCAAGAGGAATTGCAGAAAGTGAGAAGGTTGTCTTCCTTTTCTAACGGACTTTAGACAAAAATAATTGTAGGCAGAGATAGCATATGTTCAAGTTGTTGTCTTCACTTCTACTACAACACTGTTACAAAGTTGTTGAAGGTGCTCATGAGTCCCTCCTTCACCAGCACTTATTTGGCTTTACGTATACATGGCATATTCCAATTTTTCTTTCAGTATGGAACTTGAGGTGGCATGCTTAAGAGATTATCAGGTTCAATTCAGGCACTATTAGCTGCAGGCATTGGCAATTCTACACGTCTTCAGATCATGCCCTGGGGAACATTCAGTATTAATCTGCTGCTATGCATGAGGCTTCACCAATGTGTTGCAATAGGAATACAGATGGCTAGAAATCTGATTGCAATTAAATCTTTTCTTGACACTTCTTTTTATAGCAATACTATGAGGTGCCCATAGCCATGAAGTCTGTGTTTGATTTGATTGATACCTTCCAGTCCCGCATCAAAGATATGGAAAAGCAGAAACGTGAAGGCATTGTCTGCAAGGATGACAAAAAACAATCCCTGGAGAACTTTTTATCAAGGTATTTCTATAAAGCTAGCCCAAAACTGTTATATATTTCTATTGATGTGATTGAAACTTAGCATACTTTGAGTGTGTACTCATCCTTAGTTGTTATTCAGTCATAAACGCACACAAACAAGGTGCTTGAAGTCTGGTCTGTCCAGAAGCAAGACCTTTGGACTCTCCAAAACTGCCGCTTAATCCCAAATGTGTGCTTCCATATTGCATAACATGGATAGGCAGACTTTTAGCAGTGGTGTAGTAGTAATTTCAATGGCAAGTGTTCACTGTGACAGTCTTCAGAGTTACATTGCCATGGAGAGTCCAAAAAATGCAGACTGTTATGTTGATCCATACCAACAGGCTTTCTGAGGTGCTACTGGATCTTATTTGTGCATTCAAGATCAAGACATCACCAAAATTATTTGAATTACAATAGGAATAGCATATAACAATATATTGTTGCTGTGAAAATTCCCTTCCTCAGCAGCTGCTGTGCGGACAGTGACTAAAGGAGGTTGCTCTCCTCTGGCCACACTCCAGCTTCTTAGTATCCCTCTTGAATTGTGGCAATCTAGACATTAAATAATAGTACCACTCTATTCAGCTTTGGTTCAGACCTCACTTGGAGTACTGTGACCAGTACTAGGCATTACAATTCAATTCAAGAAGTATACAATTCAAGAGGGATATTGACAAGCTGGATATTGACCTGCTCCTCTTATCACCCGCTTACTCCAGAATATGGGATGTTTGATGTTCTGCTCATTATATTAGCTTTCCAGCCCTCAAATAAGGAATATCTCCTATAATAAAGGATGCTTGGCAACTCTAGTCACTTCCAAAATTCATTCAATACTAATTACAGAAACAGGAGATGAGGTACCAACACTGGCTTTTGGCCATTGATTGTTTCTTAAATTTTGTAGTAAGCTTCCTTCTGAGAGTGATGGATGCAGAGAGGCAGGCACAGATATCTGATAGTAACCTGAGGAAGGTGGAGGCTTTGTTTCCTCACTCGCTAAGACATGTTTGTCTTAGGCTTGAATGCTGTCTAGCAGGGGAAACCATACTTATTTTCTTTGGATTTGTTCAGATGTTTTTAAGGTTCTACCACATAACCTCCAACTGTCCCAATTTGGCATGGACAGTCTCGATTAATCTTCTGTCATCCCACTTTTTCAGCTGCTTTTAAAATGTCCAATTTTCTCTTTCTTCCCCCCACTTTCCTCCTTTGTCCTCAGATTTCTCCAATTTCTGCAAACTAGTTCAGCATGAAAAAGTAGTTTGTATTCCATTAACTGAGCAGGGGGAGAGGAAAGGAAATGGTAGGATCTTACTCTTCCCAGTAGGCTCATGCAAAAGCAAGCTGCAGCAACTAACCTTGTCTGTTCTTTTTCATTTATAACTTTTGCCATCTTGACCACACTGTGATGTTGCTTGGCCACACGTGTCCCAGTTTTCTTCTGTGAAATGCTGTAGGATATGTCAACATGAAACTAAGAAATTACGTTTTTGGATTATGACTCCCAGAATCTTCCAGACAGCATGTTTGCTGGCCTTGTTGGATTAGGATGGGTGGGTTCTGGGAGCTGTAGTCCAAAAAAGTAATTTTTTCCAAGCTCTGGTTTATCTGGACCTGCTTTGGGGGGGAAACTGCTTCATTCCAATGGGAATGTTCTGCTTATAGTATGAAGAGCCATTTATAATCCTATTTTATTTATTTTTCAAATTCCAGTCTCGGGAAGAGATGGGCAAGTCATTCTTTTAGATTTTTTATTTCATATTGTGAGATGCCTTGGGTTTTATATTGAGAGACATACAGGATATAAATTTAAAGCGGAAATATACCTAACTTTCTCTTTCCAAATAAACATGCAAAACCAAATTACATTTATATTTTGATACTGGCCCTGTTCCAAATGTTGCAATGAAGTTTTTCCCGTGACAAAATGTAGTTTATACAGTATATTATAGAAAACTGCATGGAAAATGTAGACATTGGAAAAATGCATTTTAAAAAAGGCATGCTATTTTTTGTGCAGATCTAAACATTCACAAACTGATGCAGAAAGAGGAGGATACGAATTAAGCTTGGGAAAATGAGAAACTGAGCAAAATAGAAATTGACAGACATGTCAACCTCTAGTGTTAGGAAGAGCCATAATTGGGAAACAGATGTCTGACCTAGATAATAATGAGCCTGTGTTTTTGGAAAGGAGGAACTACATAATATTGTTTAGAAGTCCCTAATAATGAATCTGATAATGAATCTAAAGTGCAGAGTACAGGAATAGAACATCTATAAATGGAAATGTCCCAAATATATTAGTTATCGATGATGATGGTGGTGATGATGGTGGTGATGATGATGATGATTTCCCCCTGTACAGTGGCCATCAGTAGATTGCATGTAACCAAGAGCCCTCCATGCCATCTTGAGGGCTGGCAGTGCTAATTTGTTATCTATAATTACTTCTCCTTTTGAATGAAAACAGCAGGAAGTGGCAGCATTTCTCAGCCGCTGCTTCTCAGTGCACCGCATTCAAAATAATGATGTTGATTGCTCTTAATTTGTATGTCAAATCCCAGTGAAGGAAACAGTATTGAGATCCTTCTGGACTCATGAAGGGGAGGCTGCTAATTTCTCTCCATTTGGAAGGCCCTGGTTAAATCAAGCTCTTTTGGGGGCATCATCTGTTTGTGCTTTCACTTTAGTATAAACTAAAATCTGCCAACAAATATGGAAAAAAAAGCAGTGGCACACCGATTGGAAGCAATCAATACACATCCCCATCCACAACAAAGAAGACACAAAAGATTGCAGTAATTACAGAACCATTGCACTAATTTCCCACGCAAGCAAAGTCATGTTCAAAGTCTGCGGGAAAGAGTCCTAACATATATTCAGGGAGAAATCCCAGTGGTGTAAGCTGGTTTCAGGAAAGGAAGAGGCATTACAAAAGTAGTAGATCATTAAGAACAAAAAGACTGAAGATGCACAGAACCTAATACTTTCATTCATATTCAGATTGTTAATATGTAAAAATAA
Organism: Phrynosoma blainvillii; assembly: GCA_026167975.1. NCBI lineage: Eukaryota > Metazoa > Chordata > Lepidosauria > Squamata > Phrynosomatidae > Phrynosoma > Phrynosoma blainvillii. The sequence continues at coordinate 306,488,143 of JANUYF010000003.1, read as the reverse complement.
AAGAAGCAATCCTTTCGACTTCTTCCAAATGTTTTCAAAGCATTAACTATATTGGCTAAGCAGTTTGCCATTTCTTCTTGCGGCGTTTTAATTCATGCTGTCCCTAGCAGTTCAGACTGAGTGAACAACATAATAAAGAGCTATCACAAAATGAATCCTTTTGCTGAGCCTGGCTACATGTTATGCTCATGTTGTGCAGCCAAGGCAAGGAGAAGGTTGGTCTCAGACACCAGTATCATTAGCAAAGCTTGGGAAATGTACTTTTGGGGGCAACAACTCCCCTGATCCCCCAACCACTGTGTGTGTCCAGAACCTCTGTTCTGGGAGTTACAGTCCAAAAAAAGAAACTCTTCCAAGCTCTGGTGCCAAGTTAGATGGCATTTTGTGTTTCAGTACGAAACCACTGTGTCCTTTTATTTTGACTATAAAAGTCCCTGCAATGGAGGTAGGTAATATTTAGCTGGTATCAATGATTACATTGCCTAAAGGATTCTGGAAGTTTTAGTGCAAAACGTAACTTCTTCCAAGTTCTGGTTTGGTTTATCTAAATGGCCAATGCTCTGTCTATTTCAGTCTGGCCTTAGCTCCTCATCTTTTCTAAGTTCTCAAGGATTCACCATTTGCCTTTTATTTCCCACCTTCAATATCTGCTTCATTTCCCTAAGACATGAGAGGACAAGGGAAAATTAGCCGCTCAGCAGCATTATAAGAAGAGAGCCCTGAAATTACAGGATCGCTCCTGCTTCCAGAAGGGTAAAAAAGAAAACACCATGGAAGGGCAACATAAGAAAAGGACTGCAGAGGCACTGTCTTTAAGGAGAGCAACATCTGTAGCCATTTAAGAGACTATTTCCTGCTGTGAAAGTACTGTTGTAGCTCTGTACATTTCTCTAAACCCAGTTAGCTCAGGTTATTCTGTGGAAATTTAATATTGTTTTGAAAGTATAAAATAACTGCACATTGGCTTTCCAGTCTTTTCGCTACAAATGGGTTACCCCACCTGCCAACGTTTCTCAGCAAAGGAAGAGAAAGTGATTTCCAAGTGGAGTTCATGAGGGCGAAAGAAGCTCAGATGGAAAAAGTTTATTTCATTGAAAATAGTTTAGCTTGTGTAGGGAAACTTGGTGTATTTGCTGTTTTTACAGCAAAACAAAATTATCTGAAACTTTAGAAGCATTTAAGAATTATTTCCTCTTGTTTGCAACCTGATGCTCATCCCGCCTAAACAAAATAATTTGAATTTCCACTCATAGCTAATGGAATGAGTGATACTAAATTCAGTTTAAAACATTCTTACATAAAATTGTGGACTGGAGAACAGTCTGAATGAGCACCATTATAAAAGCAGCTTATGGTAAAAAAGAAAAGCTCATAAAATTAGAAGCAATAAAATAAATCCTGATGTTGGACAATTATGTTCAGGGTATTTAAATCTGTTCAGGATTCAAATGCTGAACTATTTGTTTAAAGAGGTTTTCTAGATGTGTTTATCTTTGATGGCAGCTCACTCTATTCTTCTTGATATTCAGCAGATAAATAGCTTTCAGAACAAGCTTCACCTGGCTCTTTCTAAACTAGTGGTTCACCTCCAGTGCAATTCACTCTTATGAGACACCATTTTAGGATTCTGCATGCTGTTCATCTTCTCAGAATCAAGATCAAACATCCTGCAAGTAAGCGCTAAGGAAAATTAATGAGTGGACATAAAGATGACATGCTTGAAAGGTGACTCAGTTCAATAAAAAAACAGTGTTCATATTTACATGGAGAAATCATTTTGTAATATAAAATTATACAATTACAAAAAGAATAAAAAGGACAAAAAAGAAACACAATAAAAACAATCAACATGATTTTAAAAAGCACAGGGAAATAGTTTCAGGGAATACTTGATTCCTCTTTCTAGATAACCCTCATACCCATAACCCACAAGTCCCTGCTAGTTTTCCCCCCAGCACCTCTGAGTGAGTTTTGTAAGGAAATGCAGGAATAATTCCAAAAATAATGTTTGTTGGGGGAACTTTTGAACCATTAATAAGGCTGCCACCTGTGACAAACATCTGGCTGGCTTGCCTTTCTCTTTTGCAGGCTATGTACACTTCCACTCTTGCCTCCCTTATTCTTGCCCCACAGAGTCTCCAACACAGCACTCTCATGACCTACCCAGCATAATGCTATAGTGTCTGGCAGATGTGTGCTGTCCCATAATTTTGGAATGATTTCTCTGAGTATGCTTTGCTTCCTTTTCATTCCAGATTCCGATGGAGGAGGAGGCTGCTGGTCATATCCGCTCCCAGTGATGAAGACTGGGCCTATTCTCAGCAGCTTGCAGCCCTCACTGGGCAAGCCTGCAATTTTGGTAAGTAATTGCTCTCTAATCATTTTCTGTTTTTGTGTAAAACAAAATGAAATAATAGCATGAGGAGTCTTACATCCATGCGACTTATTTGGCTATCTAATGGCTACTTTGTTAAACCAACGGCAGACAACTATACTGGTAATGTGGGTCAGTTTTGGCTCCATACTCCCCAGCAGGTTGCAGGGTATGCTTTTGCAAATCTGGCAGTGATGTGTATCACTTCTATTTGGAGCCATTTGGAGCTTAGAAAAGTTACTTTCTGGACTCCAGCTCTAAGAATCCCACAACTAGCATGGACACTGGCTGGATACTGGGAGTTGTAGCCCAATAAGTAACATGACCAAGCTCTATAGCGAGAATTTGTAGTGCCTATGTGGCCAAGAGAGCAAGATGCTTAGATGTGATGTCCCTCATATGGAACACCACTAGGCAGATCTGGTTTCAGCAGGCTCCACAAGTGGGCTGCAACAAGAATTGGGAATTAACCTGCATAGATAATTCACAGGCTTTCAGCATTTTTTTGCTTATAACATCTGTATCATCAAGACATACCAGCCAATTAAGATGATAGCATGACCATTCTTTCTGCCTGTAGCATTTGTGTGAACAGCTTGAACCAAGTGATAAAGATTTAAAAATACCTTATGATTGATCCTTGCAAAACAATAGTTTCTAATAAGAGTTACCACCAGTGTTTGGATTATGAGGGAATGTTAAGAGTGACCATAATTAAATCCAGAAGTTCTCAGACTCTCCTTCTGATCAATTTTAACCAAATCATAGTGAGTGTATGCTTATAGAAGGAATAGTGGTGGTCCTGTGAACATTATCATCTACCTTTTGCATTACAACAATGCTCACTTTTCATTTAATGGAAAAAAATTGCATCACTGTGATGGACTCTTTCCTTTTACAGGTCTCCGACATATAACTATCCTCAAGCTTTTGGGCCTGGGAGAAGAGATTGGTGGAGTGCTAGAATTATATCCAATAAATGGTGAGAAATACTTTCCAATTTGTAACTGCCAGTCAGAGAAGACATATCTCTGTGTTACTCTAGAGCTGTACTTCTATACAGTGAACATTTTAAAAGTAGACAATGGTACAAACCACAATAAATTTATGTTTGAAAGCAGTAGTCACCAAAACAGTCTTGGGCTACCACAGTGGTCACACATGAAGCAACAGTAAAATCACATCCCATACAAGTGGCTGGCATATGGTTCAGTGTAGCAAGCAGTACCCTGATAGCAAGATCTGAGAGACTGTACTAAGAGAGTCTCAGCTCTGGATCTTTTCATGGTCCTAGTCTTGTACTATAGTAGGCAATTATAAATAAACAAAATATGCCTCTACTGTACCTTTTAAAGCTCAGTTTGGTATGTTGTATACCTTCTCCCTTATTTTATCCAGCTTATTTAACAGTACAGCCCTATACCTATCTGTTCAAAAGGAAGTCCCATTGAGTTAAATGGGGCTTCTTCCCAGAAAAAAAGGCATAGTACATTAAGGGCTTGTCCGGACTGGTAATTTCTGTCTACTAATGTTGTTTCTTGTCCAAATGCTCCCCTTACTTTTAAAGAAAACTTGATTAGAAAAGTGGAACATTTTGCTTCATTTTGGACATCTTGCTTGCGAAATGGGTTTTGACATTAGATGTGGGTGTGTCAGGTCACCCAGATGTGTTTCAAAATTATTGCTATTCTTACATGAACTGGAATTCAAACCCATGTGCTCTCAAGCATTATTAGCACAGGGATCTTGAAAGATTCACACTTCAATACTTACTTAATTGTCAAATTGCGGTTTTCTCTTTGCTTAGTGGAATAATGGATAAAACAGATAGAAAGAAAAATAGATTAACAGGTAGAAGCCAAAGAAAAAGATAGGAAATAAATAAATACCATGATAAGAAAATATCAAACACTGATCCCCTGAAGGTGGGAGGTACTATTATAGCAATGTGACTAAACAACTATGTATTAAATTTGTATTTGGTGTGGTAATCTTTCTTTTTTAATGTTGGAAATTAATAAAAATTAATACAAAAAAGGAGAAAGATTCACATTTCCAGTGCAAATCTTTTTAAAGTGTGAATCTTTTGAGTCAACTGAAGACTTTATGAAATACTGGAAACAATTTAAGGATTTTTTGAGCGATAGAAAATCTAACGATGTAATAATCTGTGGCTGTGGTTATTAATAATTTTAGTAGGATTATTTAGTGGATCTATAATGGTAGAATAGTATTTTTTCTCTTTTTTGTTTTTTGTTTCATTACAGTTGGGGGGAGGGACAGAGCCATACTGTGTATTAGTTGTCTCCCCCTCTTTTCTTCTTTCTGCTCCTTTATCTTTGATTCTATATTACTTTGACTGTAAATTATTGTTTGTGCTAAAAATTAATCTTAAAAATAGATTCACACTTCCAGTTCCCATGGTGAGGTTATGTGGTCAATAAGTTCATCTCTGGGGGGAATATTTTTCAACAATTTGTGGTCTCTGTCTGATTTTGAGGATGACAAGAATTATTCTATAGGGGATGCTTTCTCCTTCATTGGCTCTACGAGGGCACTGTCTTATTGCATGTCAGAGCTCAACGCACAAAATCTTATCCCTTTCAGAATATGGTCACTTTGGAATAATTTGTTCATCAGCTACAATCCTAGAAAGGACAGAACACTATGCTTACTTACATAGTAGTGCAAAGCTTACTGACTTGCAAGTAACAGCAGATTACCAAAGAAACTCCCACAATGACTAGGTGTAACTCCACTGTGGTCTGAAAAATACCGATATAGAGATACTAGTATAGAAGAAGTGGCTGAACATGTTTCAGACCACCTTGCCTATTTATAATCAAACACTAATGTTATTTCTCATTCTCACATTGTCTAGGGAGTTCTAGTGTGGACAGAGAAGACCTACCTGCTCATTTGGTGAAAGACATCCGCAATTATTTCCAGATCAGCCCTGAATATTTCTCCATGCTTTTGGTTGGAAAAGATGGGAATGTCAAATCCTGGTACCCTTCCCCAATGTGGTCTATGGTGATCGTATATGATTTGATTGACTCTATGCAGCTTCGACGACAGGAGATGGCCATCCAGCAGTCACTTGGCATGCGATGCCCAGAAGATGAATATGCAGGGTACGGCTACCATGGTTATCACCAAGGGTATCAAGAAGGTTACCAAGATGACTACCGTCACCATGAAAGTTATCATCATGGATACCCCTATTGAAATTAGCAAATTAACCTATGACTGCACACAGCTTGGAAATCTTAAACTTCTAGCCACGGAAATCTTTTCACGGCCATTGAACAGGTTTCTTGCATTCAGTCACAAAATTACATAAATATTGGACTTTGGCCTTCTCTATGATACGCATATCCATGAAGTGAAATAGGTCAAACTGGTATCACTGATGCCTTATGGAATAAAGACTCCTTTGTATTTTAGAGCCCTTTTAATGTGAGGGCATTATGTATGTATAGACACCCTCTTTCCCTATTCCAATGATGAACATTGTACTGTAGGTAGGATATAAACTGTACAGTAGACATTAATACTTATATAAGCTTTTTCCATTCACTTGAAGGGGAAAATATTTATTGGAAAGTTGTGATTTGTAATTTTTTTTTCCTGAAGAAGTGGAATGGATTGGATTAGAAAATGTAACCCTCAAAAGATAGCTTCTGAAAAAAGAATACAGAAGAGATCCTTTAGAAAACTGAGTACTAAAGGATTTTTAAAAATGCTTTGACTAAAAGGACTTTGTTCATAAAACTCCATAGAGTAATAGTTTTATCAACAAATTACCAACATGGTAAGATCACTAAAACAATACCATGAAATATTAAGGGAAAACCGTGCAGCTGTTTTAGCAGTCTCTTGTTTTTCAGATACTGTTTTTCCCTCCACTGTAAGCAAGAAGACAGTCAAGTCAAGGAAAGCATATATATTTTGGGGACAGTATAGATGGGGCTGAGAATGCTTCATGAGGAGGCACAATTCCTCCTCAGATCCCCACTGACTATCCTGCTTCCATGTGGAAAGCTTTAACAGAGCTTTATGGAAGCTGAGAAGTACATACAAGAAACAAAACAAAGAAAAAGAGGAGCAGATTAGTGTGAGAACAAGGAGGTTTTTAAGCAGGACTGGGCAATTACATAGGGAATCGAACCTATTTTTTGACACACACACATAACACGAACATACTGTCATACTGCATCAGAATCAATATCATGCCACTTCAGGTCACTGTTTTTAGAGAACACAGAAAGTTTTCAGCAGAAAAAGCATATTTGGGGGAAGGTGTTTTGGAGGAGGGGTGGGAAAGCCAAAGCACCACATTTGGAGATAGTGGTGAGGAGATAAATTGGGGATTCACAGGCACAAAAGTGGGATTCAGGGGCTACATATGGCCTATGGCTGTACTTTCTCTACCCAAGGCTTTAAGGTTAATCTCAGATACACTATGAGGTCTACCTCTTAAATCCTAAGGCAGCAGCATTCCTATACTGGCACATCCCCCACCCCAAGGGCTGCCATGTCAGCTCATCACTTATTTGAATTAGGATTTCTGTTGCAAGATGAAAACACCGTCTACAATACATGTGGGAAAAGCCCATAGTTCAATGGCACAGGCAATACTTTCGATGCAGAATTTCTCAGGTTCATTCAGTGTCTTCCCTAAAACACACACACACACCCCAAAACCGCACAACAACAAAGTGGCAGATGATGGGAAAGCCCTCTGCTAGAGAACATAGAAAACTGCCACCTGTATGAATAGACAGTACTGGTTTAGATGAAAAAAACATTCTAATCTGCTATAAAACAACTTCCTATAATTGTTATGTATTGAGACTGAACATTCATTTCAAAGATCAACTTAACCCTCTCAGTATGTTGGGCCTGCTGGTTAATTTCCCTGTATAATGGTGCAACATTTGTCCATCAAATATATTCTTTCAACATCACTGAGAAGGACCCTCCTAATGTACAAGGGGGCATGTGAGAAAATCTTTGATGAATTTCTGCTCTTGTAGGCAGGAAGACATTCTGCCAGTCCCATCCAGTAAAATGTCCCATGTGAATTTATAAACTGCAAAGTAAGGAAAGAATTGTTAAATGTCTTCTAACCCAGTGTTTCCCAAGCTACTTGATATGGGGGACCAGCAATTACTTTTTTTTCCAATGTACCAGAGGCCAGCACTTTGGACACTTTGGCTATAATTGTTGCTTTCCTGGAAAATCTCCAGGGACCAGCAGTATATGACTTGTGGACTGGAACAGGTCCATGGACACCATTTTGAGTACAGCTATTCTAACCTATTTTAGATTGTTAGCCTCTTCTCTAGAAGACAAGATGACTAAACTGAGACTGTTGTACTTTAGCACTATCATGAGAAAACATGACTCACTAGAAAAGACAATAATGCTTGGCAAGATAGAAGGCAGTAGGAAAAGAGGAAGACCAGATTCCCAAAGGAAGCCATAGCCCTGAGATTGCTAGACCTGAGCAGTGCAGTTGATGACAGGGTGATTTTGGAAGTCTCTCATCCATGGGGTTGCCATAAATTGATGTCAACTTGAGAGGAGTTAACAATTTAACCTATTTTAGAATACATGGGTGCCTTTACTGAAACTGGGTTAAGTGCCTGTCAAGATAAGCATGTCCACTTACCTGGGTCCTAAGAACAGCAGCTCCAAGGTAGGAAGTGGAAATTGCAGATGACTGTTCCCTGTGTAAAAATACAGAATGATCCATACAACTTTCTTGGAATTCGGAAACCCAAAGCAATCATCATTACCTACTCCCATTACTGTTTTAACTCAAGTCCATCTATTTATTTATTGCATCCTGTAATGCACAGATGAAGGAAGGAACTCTAAAACACCAGTTTAACAGGAAAACATATTTCCCAACCTCAGTAAGCCACCAGTGAAATATCAGATTCAAACTCTGCATACAGCATGTATTGTAACTTGCCAAAAGAGAATGAAAACCACTATGTTTTTACAAGTGAGAAGTGGGGATCTTAATTTTTTTTATTGGTTTTCATGCACAATTCACAAGTAGGGAGACAGAATATATGGTTTCAAATTCTCCCTATAGTTATTTAATGTTAACTTGCAAAAAGTGCTAGGCAGATTTATGCACACAACTTTTTATAGGAGGAAATTCTCTGAGAATGTCTAAGAATAAAATCTCCCTGTGTTTTACTTCTTAACTGAATGGAAAATCATGCTAGTGAGGATGGCTGTAATACTGGCCAAAATGAAGAGACTAAAGCAATTAAAAAACATTGCATGCAGTGGAAAGCACTAAAAGTCTACCGCATTACAGTACTCCTTGAGTTTTTAATACTACCTATTTCCTTTGCAAAACAAGCTATACTGTTATAATGAAATAAGCAGCTGGAATCTTCATTTGCAAGTAATTTCTTTTTGCATTCCAGATGAGACAATCAAAATAGAGTTCTCTCTCTTATGGAGCAGAACTACAGTACATGATATACAGGCAAAGAACCATTTCCTAAATGTATCTGCCAGTAAATGTGAATGCAGGAAGGCACATTCAAGGTAGAGAAGGAAGTGCTTTACCTTTCACTTACCTAAGTGCTTCCCAAGATCCCCCCTGTCAGCAGCCTAGCTGCTTCCAGACTTGGATGGGTGGGAAGAGGAATAATTTTAAAAATGTACAAGGCAACAGCTGTGCAGACATTTTCAGGGAAGAATTAGGAACCAGAAGGATACAGCTATTCTGTCCCACTTGACAATTTCCCCTATAAATGCCTCTCCATATTAGAGGGAAATAAGTGTTTGTCTTGTATTGTGTGCACCTTCCTTTAATTAACAAGCTAAAATTGTGATACAAAGCAAATACAAGCAGGCTAGTACAATACAAAATCTTAAAATATGTTAACTTCCTTTAGGCTATATCCTGCTCTGAACAAAGGAGAAACAGTGACATACTCATTAGAAGATATTACAGGTTTTATAATTTCTTTGCCCCAAAAGATTCCAGTGTATCCAGGCTAGTAAAATTATGCTAAGACAAGAGCTGGCATCCATCTTGCAAGTAGTGTATAACCTTCAGGACAATGTGATATGCCCCACAAGACACCAATCCAATTCATATATTGTCACTGGTCACAAATAAACCTGCATTTGAGGAAGCAGATAAAGTCTACAAAAGCTCATGCAACAACTTTCCACAGTCTCAAAAGGTGCTGCAAGATCCCTTTGCATACTGATACTGCAGACTAACACAACTAAGGTATATATTTGAACATATAAAGCTATTTGTGTCACTAACAAGCTACCCTTTGGATTTCTCCTTTATTGTAGCATTGGAAAGTGCACATTAAACAGACCATCCTTCATGTCTCTTCTAGTCCTGTCTACAACCTCACATAAAAAAATCACAAAAACCATTCATTTTGCTCATACATGGTGTTTTATTTGATTTTGTGGCATACTAGTCTGCAGTGTAAGAAAAATTCAAACAGAACAAAATAGTATTTCATATTGATTTAATCCCAGGCACTGGTAGGGGGTCAGACAGAGTTCCTCAGCAAATGCATTACATATTTTTAAAAAACTGGTAAAAGGTCACATTCTGTTACAGCAAACATTAGATTTCTTCAATAATCAGCAAGCTATATTTTTAAAAAAGCAGACGTAAAGCACAATTAAGTCCAATGTCAATATAAATAAAAACACATTCAAAATTAATCTTATGCCAGAATAAATTCTTATTTCTGATAGAATTTTTGAAGAAACACAGAGGTAAATTATAAAGTTGGGTCAAAGTTATGCTCCATTCAGGTGTGTTGTAGAACAATCAGAACTAGTCAATAAAACTGGACTTTTCTCTCAACACTTACAAAAGATATGTAATATCTGTGCAATTAGTAGCAGCACCTTAAATTGTTAGAATATGACTTACTAGAGTGTTTACTGTTAACACTTTTCAAGCATTCCACTCCACAAGACTTATGCCAAATAGATAGCATTTCTGCCCTGACCTCTTTAACCAATGTGGATTTAGCCAGTCACTTAAATTGCTTATAGCTTTGTTAGACTCCTTATTTCCGTTATATACTTCCTCACCTTCAAAACTGATGGAGCCCCAATTAGCTTATAAAACATTATGTTTTGCTAATCATATACACCAAAACAGTTGCATGCATTATTATAAATTTTAGAATGTTACAAGTTTTTTGCTATTTTATTCCAGCCTGTTCTATTTTGTCTCCTTTGCTGTACTTTTACATACTTGGAATCAAGAGTATGGACAATATTATTATTTTGGATTTAAAAATTCTTCAACCAGCATGGACAGTGGGCATGTTTTCCGACATATGTGAGGAACTGTATTAAAAAAAAAGAAGTTTGCCAAGCTCTAGTTGCCACAACCGCACAGATGCATGTACCACTTGCATTAGAGATAACCAGAGGACACTTGTATTAAACATAACCAGAGGACAAAAGTCAGACTTGAGTATTGCTAAAGTCAATACCGAATCACCTGGGAAGGCTTTTCCAGCTTGCCATTTCAAGTGGCAAACTAAAGGGACAACATGCTTTGCAAATGCCTCTCCAAACACATGCAGAATTCCTAGGGGAGATGATACGTCTTTAATGAGGTACTGGTATTTTAATCTAATTTGGGACTGTAGTCTCTATCACAAACGCTTCCTGAGATGAGGTGTGGACTGTGCTGCTTCCAATAATGTCTAAAATATATCCTGAGAAAAGTGTATGACTCTACCTCCCTTTTATGTATGGATTACAATTTCTGACCACTTTGCTATGACTAACTTGCCCAGGGTAAGCCACAATTCCTTTGGAAAATACAGCTTGACATTATTTTGACTCAAGACCCTTTCTGCACAAACAGCAAACAAGTCTGTAAAATATTTGATGGAGTGTTATGTATTGCATGGTATTCAGCAAGGCTGAGCTTCTTGTTGTGTTTTTCAGCACAGGACATTTGGGGAGGTTTGTGTTTAACAGCATCAATTTCTATATATCAATAATGACTTTAGAATCCCAGCTGCACTGAAATAGGGAAGGTACTCCTGAACAAGCAATACCATTACTCTGTTGTGCAGCAGTTTAAAAATACATATTCTCTATATAGGCTCACAAATGCACATGTGTACATAATATTCAGGTGGATGGCTCTTTTGATGAGAAAATTATTTTGAGTTAGTGGAAGAAATACTAGATCTCCAAATGATTGCTTTTGTGCTTAAGTATATGCACAAGAATAATGTATTGTAAAACCCAGCGCTTTACAGTCCTTTCAGCCTTATTCAATGAGCAATTTGTATGGTGTTACACTATTGTACAGCAACCATATCCATCACCAGGGGCTACTTCACATGTTACATTTCTACGCTGCTCCTGTTAAACAAGTGACATATACATCAAAAAGCACAATTGTGCATGTGAGGAGTACACATTTTCAACTGAGCAAATCAGAGGCATTAACCAACAGGCGCCATGGATTGCAATGCAGCATATACACATAGTGGCAAAGACAAGTTTAGCAATGCTTAGTAGGCAAAACACTCCTGATATGTGATGAAAATATCTTTTCACCCCTACAAAAGTTCAAATACAGTTTGAGGAATGTACTTTTGGAATCTTATAAGAGGGCACCTTGATGACCCCCATCTATCTATTCTCTCCTCATACCAGCTCTTAACTGAGGTACCAAAAGTGTAAGAGTCAGTAGTCTTAATGTATGTAGCTGAAACTATTATTTGTTTCTATCCAAAGCCTTCTGGACTCTATTCTGTGATCATTTCCTTGCAGTAGAAAATCTTGATTTTAGTGGGACTCATTCCATAAAAACAACCCTCCCAGACCAGACCAAAGACCTAACATAAGGAAAAGGTATCGATAGAAAGTTCACAAGAAGGATATGATGGTGATTGCCATCTCCCATTGTTACTTCACAGCATAAAAATACTTCCCGATATTTAGTGATGTGTTGTCTTTGATCATGGAGGCAGTTTATACTAATATCATGATTAGCAGCCAGTGATAATCTCATCCTCCATTAATCCTCATCCTCCATTAATTTATCTTGCATTAATTTAACACATAGATGTTTATTGTCTAACACAGCTTGATGAAAAATAAGTGACATCCCACCTTAGCAAGAAAATGAGTCTATTCTACTTGTCCATCATAATTCCTTGTCTTCACATTTCAAACTGCAAAACCTGACAAGAGGTGTATCTAAACTTCGAGAATCCAAAGCTTCCTATAAGGCCTCCTCCTCCGAATCGTGATCACTGTCCGGCTTGTTAAGTCTCTCAAGTTCTTCTCCATCCTACAGAAAATAAGAGGGGATGATGGTGAAAAGGTGGCATTTATCTAGATTTGGTTAAGGAAAAAAAAAAACCTCTTTAATTATAACGTACTAGAAATTTTATCCAGCATGCCCAAATGGGTGTTGATTTCTTTTATGATTTCAATAAACCAAAGGTATGGATAGTAGCTACTACTCTTTTTCCATGATAATGGAAGTGAGGCACACCCATCCTCATTTCCTAACCACTAATGACCTAAGGTCAACAGATTTATTCTTCTAACGTATTTTAAATCTGGCCAAGTTGGGGCCAAGTTGATTTCCATCATATCTTGTGAAGTGAACTGCAAAATTTAACAATAGACTGTGTGAAGTCATACTTCCTTTTATCGGTCCTGAATTACTCACCATTTAGCTTCAGTAGATGACCCCAGGTTCCAATGTTGAGGAGAAAAACTTCTCCTTACATATTTTGTCCCCATCATATAGACTCTGACTTGATAGTACATGAAAAGATTTACTATGAAAATCCAGGACTTGGAAATTGTGGTCTTTTGGACCTGCAAATCCTAGAAGCCCCCAGTCATAGTAATGTTGGCTTGGGAATTCTAAGTTATTAAAAAGTAATACTTCCAAATTCTAGCAATCTTATTTTACCTAAACAACTTTTGGAGAAATGCACCTGTGAACTGAACCCAACAGAAATCTAAGATTCTATTTATTGATGCACACTGGAATAAGTGCACAAATGTTACTCAAGGAGCAGCTTTTCTTTTCAGCACTGCCCCCAGCGTCCAATATTGATGCACATTGTCCAATATCCTGGTGTCCAATATTCATACACACTGGAATAAGTGCACAAATGTTACTCAAGGAGCAGCTTTTCTTTTCAGGACTGCCCTCTGGTGTCCAATATTTACAATCTGGCATACAAAACTAATGGAACCCCAGTTAGCTTATAAAACATTATAAGCTTTGTTGTGTGCCTTCAAGCTGTTTCTGACTTATGACAACCCTAGGGCAAATCTATCATGGAGTTTTCTTGGCAAATTTCTTCAGAGGGGTTTTTCCATTGTAAGCACACCTAAATCCAGTTGAATCAACAGGCTTAATTCAACATTAACCTGTGCAGTGGACTGTGGAGTTGTCTCAAGAGTGCTTTTTGTCTTTTTTCAGCTCCACAGAATACAAAGATTGTCCTTCTACATGTATGCTATAATGTTAACAAGAATCGTTTTTTGAAGCTACTACAAGAGTACTGCAAATCCCTTCTCTATCATTGTACACTGCAATTCTGACACAAGGCTAACAGTTTTAAGTGGCTGCAAAGCTGCAGTAGACAATCTTACAATAAAACCAAGAGCTCTAAAGTGCATTGGTTTGCAGCAGAAGTAGGCAAGATGTGGCCCTGGTGGCCCTCAAGGCTGTTTTTGAACCCCAACCTTGTCCAGATTCCAGTGTACTTCTTTTGAGGGCAAAACCAAAAGGGTGAAGGGATTTCTCTGGAAGCTTCCATAGCAACAATTCACCTTTTAAATACGGTACTTCTTAAGTCCCTCACTCCAGTGCTGTTTTATATTTTAAAATATCCATTTTCAGCAATTTATAGCTTTTAAGTCTTTTCCTTTCAGGTTTTTTTTTAAATGTATGGCCCCTAGAGACTCCCACAGCCAAAAATTGGCTGCTGGATCTACTGAAGTTGCCCATCCTAGGTTTATAGCACCTTAGGCCAAATTATCAGAACAAAAAAGCAGAACTCCTTAAATCCACTATGATCAGAAAAGACATTGAAATTAATTAAAGAAACCAACATGACTGGAACAAATGATCAGAAGGGATTTAAATCTTCTCTCTGTTGATAAAGGAAGTAACTCTTTCAGATATCACCACACTACGTAGAACTGGAACTCTGGCTTGACTACTGAATACAACTGAGGCATAGGCTATACCAGGGGGAGGCAACCTTTTTGAGCCAGGGGCTGGGTTGCTGTCCCTCAGACAATTGGGGGGCCGAAGCACCAAAAATAAATAAATAAATAAATAAATAAATAAATATTTTAAAAATAAAAAAATAAAAAATATGCATGCACACTCTCTCAGCCCCAGAAAAGCCATGGCAAAACTGTTAGAATATAGATGGGTTATACAGTCAAAGGTGAAATGTAGAGATGTGTGTGTGGAATTTTCCTCATGAGAACGACATCTAGAGAAACAAACGGCCTTTGCAGACTGTCAGAAATAGCGCAAATTGAGTCCACTTTAAGGGTTAGGGTTGGTGCAAGGGAATCATGGGAATTGTTGTTTTTTTCTGAGACATTGAGCCTTCTCTGTCAGAGAGCTCTGGTGCCACAATAAAATACAGTTCCCATGATTCCCTAACTCTAATCCAAACCCTTAAAGTGGACTCAATTTGCACTATTTCTAGCAGTCTGCAAAGGCCCAAAGTGAATCTAACACCAGATGGCCAAGAAGTCATAAACATGAACCTTCCCAAAGGTACAACTCATAGACACAGATTTTGTTATGGGAAGCAAGAGATATCAAAAAGGTAAACATCATTAGGCCTTGAGAAAATAGTCACGTGGTGAATGATGGACAGCAAGGGGCTGGGTTAACAAACATCATACACATAACATCCAAACATAAGGTTAATACCTAGAAGGTGGAGTATGGGAAGGGCCTAGAGAATCCTTTGTTTAAAAATGTTTATATTTCAAGATGTGAGTGTGTGACTGTCCAGCTGTGGTTTTAACCATGGAGTTAGGAGATGGTTTCTAGTATGTTTATACTGTTTTTATAATGTAACTCCTAGATCTGGAAACATGGATCTGTAACTTCTTTTTAACTTTCAACAACAAGAAGTTGGGATCCTATGCTTTTGGGATTGTTAAAGAAGTAATCTTTCATGGCTGAACTGGATTAGTTCATCACAATGGATTTTACTTAGCTATCTTATTTTTCTTTTATATGCATTAATAAACTATGCTTTTGGACTTTACAATGTGTCTTCTTGACTGAGGAAGACAGGATCCTGAAAAAGGGAAGCTGAGCCAGTTGATGGTAAGAGTTACAAAGTGGCTGTGGATCACAGCAGCCAGCTTGTCCTGGAGATTCTGCTGGGTGCCAAAGAGCATCACCGCAACACCCATCATCCACACACTGACAAGCCAAGAAAACCCCAAGAACAATAACAACAATAATCAATATCATCATGGCAGGCGGCGGTGGCGGTGGCGGCGGCGGCAGCAGGACCGGCCTGGGGCTGGTCCAAAGACCTCAGGGGGCTGCATTCGGCCCCCGGGCCTTAGGTTGCCTACCCCTGGGCTATACTTTAGTAGTGAACAGTGGTGGAGCTGGCAAAGTAAGGTCAAAGTTTCAAACTTTTGCACAGGGGAAGAACTGGATCTCTCTCTTCAGTGTTGTGAGCAAACTATATTGTTGTCCTTTCCAAACAGGTACGTCTCCATGGAGAGTGCAGCTAGAATAATGAACACAAGTGGACTCACAAGCTATCAGTTCCCTTCTCCTAAAATGCTACAGCAACAGCTACTGACTTAACTGCTACTGTACCAATGCTCCACTAGACAAAAGTGTTTGATGCAGTGACATCCCAAAGATTTAAAACACAGGTACCTCTTCCAAATCAGGGAGAGAGAAAAAATGAAGCATTTGTGATGTCTTGTTCCACATCCAAAGCAGCTATCACAGCAATATCCTCTACCTCTACTATTGTTATCAGAAACAATTTACTATAGTGAGGAGGCTGGTGAAAAGCATTTGTAAAATTGATTTAAGACCACACATAGCAGGAGAGCATTAGTTAAATCATTAAAGCAAAAGCTGTTCATGTAATAGGGTCCTAGAGGAAAACTTTCCAAAGCCTTACCCCACTTGAGCGCTCCCATGCTCCTCCACTGAGTTTGCTCCTCTCCCACTGAGCTGTATATTCCACACATCGAGGGCTGCTGGAATGGTAGATAAATATGGACAAAAGTACTACAGGAGCTTCCAGGAAGAACTCCAGAGAAGGTTTAAAGTCAAAAACAAACACAGACACTGTGGTGATGATGACAGTTGTAACCTGGGCAGTCAGAACATGAAACATGTTGTCCCGGAATTTCAAAATGAAAGCCACCGACAGCCCCAAGAAGGCAGTGACAAAAATAAGGGCCACAGAGAAGGCATTGTGGCCATAGAAGAAGCCACAGTATTCTATGCGGCGCCTGTTTTCAAGACGCAGGCTCAGCATTAGGCCATTAAACATAGCTCCAAAGAGGTACAGCTTGGTGTTTTGTACAAAGATGTTCTCGCTGAACTGACCTCCTTCTTTCAATATCTTTTCATTGTAGATGTTGGCCATGGCAGAGATAAAGCACTGCACTAGTATCAGCAAATGTCCCAGGCCAAGACGAACAGTTCTTGAGGTGCCTGTGGCAGTGGTGACGTTCCAGCTGAAACTGGGGAAGGACCACCTTGCTGTGCAGTTCTCTCTTCCCCAGCACTCTTCCTCCGGCCTGGTATACTGCAAACAGCTGTTTGAGTGGCTGAAAAAGATGTCATGGTGAAAACCATGCACAGCCAAACTATTTTTGTCACTTCCTGTCCCTGTAGTCAGGGCTACAATAGACAGGAACAAAATCAGCAGAGATGCCCACTGTACCCAGGAGACTTGCCGCCTGTGTGTAGAGAAGAGAGATTATTTCAGCATGCATGGACAAGTATAAAATGACCCTGATAAATCAATCCCAAAGAGAACAAGTGAAGGGTAGAAATAAAATGCTCATCTTTTCTTTTCTTTTTGCAGAGGCAGTTATGTGAACATGTTCCAGCAATACATCAGAAAACAAAGTGCCTAGTGCTAAGATTAACCCACTGGGTAACCTTGGGCAAGTCACAATCTCTCAGCCTCAAGCAATCCCTCTGAAGAAACTTGCCAAGAAAACCCCATGATAGGGTTGTCATCAGAAATGACTTGAAGGTGCACAACAACAACAACAGGATTATTAAACCCCGAAACAGAGAACTATATGGATGCTATAGTGAAAACCTTGAGCATCAACCTCCAGTTTAGAAAATCCCAATATCACAATTCAATCTATGTTCTGCCTTTTTTTTTTAATTTGTAGAAAATATATTATGGCTTTTATAAGAATGGGGCTGCACCTGTTCAAATCTACATAAGTCTTGGCTAAAATATCACAACAGATCCAATGTTTTTTGTTTTTGTTTGTTTGTTTGTTTGTTTTTGCACACCCACTCAAAAACTGCACTGCTGAATTTCAGTTGCAACCAGGAAAGCACTACAGTGTGTTCCACCAGGAAGAGGCAAAATTGGCCCTTATGCCTGTCAGGGGACAGCCTGATGTTCTAGATCTAGATTTGCAAGCTACGTTAGTGAAATCCAGAAAATGAGCAAATAAGAAAATATATGCTAAAAATGTTGCAGAAAGCAGACTACAGAAAATGGAGGGATTAGCTGCTCCTGGCTACAAATTAGTTTGCGATGCTGGTGGCAGAATTAGTACCTACTGAAAGGCATTTTACAGAAGTTGGCTCAGGTTTAAGCTCTAATTATTTCAATAAGACATGCAAATGATGTTTTCTGGACTTGGCATTTAGTTTCAAATACCTTTAGCCTCTGGTTTAAAATTAACAAAAACTAGATAAAATTGAATATTGACAAAGGAAATAGCGAAATGCCAGATGAAGACATGTTTCTATAGCTACTCACTTCAGCACTATTCTGAACAGGAGAGCCGTTGTTATGATGACAAAATTTGAGAACAACACAGCCATGGCCTAGTAAAAAGGAAGGCAAAGGATCAAGTTACATGCCAAATGCAGCTTAGTAATAGAATATCCACCAACTGACAATCCTTTTAAAAACAAACAAACAAGAAGGCTAGTACTACACCTAGCAGTATATCAGTCTAAGTAAAACTCACCATTAGAAAACAACTTTTTAACAAATCCAGTGATTAAAAAGAAGATGACATTTATTCCATTGAAATGGCTTTCTAGAAAGGCCTTCAGAAAGAGAAACAAAAAATGTTCACATTTGTTCCTCAAATTTCTTGCAGCATCCAACATGGGACTCATATGGTTATATTTAATGCTAGTTCTTTTGTTCATGAAAGACTCTTTGACTCACGAGATGTTTCCACCCAAAATCTGTTCTGAAGAGATGAAGAAAATATCTATGAAAGGAACAAGACAACTGCTATAACTCATAGTTTTCATCCACATGGAGATAACCTAGATATCCTAGGTTATTGTGAGCAAAACCTCCAAGTCCCACTATGACAGGAGGAGAACGTGAGTAGGGGAAGCAAGGGACACTCTCCCATCCCCTTGAGCAGTGCGGGCTTGGAGTAGGCAGAGGGCCAAGTGAAATGAACACAGATGTCTGTGTACACAGTCCAAACATCATTATACATATTGACATGTTCTTGTCTACAGAGGGATGTAAGTTCATTGGTACACTGGAAGACTGAAAGTAGACCGATACAGGCGCCCCCCTATTCTTGCAGACTTTGAAGTCCGCGGTTTTGAATATTCATGGAGGGGCGACCTTGAGGCAGAAGAATTTATTTAATTAATGTTTTATATGCCTAAATTAGAGATGTGTGTAAAGAGATGTGTTAGAGATAAGTGTAAAATAATGGTCAAGCAGCCATGCGAAGGGAATTCTGGGCAGTGGGCCTGTAAGGAAGATGCTGGAAGGTTTAAACAAAGAATGCTAAAGGGTTATTTAGACAGGCTGACACCAGACCTGGTAACCTGATGCATTAAAGACCTTCATTAGGAGCCAGCGTGGGTCAGAGAGCCATAATAAATCATTGGCAACTATTCTTGTTTGTGCAAAAGGGCCTTCTGCCTGGTACACACCAATTTGTTTACTGATAAAAGATTTTGGTATGTGGTTGGCATGGCAACATGGTAACTTAAGCATATTATAATGTATTCTGAAATCTGTATTCTCATTGCTCAGGATTCTGTGTGTTTAAAGTTTAGAGCATCCAATAGAATGTCAGCTTTGAATTTCTTTGTCTGTGAGTGCATAAAACTACGGCCATCTTGGCTTGTCCTTTGCCCAATGATCTGAAATGCTAATTCCGTTAGGACCCTGCTGGCAATAAACCTATGCTTTCAAACTATTTTGGTCCCCTGTTTTGCCTCAAGCTCTGCAAAGAACCGTGGATGCTGGAAGTTAATTTGCAACAGTTGGTTTTTCCACTACAACCTCTGCTAAAATCAAAATGGGGCGTGCCCCATTCAAGCCTATGGGGCTTGAATATTGACGAGTTTCCATTTTCGCAGGGTGGTGGTAGTGTCCGGAACGGATCTCCCGCAAAAATAGAGGGCTGACTATATTTAAATTTCCATATGCAATGAGTACTTCCTAGATTCTAGTCAGACCTCATCTGCAGCACTCTAACAAGATTCTTGACTATCCCTGCCAGATGTTCATCTAACTCTTCTTGAGAGACTCCAAAACACTAATATCACACCGTGATCAGAATGACATCTCTTCTTCCCAGTTACCTGCAAAGGAAACACCTTCTAATATTTAGCCTCATTTTCCTTAACTGCATCATAAATCTATTTTCACTTTATCAAAGAGAATGAACAAAAATTCTCTACTGTCTCTTTTCAAGCCACTTATGAGCAATTTAAAATTGTTCCATGAGGCCATTCTGTTCTTCAGACAGAAGTCTCAGAGGCTAAAGTGTATTTTGCCTTGCTAATGTTAGGAGTGGTGAAATTCTGTTACCAGGTTGGCAACACCTGGCAGCATATACCTCTCAATTAAGAAAAACAAGAACACAGGGCCAGCATTACATGCAAATAAGCATTCTAAGTTTTATTTACAAAATGAAGGAGCATTATGCAGCATAAAAGTACAGAATCTCTCTATTGGGCCATCTCAAACATAATGATCTGGTGTTGCTTATGTACTCCCCTCTCGTTTACCCACTTCATCACTTATATTGTGGTTAATTTTATGTTACATCTGAAATGGGGAATGATGGTTTGAATACTCTTTGTTTTTCTACAAAAATTCTTGGAAGCGATTGACACAGTATAAGGTGCCTTTTTAGAAGGGGAGTTGCTGAGCATACATGGACAATGCCCATTCTCATCTTCCTAGGTCATGGGACTACAGAGGAACATTGTTATGAAGGATGTTGACACCTTCCATCACACAAAAACAAATAAAAATGGTAGAGGTTAAACAATCTGTCCCTTGACTTTCAAATAAAGCAATATTATAGTAGAGATAAAGTCTCATGAGTAAAATGGCAGACCAACTTCTCAGCATTCCTTAAATAAAAATTGGTACATAGCTATCCCTGTTCTAGATTTCTAGCTTACTGAAAACTTATGCTGTACCCACTAAAAATAAACCTAGCATGAGCAAACCTTTTCAACCTGCCTCCAGATTACAACACATTGCTGGACCAGATATATAATGAACATAAAATGCTCCCGAATTTCCTTAGCATTAACTGCCACCTATTATGTCCTATATACCAGAGAAAACACCTAAAGAAAATCCAGAGAAGCTCCCTTGGTCATGCCACATGTTCCTGATGTTAACTCCATTGCAATTCAGAGCAGAGCATTTAGTGTTGTGATAGTCCTTGTGTGGAATATCGTTCCCTCTGAAATTTGACACACTCCAACTTTTTAGACAAATACTGAAAGTTTACCTATTTCTGCAGACATTATCTGGGTAGTCAAACATCTGTTTCACAGATACCAGAAATATTGCACTGTAGTATTGTGTATATTTAACTTTTTGTTATTATTTTGACATTGTGTTGATATCTTTATATCCAAGTGGTTCATAAATATTTTTAAATAAAGAAACTTAAGCTTCAGGTGAAACAACCAAAATGTATCTTGCTGTGGCCATCTTTTACCTGATATTGCAGATCTGGCAACATCTCCCTAGAAATCCAGTTCAGTCATTGGGACATTGCAATTTCTTGCAGACAGGCAACCCCCCCCCCCCCAAAAAAAAACCTTGAGAAAGAAAATCTATCTGCAGTCTCCCGACTTGACTGCAATTTGGCAGAGGCTACTTACAGGCATTGGACAAATTATCTCATTAAAACTCTGAGGACAGATAGCACTCCTTAATGTTTGAAGTGTTACTTACTGGTGCGAGGTAGGACAATACATAGAAGACAATCAGGTTATCCAGAAAATAAAGGAAGGCAGGAATTGACCACTTAATGTAGCTATACAACTGCCTCCATGAGCTGCAGCCAAATCCACCATGAGAATATCCTCCTAGAAAAGGAATAAATTAAGGAAAAGCAGGGGAGGGGGATGCTTTAGTGCATTTAGTAGCTAACACATAAATTAACATATAACTTTACTTAACCTCTACTATCACTGTTACTTTCTGTGAAATACAAAACATCAAAATTCTCAATAATCAGAAAATTTGGAAAAATGTGTAACCTCAAATATTGAACTCTACTATACTTTCCTCAAAGCATATTTCAAGTGCATGGATGAAGCTATGATTTCTGAAAACCCATTTCCATAGTTCCTTGTTAAGAAACACAAGCAAAGTCTATTACACGCATGCCCTGCTTGTGTATTTCTTGTTGGGATATAGTTGGTTATTGTCCCTAGATGGGCCTTTGATCTAATCCAGCACAGCTGATCTTATTTCTTACCTTTACAAAACAGATTTGTACATTTAGGCATCTAATGACAAATTAGATGACAAATTTCATTAGATAATGAAAAACTGGAGGTTGCCCAAGGCCAATTTTCAAGTACCTTGACACTAAGCACAGGATTGTTTTTCAAACAAAAACTTCAGCACAAAAAATTAAATGGTAAAGTCACAATATAAACATTTGTCAAAAGAGTAAACTGGGTTTCTAAGACAAGGATGAATTAAATACATTCATGAATGAGTACTTCAGCAGCTACATGGAATCTTTAAACTCATAGGCACCATGCTACCGGTTACTGGGGAGGCACATGGAGGAAGGCTATTGAAGGCTTCCCACAGGCATCTCAGAGGTATCTGGCCACTGTGGAGAACTGGACTAGACGCACCTGTAGTCTAATCCTGCAGGACCTCTTCTCATTCGCACTGGTTGCTAACCATGGGCATCAAGTGGGGAAAAAGATATTAATATGTATTACCTGTGAAATTTCATTTATGTTTGATAAAAAAGTATGCCATTTTGTTAAAGACTGAAGGTTCCAGTTCTGCACACTTATTTTGATGAGGATGTAAAACAGTTATAAATTCTAGCATATGCTTGACAGATGAAAGGGCCAGCAAGATGAATACTAATTGGCATGTTTGCTTGAATCAAGAAGGTTCTCAAACTTTAATGGCTTTATTTTAAAACATTGCTTATGCCTAATTAATTCCAGCCTCTTAAAGTTCTATATAAATGTCATGCTTGAATGAAAGGTTGATAGGCAAAATTAATGTGTTAGGGGCATGTGACCTCTAAGCTACAGAGTGGTATACATTCTTACTGAATTATGGCTCTTTTGTATTTGCATAGTCTCATAAACCACCACACATTTGTTAAAACACACATAAAAGATAAAAAAATCTTTTGCCTGAAGAGAATGGGCAGGAATTACATTATATTCATGTACTGGACTTCTTCATACCATACATACTTTTTAAGGCAGAAATAGGAATTTTCACACTGCTGCTGCAGTTTTCAAAGCAATGACACTGCATCGACACCAACACTTTATTTTAAGGGAACCCCGGTGGCACAGTAGTTAAATGCTGATACTGCAGCCACAAGGTTGTGAGTTCAATACAGGGCTCCAAGGTTGACTCAGCCTTCCATCCTTTTGTAGGTCAGTAAAATGAGTATCCAGCTTTATAGGGGGCAATTCGCTTACAGACTGTAAACTGCTTAGAGAGTGCTGAGTTCACTATTAAGTGGTATATAAATGTAAATGCTATTGCTAAATGCTATTGTTAGTAAAGAACAAGGCCAGATTGATATATGTATACATTCCCTAAATTGCACTGACACACACCCAGGAAGTACAGAAGTCATGCACTCTGCTAAATACCATGTAAGAATCTAATTGAAACAGCTTACCTTTCCTAGTTACCCAAAGTGCCATTATCAGACAGAGCACCAGCTTAACCAATTCTGAACACACATTTACAGTTGCAGGAAGGTAATCATATTTATTATCTGAAGAAAAAAGAGATTAAATTACTGTCATTAGAAATACTACTCTAGACTTCTTATTTGCATAAATCCCAAAGCTGCAACAGTTCAATATAAACACAATAATGAAATAAATTAAATACTTTGATATAGTGTTATAATATAGTGTTATAATAATATAGATTATTTTCAATAATCCCAAAGGCAGATCAGCACTGGGACCAGATATACTGCAGGGGAGAGGCCAAAAAGGCCTGGACAAAAAAGGCCTCTATATCCACAGACCATGAATAGCAAGGCCTCCCCTGAAGATTGTAGAGGCCTGGAAAACTGGTATAGGAGATGGCATTCCTTGCTAACCTGCTCTAGTACTATACATGTAAGCCTCTGAATACTAATACCAATACCTTAGTTCAATAGCAAATTAGCCGTCACAGTAAATCTTTTAGCATAAGAATAAGTATAGCATAAGTTGACCTTCTATATCCACTGATTCAACCATAACCATCCATGGCTTGAAAATATTATAAAAATTCCAAAAAGCAAACCTTGATTTTGTTATTTTATATAAGGGACATCATTTTACTATGCCATTATATATAATGGAACTTCAGCATCCACAGATTTTGGTATCCAGGCGGAGTCCTGGAACCAAACCCCAGCAGATACCATACTAATGATATATGCCAAGATGTAATATGTACATGGTAAAATAGTCCTGTTATTAAACTAGTTACTACATTCTGTACTAGTTGTACCTTCTGAGCCAGCCTCAGTGTTAGGGTCTGATGTCACAGAAAGTGCCCCAGTTAATAGGGAGAAAAGATAATATACAGCCTACAAGACCTGTGTTGCTCATTCCTAGCCTAGGTTTACTTTAACTGTTCTTGTGTAAAGGTGTACTAAGAAAGGAATCAAGATTAGCACATAACCTTGCAACATTAGGACTACACAGTCTGATAATACAATCTCAAACCACACATTCACAGAGCATCTGAAGGCCATATTTGCATGCTGACAAATGCATACCTTCATTAGCAGAGTATTTCATCAGAAGGATACGACTTGACCCCAAGGCAATAAAAGTACCTCCTAACAGGAATGTGTATATGGCCGACCTGAACAATCGCGATGCTTGACTGCCACACTTGGACTCCATTCTGTTGCCTTGATGTCAGTGGCCTTTGAACAGTAAAGCAGAAAACTTATCAAGCAGGTCCTTTCAGAGAAACAATAGCATCCATTTTATTATTTGGAGTTCTAAATAGGTTGTTACTGTTTAGCTCTAAAGCAAAGGATCATATAGGGTCCAGGGGCCACTTTTCATATACATGGATCCATTGCAGGCTATATTAGACTTTGCCATCAAAACTAGAAGTGATAAGAAGATAGCATCCTGTTCTGAACAAGTGGTTTAAAGCCTAAAACAAAGTGCAACTGTACAGAAGACAGTCTTTCAAAGTGTGGATGAGCATGGGATGGATACCGCATGAAAATTAAACAAAACTGTGCAAAACAAACACCATTACTTTCCATGCATCTGTTGTAGGACTACTAGCTGAATGGGAAGATTTTGCATGGACATATACAGTTGGTCCTTTGTATCCGTAGATTTTTTTATCTATGGATTCAAGCATTCATGGCTTGAAAATATTAAAAAATATGTTTGTTCCAAAAGCAAACCTTGATTTTGCTTTTTTATATAAGGGACACCACTTCACTATGCCACTGTATTTAATGGGACTTGAGCATCCACAAATTTTTTGTATCTACATGAGGTCCTGGAACCAAATACCAGGGGATACCAAGGGGCCTCACTGTACTATGATTGCTGCAAACTTCTTTCACACATACAGCTTTTCCTATTATTTCATCTTCACAGAAGGAAAATCTTCATTTATTACACATATATCATACTGCTGTTAAGTGAACAAATGACAGATCAGTACTCCCAATGGACATGCTGAAGATGAGGGAACTGAGGCTCAGCTACAGCTGCTTAATGAAGTTGGGGCTAAAATGAAATCTGACCTAGGATGATCTTAACCACGCTAATCATCTCAGTTTATTATTTTTATTATTATTATTAACAGTATTTATACTCCAATTTTCAGCTACAAAGGCTCTCAGAGTGGCTTACAAATGGTTAATTAGATAGCTCCCTGCCCTCAGGCTTACAATCTAAAAAGACATGACACAAAAAAAGGGAATGGCAGTGGGGAAGGGGATCAGGTCCAGCAATTCTTCTCTCCCTCTGAGGCCTAG
This sequence comes from Phrynosoma blainvillii, assembly GCA_026167975.1. Classification (NCBI taxonomy): domain Eukaryota; kingdom Metazoa; phylum Chordata; class Lepidosauria; order Squamata; family Phrynosomatidae; genus Phrynosoma; species Phrynosoma blainvillii. The sequence continues at coordinate 306,461,994 of JANUYF010000003.1, read as the reverse complement.
ACCATGGCAGATGGACTGGAGGGAGGACTCTCCTTCTTAATTTAGCTTAGGTCCATGGTGCAGGCCAGCACCCCAAGCCATTATTTAAAAGCTTTTGAATGCCTGTCTGAAAAGGAAGGTTTTTGCCTGTCGGCGGAAGGCCATCAAGGAAGGGGCCATTCTGGTCTCCCTGGGGAGGGAGTTCCAAAGTTTAGAGGTAGCCACAGAAAAGGCCCTCTCTCGTGTCCCCACCAACCATGCTTGCGATGGTGGTGGGATGGAGAGAAGGGCCTCCCCTGAGGATCTCAGAGTCCCAGCCAGCTCATACAGGGAGATTCGGTCTGCCAAATATCCTGCCCCTAAGCCATATAGGGCTTTAAAGGTCATCACCAGTACTTTGAATTGTGCCCGGAAACAAAGTGGCAGCCAGTGGAGCTGTTTCAACAGGGGTGTTGTATGGTCTCTGTAGCCTGCACCAGTTAACAGCCTGGCTGCAGCTCTTTGAATCAGGTGAAGTTTCTGAACACTCTCCAAAGGCAGCCCCAAGTAAAGCACATTACAGTAGTCCAAATGGGATGTAACCAAGGCATGTACCACTGATGATACTGTCCAGTGTCTCAAGGAATGGGAGCAGTTGGAGCACAAGTTTTAAATGTGCAAATTCACCCCTGGTCACTGCAAAGACCTGGGTGTCCAGGTTCAAACCTGAGTTCAGGAGTACCCCCAAACTGCAAACTTGCATCTTCAGGGGGAGTGTGACCCCATTTAACACAGGCTGGATCCCTATTCCTTGATCTGCTTTCTGACTGACCTGGAGCATCTATATTTATTTATTTATTCATATCCCGCCCCTCTGCTGAGCAATCAGGGCAGCTTACAACATTAGAACTGAACAGGAGTTTATAATAACATACAATAAAAACACTATCCCAAATCCCAAACCCACCCTCCCTTAAAAAATTATTAAACAATAGCAAATTAAAACATTTTAAAATAACTCACACAAGTGTGGGCAGTCTAATAGCAAACAGCAACACAACGGCTGTTTTGACAGCCCTTTTAAAGCTGTCTAAGGTCGTAATATAACTGATCTCGTCCGGCAGGCCATTCCATAGTTTGGGAGCAGTTGATGAGAAGGCCCTCTGGGAGGTTGCAGACAGCCTCATCTTTATCGGCTGCAGCAGGTTCCTCCCAGAGGACCGAAGTGCGCAGGGCGGATTGTATGGGAGGAGGCGGTCTCGAAGATAGGTTGGACCCAAGCCATTTAGAGCTTTATAGGTAATAACCAACACCTTGTACTGGGCCCGGAAACTAATAGGCAGCCAGTGAAGAGATTTCAATACAGGTGTTATATGGTCTCTTTTAGATGTACCTGACCTGGCTGCCATATTCTGTACTAGTTGGAGTTCCCAGACCAAGCACGAGGGAAGCCCCATGTAGAGTGCATTGCAGAAATCAAGACGAGAAGTTACCAGTGCATGTACTACAGTTTCAAGGTCCCTTACTTCCAGGAAAGGGCGAAGCTGATAACAGGCACTCCTGGCCATCACATTCACCTGATTAGTCATCTGAAGCGACGAATCCAGGAGCACCACCACACTGCGAACACAGTCCTTAGCGGAGAGTGTAACCCTGTCCAGGACTGGAGGTTGTATCCCAATACCTGGGTTCGGGGCCGCTACTGTAACTACCTCCGTTTTGTCTGGATTCAATCTCAATCTATTTTTCCTCATCCAGACCATTACTGCCTTAAGACAGTCATTGAGAGGAGAAACGGCATCTGAAGTCGAGGCTGAAGACCGAGACATGGAGAAATATATCTGGGTGTTATCAGCGTACTGATAACACCCTGCCCCATGTCTCCGGATGATCTCTCCCAGCGGCTTCATATAGATATTAAATAACATCAGGGACAGGATGGCGCCTTGAGGGATGCCGCACTTAAGCTCCTTCCTAGCAGAGCTACTGTCCCCGAGCAACACCCTCTGAGATCTGCCCAAGAGGAAGGAACGGAACCACTGCAATGCAGTGCCTCCGATTCCTAACCCTCTCAGGCGATCCACGAGGATGTTGTGATCTATTGTGCCAAAGGCTGCTGAGAGGTCTAAGAGCACCAGCAGGGTCACACTACCCCTGTCAATGCTCAGACAAATGTCATCAGTCAAGGCAACCATAGCAGTCTCAACCCCAAATCCCATTTGAAATGGGTCTAGATAATTGGTTTCATCCAAGACAGCTTGGAGTTGAAGAGCAACTGCCCTCTCGATCACTTTGCTCAGAAAGGGTAACATAGACACCGGCCTATAGCTGTTCATATCCCGGGGGTCCAGGGAAGGTTTTTTCAGAAGCGGCCTAACCACCACTTCCTTTAAACAAGATGGAACATGACCCTCCCTAAGGGATGCGTTGATGATGTCCCTAAGGAACACCCTCAAGGCATCCCCCCCCCTTGGACGGCAGCCATGATGGGCAGGGATCGAGAGGACAGGTAGTTTTCCTCACTCTAGCAAGGAGTTTGTCCACGTCCTCGGTACTCACAGATTGAAACCAATCCAGTAAAATTTCATTAACGGAGTTGCTGGTCACTTCATCAGTTGATTCTGTACCAATGCTGGCATCTAAGTTGGCTCTCATCTGAGAGATTTTATCTGCAAATAAGTTGTTAAACGCGTCACAGCAGGCTGTTGTCGGGTTAAGTAGTAGGTTCTGTACAGGTGAGACCTGTGTTAGCTCCCCTATCACCCTAAATAGCTCCGCTGGACGGGATTCTGGAGACGCAATACACACAGAGAAGAAGGATCTCTGCGCTGCGTGTATTGCCTCTCGATAGGAACAAAGGAAGTTCCTATGATGAGTATTGTCAGATAAGAGTTGAGTTTTCCACCAGGTGCGCTCCATCTCTGTCTTGTTTGGATTAAGTTTCAACTCGTTTGCCCTCATCCAGTCCATTACTGATGACAGACACTGGTTTAGGACCAGGACAGTTAAGCGGTCACACATGTCCTCTAAAAATGGCAAGACTTCTAGCATCAACAGATAGCCCAGTGACAGATTTCCATCTGAAATCTCTGAGAGTTGCTGTCACTCTTTGTAGACCTGGGTGCATAGATTTGAGTGATTTACAATCATTCATCAAAGGTTTCTGAACAGCAGTAGCAACAAGAAGTAACTCCCCCTTTAAGAACTAGTCTTTTCATGATGTTAACTGATTTGTTTTTAAAGGAGTTTAGCCAAATATGTTGGACCCAGAGAGCATAGTTCATATTTCCTTATCCCCTTTTACTTCTAAACTGAAGCAAATTGTGAATCACTCAGAAGTAGAGTTTGGTATTAAAGGATAATTTGTTGTTTGCTGTTATGTGCCTTCAAGTCATCTCCAAGTTATGGCAAACCTAAGATAAACCCGTCCCAATGTTTTCATGGCCATTGCTTTCCTCTGAGGCTGAGTGTGAAACTCTGTTAAATTCGGTTTAACAGAGTTTAACAAAGCCAGTTAAATTCTGTGGTTGTTGTTGTTGTTGCTGCTGTTGTTGTTGTTATTGTGTACCTTCAAGTCGCTTCTGACTTGTGGCAACCCCAAGGCAAACTTGTCATGGGGCTTTCTTGGCAAGATTTGTTAAGAGGGGATTTGTCATTGCCTTCCCCTGAGGCTGAGAGTGAAAACTAGGTCCAAAACACACTGCAGAAATAATATTCCCATTTGAGACCGCTTTAACTGCCTGACTCAATGATAGGGAATTCTGGGAACTGTAGTTTTGTGAGATGTTTGACGTTCTCTGTCAGAGAGAGCTCTGGTGCCACAATAAACTACAATTCCCAGGACTCCCTAGCACTGAGCCAGGGCAGTTGAAGCGATCTCAAACTGGATTATTATTTCTGCAATGTATTTTGGTCCCCAGTTAAATTCTGTTACCAAGAATAATTTCTTGTGCTCTAAAGCTGAGAGAAGCCCTATTCTTCAGTATTAAGTGGATGTGTTTTGCACCTGGGTCTGGCTGGTGGATTTTGAGTTTCTAAGGTTTTGTAAGACTGATTTCTTCCCAGACCTGGTGAAGGAAAGACTAGGGGCCTAAGTCTAAATCACACTGCAGAAATAATAATCCAGTTTGAGACTGCTTTAACTGCCCTGGCTCAGTGCTAGAGAGTCCTGGGAGTTGTAGTTTCTCTGTCAGAGAGCTCTGCTGCCACAATAAACTACAAATCCTAGGATTCCATAGCATTGGGCCAGGGCAATTAAAGAGGTCTCAAACTGGATTATTATTTCTGTAGTGTAGACTGGACCCAAGAGTCTTCCACGTAGCAGGTACCTTCCCATGTTCCACCTGGATCTGGACCTCTGGAGCCCCCAAACTGAATTATAAAATGGGAGAGCTGTCAAATCTTGTCCACTTTTCCGGATACCAGAGGTTACACTCTGCCAAGAGTCCATCCAGACTAAAGAAATAATCCGGTTTAAGACCGCTTTAGCTGCCATGGGTGTATGCTAGGGAATTCTGGGAATGGTAGTTTGTTGTGGCACTGTGCCACAACAAACTACCATTCCCAGAATTCCCTAGCAAACACCCATGGCAGCTAAAGCAGTTTCAAACCGGATTATTTCTGTATTGTGGCTACATCCCTAAAAGCTTCTGGTCTTATTAAAGAGCACAAATGAGAGGGGAGCCTCTTTATCTCTATAATGCTCCCTCAGGGTCTCTTAAGAGCTGGGTTACCTGGCAGCGCCTCCTCTCTCCTCTGCAAGCATCGCTTTCACCTGCTCCAGCCTTGGTCAGCTTCTTCTTCATCTACGCATGCGCAGAAAAACCAGGCGCCTCTGCTCAGTCACTTGAGGGAGGCAGGTGATGAAGAAACCGGAAGAGGCGGTGCTTCTAGAGCTAGGGCAAAGATAGAGCAACCAATAGGGAAAAGATGCTTCTAGAGATAGGAAAAGTATAGAAGAACCAATATGGGAAAGCATTCAGGGCTAGCTGTGTTGGCTATTTTAGCAAACTCAAACAAAAATCCATCAAACAGTGATACCTTTATTGGCCAACCAAAATGCACAATAGACTTGTTGCAAGCTTTCGAGGCTCCACTGGCTTCTTCATCAGGCAAGATGTTACAAACCAAACAGGAGAAAAACAATTGGAGATATTTAGTCCAATGCCTCCATGTTGTTTCAGTCATTAGTTAAGATAGTATATGGTGGGGAGGATATATTTAGTAGGTAGGATCCTCCTCCTTCTGGCCCTGTGGCTATAGGGAGATTTGCAAAGTCCAGCAAATTTAAAATCTATTTGCATCTCAACAGGGACCTCTCTTTTGCAATCCAATATTCTTCCTGGCTCCCCTGTTGCAGCTACAATGTGGTATCTCGCAATACAGAAAACATTCAAAACATTGTTTTTCTCCGGTTTGGTTTGTAACATCTTGCCTGATGAAGAAGCCCATGGAGCTCTGGAAGCTTGCAACAAGTATATTGTGCATTTTGGTTGGCCAATAAAGGTATCAATGGGGGGTTGCAGACTGCCAAAAATAGTGCAAATTGAGTCCGCTTTTAGGGTTAGGGTTAGTGCTAGGGAATCATGGGAATTTTTTTCTGAGACATTGAGCCTTCTCTGTCAGAGAGCTCTGGTGCCACAATAAACTACAGTCCCCATGATTCCCTAACCCTAACCCTAACCCTAAAAGTGGACTCAATTTGCACTATTTCTGGCAGTCTGCAACCCCCCAATGTTTGGTGGATTTTTATTACAATATGGGAAAGATGATTGTAGAGATAGGAAAAGTATGGGAAAGATGATTTTAAAGATTGCAAAGATATAGAGTAACCAATATGGAAAACAATTCAAAGACATAAAAATCAGTACAGTCAGCCCTCTCTACCCACAGATTCAAAGATATAGCCATGTCAGTCTGTAGAATCAGTATGTAGAGAGATCTTGTAGCACCTTTGAGACTCACTGAAAGAAAGAAGTTGGCAGCGCATGCTGCCAACTTCTTTCTTTCAGTGAGTCTCAAAGGTGCTACAAGATCTCTCTACATACCCATGGATTCCTTATCCACTTTATAACTTAAAGTGAGAGGTGGTAGCATGAGGTTTTCCTAGACTTGAGCCTACTTCCTCAGACGTCAGAAGCTACCATTTAAAAAAGAATTTATTTTTGAGGCTCTATGAGAGCCAGTGTGGTGTAGTGGTTTGAGTATTGGACCATGACTGTGGAGACTAGGATTCAAATCCCTAGTCAGCCATGGAAACCTACTGTGTATCCTTGGGCAAGTCACACTTTCTCAGTCTCAAGGGAAGAAGGCAAGAGTAAAAACCTCCTCTGAAGAAACCTTGCCAAGAAAACCCCATGATAGGTTCACCTTGGGGGTCACTTTAAGTCGGAAATGACTTGAAGGCACACGAAAACAAATCCTACCCATTATGTGCTTGCTGTTAACTGCCTTCACATCGATCTCAACCCATGGGGACCCTATGGATGAGATATCTTCAGGCCCTCCTATCCTCCACTGCTCTGCTCAGCTCCTGCAAACTCATGTTCGTGGTCTCTTTAATAAAGTCCATCCATCTAGCATGTGGCCTTCCTCTCTTTCTACTTCCCTCCACCTTTCCTAACATTAATGTCTTTTCCAAAAAGTCCTCCCTTCTCATGATGTGTCCAAAGTACGACAGTCTAAGGGCCTTTACAGACTGCCAGAAGTAATGCAGCTTGAGGCATCTTTAACTGTCCTGACTCAGGCTAGAAAATCACGGGAACTGTAATTTATTGTGGCACCAGAGCCCTCTAACAGAGAAGGCTCAATGTCCCAGAAAAAAATGCAATTCCCATGATTCCCTAGAACTGAGCTAGGATATTTAAAGTGGACTCAAGCTGCATTATTTCTGGCAGTCTATAAAGGCCCTAAGTCAGGGGTTGTTAACCTACGGCCCGTGGGCCGGGGCCGACCCACCAAGGCCCGTCGACCGGCCCCTGCCCGGTCCTGCCGCCGTCGCGCCACGTGCGAGCGCGGGCACCATTTTGCTGTCCAAAATGGCAGCCACGCTTGTGCACGCATAGGTGCCATTTTGGACACCAAAATGGCGCCCGCGCTCTCTCGCACATGCGCATGTGGGGCGCCATTTTAGAAGGCCCAACGGCGCCCGCGCTGTGCGAATTCGCACGGCGCTGGTGCCATTGGGCCTTTCAAAATGGCGCCCCACATCATGCGCATGCGTGCGCGACACAAACCATTTCGGAACACTCAATGGCGGTGTGCACATGTGCACGGCACTGTTGGGTGTTCCAAATTGGCGTCGCCCACGTGCGCGCTCATGTGTACAACGGTGGCCGTTGCATGCATGCACATGTGCGGGGACAAGCGCGCACGCACACCGGCCACCAGCGCCATTTCCCCCCTCTCATGGCCCCCAGCGAAAAAATATTTGCCGACCCCTGCCCTAAGTCTTGTCATCTTGGCTTCCAGGGAAGTTTCTAGCTTGATCCTCAGCATGGGATCCTCAGCACTGATTTTCCTCCTATCTTCTTTCTTCACTGTCCATCTCTCACATCCATACGTGGTAATAGGGAATACGACGGCTTGCATGATTCTAACTTATAGACTACAGCAAAGCCGTTGACTGCATAGAATCTAGAATGGAATGCCCTTAAAGTCATGGGAGTGCCAACACATCTGATAGTCCTAATGAGGAATCTGTATGGCTTGTATGACTCTGTCTTTTGTGCTGAGTTGTATGTCGTTGCATTTTAGGATCTTTTCTTGTTCTTTCTTGTTCTTTCTTGTTCTTGTTCTTTCTTGTTCTTTCATAGCCACCCTCCCCATTCTTAATCTTCTCCTAATTTCCTGGCGGCAGTCCCCGTTCCGATCGATGTTTGATCCAAGATATGAGAACTCTTTCACTATTTCTATTTCCTCATTGTCTAGTTTGAATATGTGTGCGTTCTCTGTGGTCATTATTTTTGTTTTCTTTATGTTCAACAGTAAGCCTACCTTTTCACTTTCTTCTTTTATCTTCCTTAGCAGTTATTCCAGGTCTGTGAGGTTTTCTGCTAGTATTATGGTGTCATCAACATATCTTAGATCAGGGGTAGGCAACCTTTCCCCTTTAAGGGCCGAGGGACTTCAGCTCCCAGAAGCCTCAGCCATGTTGGCCAATAGTCCCATGTTGGCCAATAGCTCCTGGTATTCTGGGAGCTGAAGTCCCTCGGCCCTTAACGGGGAAAGGTTGCCTACCCCTGTCTTAGATCGTTGATATTCCTTCCTCCTATTTTCACTCCTCCCTCTTCCATGTCCAAGCCTGCATTTCTTATAATATATTCTGCCTACAAGTTGAACAGATAGGGAGAAAGGATGCAGCCTTGTCTGACCCCTCTGCCAATTGGGAACCATTCTGCTTCTCCATGTTCTGTCCTGACAGAAGCCTCTTGTCCTGAGTACAGATTCCTCATTAGAACTATCAGATGTGTTGGCACTCCCATGTCCTTAAGGGTGTTCCATCACCTTTCATGATCTATGCCAGGGGTAGGCAACCTTTCCCCTTTAAGGGCCGAGGGACTTCAGCTCCCAGAATCCCAGGAGCTATTGGCCAACATGGGACTATTGGCCAACATGGCTGACGCTTCTGGGAGATGAAGTCCTTCGGCCCTTAAAGGGGAAAGGTTACCTACCCCTGATCTATGCAGTCAAAGGCTTTGCTATAATAGTCTATAAAGCACATGCTGATTTTCTTTTGGAATTCCCTGGTGTGCTCCCTTAGCCTTCGTATGTTTGCAATGTGATCCCTGGTGCCTCTTCCTTTCCTGAACCCTGCTTAGACCTCTGAGATTTCTCTGTCCATGTGCGGTTGGAGTCTATGCTGCAGAATTCTGAGCATGATTTTGCTTGCGTGGGACATTACTGCTATGGTCCCATAAGTGCTGCAGTCTCCTACCGTATGTCTCCCTTTAATCTGCATGGGGTTTCTACATTTTTCCTAGCTCTATGGTGACATCGACCATTAAGGGCGCCTCCGTTCCGGCGGCACAGAGCGCACGCGCGAAGAAGGAGCCGGGGTTTCCGGGGCCCTGCCGGGTCAGGTATTTAAGGGAGGCATCCACGTGACCCTCCAAACCTATTGAGGGGGCGATGGGCGGGGCGTAGGAGGGAGGGAAGTGGGGGCGCGTGTGGAAATACAGTACAGGAGTTGAGCTCTTCCCGGAAGGAAGGCGGAAGGAAGGCGGAAAGGAGGAGGAAGGGTCGGTCGCTAGCGGCTTTTGGGAGCCGTTCCCCTGAGGAGGATGCAGAGCGTCATCAACACCGTGAAGGGAAAGGCGCTGGAGGTGGCCGAATACCTGACGCCGGTGCTGAAGGTGAGGGTGGCTGCCTGGCTCCCCCAAGACCGAGGCTGAGGGTCCACACTGCAAGAATAAGGCGGGTCGACACCGCTTTGACGACCCTGGGCCCCCTCCTTTGTAGGCGGCCAAGGCTGCCTCCACACCGCAGACACCATCCCGTTTCAGACCGCTTTAACTGCCCTGGCTCAGTGCTAGGGAATCCTGGGAATTATAGTTCCGTGGGATATTTAATTTTTGAGGAGGCTTGACATTAGGCTGCATCCGCACCGCAGAAATATGATTCCCATTTGACACCGCTTTAACTGACCTGGCTCAATGCTAGGGAATTCTGGGAACAATAGTTTTGTGAGGTATTTAGTTATGGAGGAGGGTTGACATTTGTTGCATCCACACTGCAGACATAATCCCATTTGACACCGCTTTAACTGCCCTGGTTCAGTGCTAGGGAATCCTGGGAGTTATAGTTTGTTGTGGCACCAGAGCTCTTTCTGACAGAGAAAGGTTGCCTCGGCACCGCAGACATGATCCACTTTGACACCGCTTTAACTGCCAGGGCTCAATGCTATGGGATTGTGGGAACTGTAGTTTCAGGAGACATTGAGTTTTTGAGGCGAGTTGACATTTGGCTGCATCCGCACTGCAGAAATAATATTACCATTTGACACTGCTTTAACTGCCCTGGCTCAATGCTAGGGAATTCTGGGGAAACTGTATTTTAGTGAGACATTTAGTTATGGAGGAGGGTTGACATTGGCTGCCTCTGCACCGCAGAAATGATCCAGTTTGACACCGCTTTAACTGCCCTGGCTCAGTGCTTGGGAACCTTGGTTCCAGGACACACTGCATAAATAATAATCCAGTTTGAGACTGCTTTAACTGTCATGGCTCAATGCTAGGGAATTCTGGGATCTGTAGTTTTGTGAGACATTTAGCCTTCTGTCAGAGAGCTCAGGTGCCACAATAAACTACAATTCCCAGGATTCCCTAGCACTGAGTCAGGGCAGTTAAAGCAGTATCAAACTGGGTTATTTCTGCAGTTTTGGACCAAGTGAGACCAAGGCTGAGTAGTCCACACTGCAGAAATGAAGCAGTTCGACACCACTTTGATGGTCCTTGCTCCGTCCTTTGTAGGCAATGAAGGCTGCATCCACACTGCAGAAATAATCTGGTTTGACACAGTTATAACTGCCGTGGCTCAATGGTATGGGATTCTGGAAATTGTAGTGTATTGTGACACTAGAGATCTCAGACAGAGAAGGCGCAATGTCTCACAAAACTACAAATCCCAGGATTCCATAGCCTTGAGCCATGGCAGCTAAATGTCAAAAGAGAATTATTTCTGCAGTGTGGACGCAGCCTTGGACAATGTCAACCCTCCTCCCAATAAATTTTGCCAAGAAAATCCTGTAATTGTCTTACCATTAAGTCAGAATCAACTCAGAGCACTTTGATAGCACTTTAACTGTCAGGACTCCATCCTGTGGAATCCTGGGATTTGTTGTTTGGTGAGGTATTCAGCCTGGTCTGTCAGAGAGCTCTGGTGCCTCATCAAACTGCAAATCCCTGGATTCCACCACATTGAGCCATGGCTTTATTTCTGCAGTGTGGAAACCAGGCAAAATTCCCACCATCCCCAGCCACCATGGCTCGTTCCAACTAGGAATGATGGGAGCTTTACTCCCACTGTACTTGACGGGATGCTGGTTGAGGAAGCCTAGGGTTGAGGAAGGATTTGTGCTCCCCACAGAGAAGCATGATGGAAGGAGGCATCCTCCACCAAGGCCCCTTGCGGAAAACAGCCCTGTGACCCATTGAATATGCTTATTTTACAGTCTCTCTTAACCAACACGATTCTAGGCTGCATCAATAAAAGTATAGTATCTAGATCGGGTAGGCAACCTTTCCCCTTTAAGGGCCGAGGGACTTCAGCTCCCAGAAGCCTCAGCCATGTTGGCCAATAGTCCCATGTTGGCCAATAGCTCCTGGGATTCTGGGAGCTGAAGTCCCTCTGCCCTTAAAGGGGAAAGGTTGCCTACCCCTGATCTAGATCAAGGGAAGTAATAGTGCCACTGTATTCTGCTTTGGTCAGGCCTCACCTGGAATACTGTGTCCAGTTCTGGGCACCACAATTCAAAAAGGATGTGGAGAAACTGGAGCGTGTCCAAAGGAGGGCAACTAAAATGGTGAAGGGTCTGGAAACCAAGCCCTATGAGGAACGACTTAGGGAGCTGGGAATGTTTAGCCTGGAGAAGAGAAGGTTAAGAGGTGATATGATAGCCTTGTTTAAATATTTGAAGGGATGTCATATTGAGGAGGGAACAAGCTTGTTTTCTGCTGCTCCAGAGACTAGGACCCGGAACAATGGATACAAGCTCCAAGAAAAGAGATTCCACCTCAACATTAGGAGGCACTTCCTGACAGTGAGAGCTGTTCAGCAGTGGAAGACACTCCCTCGGAGAGTGGTGGAGTCTCCTTCTTTGGAGGGCTTTAAGCAGAGGCTGGATGGCCATCTGTCCAGGGTACTTTGATTGTGTATCCCTGCAAGGCAGAATAGGGTTGGACTGGATGGCCCTTGTGGTCTCTTCCTGCTCTTTGATTCTATAACCCTCACAATTAGTCTTGCTCTCCAACCTTGATCAGCTCTAGATGCAGAAGGCGCTTCTCTTCTGCAAGGTTTCTCCCCACTATGTCTAGAGTTGGGGGTGAGCCTAAATATCCCAAACGTACCAGTTTTTGTTGGATCTCAGAATCTATGCCGGGTCAAGCCAGTTAAATATTTGTAAGAAAGACCACCAGGGAATACCAGGTAGTGTAGACTATATTCAGAGAAAGATACTGGCTGCATTCACTCTGCAGAAATAATCCAGTTTGACACTGCTTTAACTTGCCATAGCTCAATGCTATGGAATTCTGGGAACTGTAGTTTTGTGAGACTCTTCACCTCTGTCAGAGAGCTTTGGTGCCACAACAAACTAAAACTCCCAGGATTCCATAGCATGGAGCCATGACAGTTAAAGTGGTGTCAAACCAGATTATTTCTGCAGTGCAGGTGCAGCCAGTGTCAACCCTCCTCCAAATAAATTTTGCGAAGAAAATCCCATAATAGTGTTGCCATAAATTGGAATCAGCTCAATGGCAGAGGATAACAAGAAGAGATGGGGTGGGTGGGTGGGATGTGGTGTAGTGTGCATTTTCTATCATGTTCAGGGAAGATATCCTGTTTTAATGTCATGTCACAAGGATTTCTGCTTAGAGGTAAGTCCCATTGGTCCACAGTGAGTATGTTTAGGATTGCAATCTGGGTCTTTAAAATGAGTGTGTGGTTGGTGTTTGACGTAGCAAACTACTGTGGCTGCTCCTCTGGGATTGAATTCATATACACTAAGCCTCTATGGCTGCATCCATACTTCAGAAATAATCCAGGTTGACACCACTTTAACTGTCATGGCTCAGTGCTATGGAATTTTGGGAATTGTAGTTTTGTGAGCTATTTAGTTTTTTGTGTTATTAATCTGTCAGAGTGCTCTGGTACCACAGCAAACTTCAATTCCCAGAATTCCATAGCATTGGGCCATGGCAGTTAAAGTGGTGTCTACTTAGATTATTTCTGCAGTGTGGATGCAGCCCATGAGTGACATCCCTGGAATTTATAGAGCTACATGGGGAGACATATTCATCCCTCTAGGCCTGTGCTCCCTTAATGGCTTCTGATATAGGTAGAAGAAATTCATCTGGGAACTATCAAATAATGCAGAATGGATGCTTGCTCTCTTAAATATGCATCACTGTACATGTACTGTAGAGCTGAATATAAGTGATTTTCAGAGATGAGAAACACTGTTTTTGAACTACAATTCCCAGAATGCTTACTGGCAATGCTGACCAGAATATTCTTGAAAACATAACCCCAAAAGTAACTTTCTCCATCCATCTCTGATGGTGCTTTTGGACTACATTGACCTATGTGGTGAGTACTCTCATTTAGAGGAGACAACACCATTTTTTTTATATACCAATAGAAAAGACATTATTTTATTCAAGTACTATAAAAAAGGATGGCAAAAATCCTGGTGGAGTTGATACCTGAAATTTTATTTTAATAGCTGTGCACAAAGCTGACATTTTTAAACATTACAGACTCGTGATGTCTCTGGCTAGGGCTGTCAGATATTTCAAACTGATGAGATTTTATAAAATAGAGCTCATTGCACTCTCAAACAACCAGTGTCTTCTTCCTATAGTGCTTCCTACTTTTTACAGAGGTACAACTTTAATTTTTTGCTATTCTCCTCCTGTCAACACAGTATTATTTTTGTAGGTTTGGGCAAAACAGAAGAGTATGAGGATGTCAGTAACCTTAAGTTCGATTATATTGTGAGAGCAGATGTTGATTTGAACTAGTATTTGAAGACAAGGGGGAAAATAGATTACAAGGTTGATCAGCTGGGAAAAGAGGAAGGTGCTTTGAAAATGACTAAAAAAAACTGGAATGGAAGAGAAGTGGAAGTTGTGTTGCTGCTGGATGATGTGGATATAAAGATTTTGTGGTTCTGAATCTTTTCCCTAGGGTGCTGCTGGGATCTCATGACTTTGTCACAAGATATGATAGTGATGAGATACATATGTCTGAAATGATCATGTGACATTCATATAAATAAGTGTGATCGACTTCTTGTATCCACTTTGTTTATACCAGGGGTAGGCAACCTTTCCCCTTTAAGGGCCGAGGGACTTCAGCTCCCAGAAGCCTCAGCCATGATGGCCAATAGTCCCATGTTGGCCAATAGCTCCTGGGATTCTGGGAGCTGAAGTCCCTCGGCCCTTAAAGGGGAAAGGTTGCCTACCCCTGGTTTATACCATGTATGGTGGTATTATTATTATTATCATCATCATCATCTGACTCTCCCCATGGATCGAAACAGGAGCAACAACTTGCAACAGTTTTAATAAATAAGACATACACATTTTGAACCAGTCCACATTTAAAATTCAGCATCTAAATTCACTATTTATATATCAACTGGATAAGCCTGTCTGGTGTAATTTCTTTATTACTACACAGGATGCCATTATGTCTTCCTTCCAGAACAGAAGATGGGAGTATTAGTGTAAATGTAGTCAATTATTCTGGGACAAATACGCCTTGAAGTAATTATGACAGTCTCCTTGTAGGAGGTAGACAAACTGTGGCCCTAGAGCTCCATGAGTTTGCACAACATTGTTTTTGAAGCCTCAGGCCCACCCTATTTGTAGCTGTAAATGACGAATTGCTTTTTCTGGAAGCCTTTGGGAATGCCATTTCATCTCTTAAATAGGTTCTAGGGGCCATGTGCACTTCTTAAAATAAAAAATATATACACTTTTTCCAAAAGCAGAATGTGGATAATTCTGGTTCATTGTTGTTGAGTTTTTAGGGTGCATTCTCTGTGACCACTGGAGGAACTCATTAGCAGAAAGCTGGCCTGTGGATCTAACAAAATTGTCTGCTCCTATTGTAGTTTCACAGCCATCTCTGATGTAATGGAGAACAAATCTTCTGAGGATCTTGTAGTAAGCTTTGATGATCCATGTCTTCATTGGGATAAATCAGGTTTCACCTTAACGTAATCCAAGTGAAAAATAAAGATTGTTGTATACCATAAAGGCATTAGGTCCTGTCTGATCTTGGAATCTAAGCAGGGTCAGCCCTGGTTAGTAATTGAATGGAAGATCACCAACAAATATGAGGTGCTGTAGGCTATATTTTGAAGAAAGAACTGGCAAAACCACCTCTGAATATACCTTGCCTAAGAAAACCCCATGAAATACATGGGTCACCATAAATTTACAGAAGATTGGGAGGCACATATACACACTAACTGCAAGTACAAAAAAAAGTTTGTATTTCCATTTCCTCTCAGAAGGAACTACACATTCATGAACTAAATGTAACATGTTGGAAGAATACATCTCCAAAAGAGGATATAGGGCCTTTGCAGACTGCTAGAAATAGTGCAAATTGAGTCCACTTCAACTACCCTGGCTCAGTGCTAGGGAATCATAGGAATTGTATTTTTTTCTGAGACATTGAGCCTTCTTTGTCAGAGAACTTTGGTGCCACAATAAACTACAGTTCCCATGATTCCCTAGCACTGAGTCAGGGCAGTTAAAGTGGACTCAATTTGCACTATTTCTGGCAGTCTGCAAAGGCCCATAGTTTATCAGCCATACAACAAGGCGCTAAAATGTTTAAATACAGACTAAACGGACCATGGAGAGATACACCTTTGTCAAACATCTTACTCATAGACATTGATAATGTCTATTGCAAATCCAACAAACAAATGGAAACATCCTGAACCAACAATGAGTTGAATATCCTGCCCAGCCGATTATGAGATTTGTTGTTTGCAGAATATTGTTAAGCAAAAGCACAGCTTTGATTTGTCAACTCTAGCTGACTGAAATAGTTTACCTTCGGAACTTGTTCTACTGAATAGTTACCAGCAAGGCTAAACACTGAAGCTTTCTCCTTCATATCTGATTAAACTTAACTTTCCATCAGCATACAACTGGCCTATGTTTCTAGACTGTGGAATTTTAAAATGCTTTGTAACATACAGTACTAAATATAAGATATTGAGATTTTACATTTCATTGTATGACTTGTTCCTTCTGCCTCAGAGTTGCAGTGCCATGAAACAAGGACCTGGTAGTGGGGGTCCAAAACCTTGGCAAATGTGTTTCAATATCTGCTAAAAAGAATCAGAGACTTTTGGATTAGCAATTTCCTAGGGCTTTGAAATTCCACAACAGGTTCCTTCAATTAATGTGATTTTTGGGATACCATTAATTATTATTAAAGTTTATTTCTAAAGCGCTGTCAATGTACACAGCGCTGTACAAAGAGACAATCAAACATAAAATAGAATAAAAATCACTGATAACTAACTCCTCTCTGCTGACTTTAGATAAACTAGATATGTTTCTGTGTTACAGGGATGCTTAGATTGTATGATGTACAGTATCCTTGTCATTTGTACTCATGTGTTCTACCATTGCATACCAAAACTGAAAAAGCTGCTAAGTTAAGTTCTACAATGCTAAACCAATGCAACCCCTGACTAGAAATTATGAATGGAGGTGGAAAGAACTGTCCTTTATCTAGAGATCTTTGGTTTGAAAGGTATGAAGACAACTTAATATTATTGTATTTTTGTACTGCAGGAATCAAAGTTTAAAGAAACTGGAGTTATCACTCCCGAGGAGGTATGTGTGCTATTGTTCACATTTTTGTTGAAGTAACTTTTGAAAGTAGCAGGTACTTAAGTAGTAAAACTTAAAGATCCAAAACACACTGCAGAAATAATCCAGTTTGACACTGCTTTAACTGCCCTGGCTCAGTGCTAGGGAATTCTCGGAACTGTAGTTTATTGTGGCACCAGAGTTCTCTGACAGAAGGCTCAATGTTTACAAAACTATAGTTCTTAGAGTACCCTAGCAGTCAAAGTGCTGTCAGACTGCATTATTTCAGCAGTGTGCTTTGGACCAAAGTTCCTGTTGGAGAATTTGCTAATTAGTATTAATGTCACCTAGAATTGGGACAAGATACCAAAATCTGAATTACAGTTAAAAAAATGTTTTTAGTGGGGTTGCAGACTGCCAGAAATAGTGCAAATTGAGTCCACTTTTAGGGTTAGGGTTAGGGAATCATGGGAAATGTAGTTTATTGTGGCACCAGAGCTCTCTGACAGAGAAGGCTCAATGTCTCAGAAAAAAAATACCAATTCCCATGATTCCCTAGCACTAATCCTAACCCTAAAAGTGGATTCAATTTGCACTATTTCTGGCAGTCTGCAACCCCCTTTAGTGGGACAAGGTTTTGAAGAAAGCAAGATTTTAAAAACATTTGACTGTGCATATTGGCCCTCTCAAAATGCAGTCCTCTGTTTAAGGGAGATCTTTTTCAATAGATCGAAATATCGGATTGCCGGTGAAATGTCTGCTTCAAGGCATTTTGTTACAGCTTTAGTTTTCACTACAGGAACTTAATATGGAGTGACAATGCATCTAGGTTTGTTTTTAATCTGTCTGCTTGTGCCAGATCAATGGAACATTTTACTTTTTATGCTGGGCTAACCAGTAACCTTGTACTAGTTTACTAACTTGCCTTCCTTGGTTTGTTTGCCTCTTAGACTGGACCCTTGTTACTTTGAAACAACCTACAGTTTCCATTTAGAAAACTCGGTTATAGCAGTGAGGTCCTCTTTGTATTTGCCCCATTTATAGTGACAACAAGATCTCATGATTGAGGCTACTGGGGAGACAGATAACTAAAGTCCAAAACACACTGCAGCAATAATCCAGTTTGAGGCCGCTTTAACTGCCCTGGCCCAGTGCTCAGGAATCCTGGAAATTGTAGTTTATTGTGGCACCAGAGCTCTCTGGCAGAGAAGTCTAAATGTCTCACAGAACTACAGTTCTCAGAATTCCCGAGCATTGAGCCAGGGCAGTTAAAGCAGGGTCAACCTGGATTATTTCTACAGCGTGTTTTAAACCTAAGTCTGCTCTTGTCTCAGCATTTCTTTTTGTGGTATGTAGTGAACTCATTGAATAAAGGAGATGTTCCTGTGTCCTGGTCTGGGATACAAGTGGCTGTATTTTTCTTTCAGAAGTAGTTGCCACTGCAGTAAACAAGAATATAAATAAATGGCATTTCTCTCATTTTGTGGATAAAAAAAAAGGGGGGGGGGAGATCTTGATTCGATCCTGTTCACCTTGGCTTGCACACTGTTTGCCTTGTCTTGTACACTAAGTATACAGAGGGGAGAATCTCTATGAGAAGTGGAGATTCACCTCCTCAAAAAGTCACCCTCCATCTATGGTTTGCAAAGGAAATGCAAAAGGAGCAGGACTGGCTAACATACTCTTTTTCCTTCTGTGTACTGAGAATGAGGACACTTGTGGAGAGCTTTGTTCTATCTGGGACTCCAGCTTCAGCTTGCAAGGAAGTTATGTGGGGGTTCCATTCAGGCAAAACGTCCACATATATATATACAGATCTGTAGAAATGGTTCCTGGAACCATTGCCTATGGACTGGAGTAGAGCTGGTATTGGTAGGTTGTGATTTCATATATCTAGACTTGATAAATGTTGGTGAAACTCTCTCTCTATATATATATATCAGATTTTTGCAACATTCTCCTCTTTTGTGCTTGGCAGTTTGTAGCAGCTGGAGACCATTTAGTTCACCACTGTCCTACTTGGAAATGGTAAGTAAAAAATCTACAGAATGCTCATCACAAGCATTTGTGGATGGCTGACATGGGGGGGATGCAGACAGGCAGCCATGGGCCGCCCTGGGAAGTGAAGGATTGGGCCGAGGCTGCCCCACGCCTCGACCCCAATCCACCCTTCTATCGGCCCTGGAAGGAGCACTAAAATAGCGTTCCTTTCAGAGCGGGCAGAAGGGGCACCCGAAGAGACAGTATGCATCTCTTCCGCGTCTCTTCTGGCCCAGCGTGTCCAGACAGTGCACCGGGAGGACGTCATCAGAGCGCTCACCGTGTGCAACGGCACATGCTCTAATGACGTCCTTGGGAAGGGGTTGGGGTGCCCGGCGTGTGGCTGCCCTTCCCCTTCCCTGCCTCCAAGACAGTGCTTTGTGCCATCTGCAGAGCCTCATGCTCTCTTTCTGGGAATAGTCAATGTGTGTACATTTCCCTCACTATATTTGAAGCAGTATGGGTGGTATACTGAATTGTATGCTTCCCCCATTCTGCTCCAATTTTGAGAGGGAAATGTATTGTGGTGCAAACATTGGAAGGACTATGCTGGATTAGACCAAAGACCTGTTTACTCATTGGCCACCACGCTGCTCGGGGAATCCCAGCAGAACATGAATGCACCATGGTCCTCCCACCTGAGCTCCTCAGAACGAATGCAATGAGGTTTATATATAGTAAAATTGAACGAAATACATCATAATGTAATTTAATGCTGGCCACTTTTTTGAATGGCTTCAAAACAAATTTGTGGAGAATAAGACTAATAGTGACTTCTCATAACACCTGCTCCTAGTGCCCCATATCAAACCACTGTTCAGTCTAGCCACTGTAATTTTTTTCACATTTACTAGAGGCTTAGTAGTGTTGTATAAGCAGTAGAATTAGTTCCCTGTTTTTGTGTTTTTAAGGGCAACTGGAGAAGAATTAAAGGTCAAGGCTTATCTCCCCGCAGATAAACAGTTTTTGGTCACTAAAAATGGTAAGTCTAGTGCTAGTTTTGTAACTGGCTTGATTGCCCACCAGTTACAGGCTTGCCTAAATGTGCCCGTGTATCCAGACTTGTAACTGAACAAACCTTTCTGCAAATTTCCTGTGTTGGTGGGGAAATTGACACTTTTTATGAGCAAACATGGCATGCAGGGACCACAGTGCTTCATGGAAGTTTGTCCCTGTGCTCCTTTGTTCCTGTTTTCTCAAAAGTGATTTTTGCCACTTTTGCCACCATTGTTGCACCCAATTTTGTGGAAAGGGTGGTGACAACCCTTAGGGCCCTGCAGAAACACTGTGCACTAAGGTGTATGTGGCCCATAGGCCACATGTTCACTCTGCCTTCCAAGTTAGTCCTTCCTCATATCTCTCCATTAATCAGTGCTGTAAATGTCCTACAATGCATTAATGTTTTCTATAATAAATATCAGTTCCTGTTTCAATACAGTATCACATTTTTTACTAAGGTTCTTTGCAGACTGCTAGAAATAGTGCAAATTGAATCCACTTTAAGGGTTAGGGTTAGGGAATCATGGGAACTGTATTTTATTGTGGCACCAGAGCTCTCTGACAGAGAAGGCTCAATGTCTCAGGGGGAAAAACAGTTCCCATGATTCCCTAGCACTAACCCTAACCCTTAAAGTGGACTCAATTTGCACTATTTCTGGCAGTCTGCAAAGGCCCTAAATTAAAAAGACATTTACCTACCCTTGGTACTATGTGATCTGTGGAAATTCAGCTTACAGTGATGAATGCTCTGATTCTTAGATACTTATTAGTCTACTGCAGTCAGCTGCTAGCTAACTAGTTTCAGCTTTATGCTCTGGCACATTCAAAAAGAGAAAAAGTCTTTGATCCCTAGAGCCGTTGCCTGTACCTAATTAGGACTAAATGCATCCTGCAAAAATAACATGCTAAAATAAATGACATGCATACATCCAGTATAAGTATTTTGAAATTATCTTGTTCCAGAATCACCTCTATATATTATTTCTAGCTGATCATGTAAGTGAATGCAGTGTCCTGTTTTTTTGTAGTGCCCTGTTACAAGCGATGTAAACAGATGGAATATTCAGATGAACTGGAAGCCATTATAGAAGAAGATGATGGGGATGGAGGATGGGTGGACACATTTCACAATGCAGGTATTTATACTTCTGTTTTTGTAGATTTCTGTGTCATGTTGAACTTATAAATTCTCAGATTGTGGTCCTCGTTCTTGTATAAAAATGCTTCAGAATGCATAGATGTCCACCAGTGTCAGTGTTTAGATAACTCACCCAATTCTTATCCATTTTAAAAAGTGTGTTGTCGTTAACTGCTGTCAAGTGAACTTTGACGTATGGCATCAAATAAGAGACCTCCAGGCCCTATTAATTACTCAATTACCAACAGCCCTGCAGATCTTTCAGACTCAGGGCTATGGCTTCCTTGATTGAGTTTATCCATGTGGAATGCAGTCTTCCTTTTTTCCTGTTGCCTTTTTCTTTACCAACCAATATTGTCTTTTCTAGTGAGTCATTAATAAAGAATTGTAAAAAAGCATATGTGTGTGTGTATATATATAATTTACATTATATTTAAATTCTATGGCAAAGTTCTTCAGGTTGTATTTTGGCACATTGGTTGGTTTAGTGTTCTCCTTTAGCTTCTTTAGCAGTTCAAAGACTTAGCCTGAATCTGCCCCTGGTCTTGTTTTTGCAGAGAGGATGGAACTTCTCCATTTTCTGCTTCCAATTATGACATCTATTTGATTTTTATATTGACCATCAGGTGATATCCATGTAATCCTTAAGCGGCTTCTTAACAGCCTGATCTGCGGCCTTAGGCGCCTCCTTTTCCAAAGAGTGGTGCCTCTTTGCGGTTTTCTTGCGAGGCTCAGGAGAACGGGCGCGTTCAGAGGAGGCCTTTTTAGAGCCCTTTTTAGTTTGCTCCGCAGGTGCATCAGAGGCAGTCTTCGAAGTAGGCTTGGAGGTTGAGCCACCAGCCGAAGCATCTGCTGAGGGGGCGTCCATCGGAGGACGAAGGGCCTCCTCGTAAAGGGCCGCCTTAAGCCGCTTATCTCTATTCTTCAAGGCCTGGGAGGTCATAGAGCAGCAATGGAGGCAGGCCTTGGGATTATGCCCTTGACCCAGGCACAGCAAGCACAGCGAGTGCGGGTCAGAGTGAGGAATCTTATTGTTGCACTTAGGGCAGTTTTTAAACGATTTAGAAGCCATTGTAAGTGGTCAACGGTCCGAGGTCACAAGGACCTAACGAGAGTGTCACAGAAACAAGCCGAAATCCAAAACAGTCCAAGTCAAAAACGTGATTCCAAGTTCAAGCGCTTGCTATAAAGCAAGAGAGGTTCCTCTGAAGCTGCTAACGCGGCGGGCGAAAGGAACTGAAGGGGGCGGTACCGACGGAGGTCCTATATAGGGATGGGCGGAGCTACCGCCAAAAAGTTGCAATTTAAGTCCAGCCCGGGCAAAAGTTGCAACTTTTATCCTGCCTAGTGATTCCAGAAGGTTCCGAAGTTGCTGCGCATGCGCAGTCATTACCCATTTGTGTGAATTCGCAGATGACCACTCAAAGAAATACTCTTACAGGTAAGTAACCTGTTCTTTTATATTGACCATCAGGTGATATCCATGTACACCCTTGCCTCTTTGGTTGCTTAAAGAATGTGTTTGCAATGAACAAACTGTTGATCTCTCAAAATCTAGTCAGTTGGTCTCCTGCTTCATTTCTTGATCCTAAGTCAAATTTTCCTACAATCTTTGATAATGCTCCATTTCCTAGTTTTGCATTCCAATAGCCTATGATTAACGAAAATTCCTGTTTTGATGTGTGATCCATTTCCTCCTGGACTCCAGCAAAGGATCTTTCAGTTTCTTCTTTTTTTGCCTCTGTAGTTGGAGCATAAACTTGAATTATGGTTATATTGGTGGGTTTTCCTGAAGTCTTAGTGACATGATTTGTTCAGATTTTGCATTATATCCTTTGCCTACATCTATCTTCACTATTACAAATAATTTCTTCTTTGATTTTCATTTCCTGAGTAAACACTGTGTAATTATCTGACTTAGAATGTCCCATTCCTGTCCACTTCAGCTCACTTACTCTATGTATTGCTGTGGTGATTGATTCCATTTCTTGTTTTCCTATGTCTTCTTATACTACATGTTCCTACAAAATATGTTGTGCACTTCAGACTTTCCTTTTACCTCTGATCATTCAACAGCTGAACTTCTTTTTAGCTTGAGTCCACTTGTGTCATTAGCCACAGCATTATTAGTAATTGTCCTCTGGTGTACCCCAATAGTTTGTTGAGTGCCATCTGACATGGGATTGTCATCTACTGGCAGTATCTCTGTTGGCATTTTGGATTGTATCATCATAGAGTTTTCATGATAAAAGAAATTCAAAAGGGCTTCAGTGCAGTATGAGCAAGTGTTAGCTATGCTGCCACTCCTGTTGCCTCTGAGAGATCCTCTGCCAGTGTAACTTTTCACTACTCTAATGTGCAGTAGCTGTTTGGCACATTTAGTCCGGCTCCTCGGCAAAAGCCCATCTGACATGTGGCACTTCTACCAGCAGCATAGTCTCTTGTCTCACAGGAACACACAGTCCCACCACTGTGGAAAGATAGTGTCATTAATGTGATTTTAAAAAGTACCCACTGAAAATTTGAAGTCATAGTTGCCATCTGTAGGGATTGATGGGAGTGGGCAGCTGTGTGTGACATCATAAAGTGTCAACACCTTTTATCTCTCATTCTGAAACTGTTTTCTCAACAGGCATTACAGGAGTGACAGAAACCATTAAAGAGATCACACTGGAGAGCAAGGTATAGTTATGACTTTGCAAGGTATGTGGTAGAAAGATAGTACAATAGAAATCTGAAAGCATAGTTTACTTGCTGGGAGTAAGCCTTCTCTTTAAAAGCAAATTTGTTAAAAAAAAATTGTCTTGAAACAGTAGGTGGGTCCTAATATGAAGGACAACAATAAGCCCCCAACGTACCTGTAAAGTGAGGGCACGCTTTTCTGCAGCTAAATCTCAAACATTTTCCTAAAATCAGACTGTTTTTGCAGCACCCATTATGTTAGAAAGCACAGTCATTAGCAGACTAGGGCACAGAAGAAAGCTGATCCATATATTACAGTTGTAAACTCCAAAGACCCAGTAGGATATTTAAATTGCCAACACCTAACT
The DNA here is from genome assembly GCA_026167975.1 of Phrynosoma blainvillii. Lineage (NCBI taxonomy): Eukaryota > Metazoa > Chordata > Lepidosauria > Squamata > Phrynosomatidae > Phrynosoma > Phrynosoma blainvillii. Next base: position 306,438,247 of record JANUYF010000003.1, on the reverse strand, counting down.
TGTGTTTAGACTGCTATCCTTAGATGTTGTACACCTGACAGTTTTCAGGTAAGTGGATGAGTGGCTTTACCCTTGTTCAATCTTGTTATACCTAGAAATGTGGGAACTGTGTTTTGCTTATATTTGACAAAAATACTTTGATCTTAAGCATAGCACTTGTACTTTTCAAGAAAAAGAAATGAGTTGGAACATACCCTAGCCACCTTTACTGATTCCCCCTCCTCATGCAGTTGCATATTGCTCCAGAAGGGCTCCAAATCCTTATTTTTGCAGGATGCAAGGAGCTGTAGAGGGAAAGGGGAATTATCATAAGTTGTATAGGGAGTATTTTCTTTAGGGTGCTCCTGCTGGTAAGAGCAAACTCTGGATCCAAAATGTGCTTGCTGCCTTCAGATATTCCCATAACCATATTTATAAACTTGGTCTCTGCTAATATGCTGAAAGATTGTTGATGTCTCTTTTTAAAATACCACAATTTAGGAGGGCAATTCTTTTGAAATTTTCATTAGGTATAATTAGCTACGAAAAAAGAGTGGATTGGATTTAGTCTGAAACATGGTAATCAAGCCAGTATTTAATTTTACATAAAAGTCAAGTTGCATTCTGTGAATAAGGTCTTTTTCCTTTCATGAACCTGGATATTTACTTGAGAAAAATAAGCAATTGGATGCATATTCAGATGTTGCAATATGGCTAGATAATTCCAGAATAAACTATAGCAGCACACCAGTCTAGAGTACATTTTTCAGTCCTTGTATTTTAATAATAATAATAATAATAATAATAATAATAATAATAATAAATTATTTCTAGCCCGCCCCTCTGCTAGGCAACCGGGGCGGGGTACAACATATTAAAACAAGCAACAGTTAAAAAACATTCCCTCAACCCTCTCCCTGGCCCACCCACCCCTTAAAACTGAATTAAACAAGCAAAGATTAAAATACAATAGTACAATAAAATATAAAAATAGAATAAAAACAGGAAGCAGCAACAATACAAGGAAGAGGGGTGGCAGTCGCTCCGATTGGGCCGGGAGGTTATTCTGGGAAGGCCTGCTGGAAGAGATCCGTCTTTACTGCTTTCTTAAAGGCAGCAAGGGTGGTAATAAGATAGATCTCGTCCGGCAGGCCATTCCATAGTCTGGGAGCGGTTGCAGAGAAGGTCCTCTGGGAGGTCTGCGCCAGCCTGGTCTTCGTAGGCTGCAGCAGATTCCTCCCAGAGGACCGAAGGGCACGGGAGGGATCGTACGGGAAGAAGCGGTCTCTGAGATAAGTTGGACCCAAGCCATGTAGGGCTTTAAAGGTTAAAACCAACACCTTGTACTGTGCCTGGAAACTAATTGGCAGCCAGTGGAGGGATTTAAGCACTGGTGTTATGTGCTCCCTCCTCGATGTTCCAGAGATTAACCTGGCTGCCATATTTTGCACCAGTTCCAGTTTCCGTGTTAGGCACAAGGATAGCCCCATGTAGAGTGTGTTACAGTAATCCAGACGTGAGGTTACCAGAGCATGCACCACAGTTTCCAGATCCCTCATGTCCAGATAAGGGCGCAGTTGGCGTATCAGCTGAAGCTGGTAACAGGCACTCCTGACCATCGCATTCACCTGACTAGTAATGTGAAGCAACGGATCTAGGAGTACCCCCAAACTGCGAACACAGTCCTTAAAGGAGAGTGTGACTCCGTCCAGAACTGGAGACTGTATTCCCAAACCTGGTTTCGGGCCTGTGACTGTTAGTACCTCCGTTTTGTCTGGATTTAACTTCAATCTGTTTTTCCTCATCCAATCCATTACCGCTCTCATTGAGAGGAGAGACGCCATCTGAAGTCTAAGTCGATGATCTGGTCATGGAGAAGTATATCTGGGTGTCATCAGTATACTGATGACACCGTGCTCCATGCCTCTGAATGATCTCTCCCAGCGGCTTCATGTAGATGTTAAATAACGTCGGGGACAGGATGGCGACCTGGGGGATGCCACAATTAAGCTCTATTTTAGAAGAGCAACTGTCCCCGAGCCTCACCCTCTGGGATCTACCTGAGAGAAAGGAACGGAACCACTGCAGGGCAGTGCCTCCAATTCCTAGCTCTCTCAGGCAATCCAAGAGGATGGCATGATCTATTGTATCAAAGGCCGCTGAGAGGTGCAAGAGCACCAGCAGGGTCACACTACCCCTGTTAGGTTTTGCAAACTGGTCTCGAGTGGGATGTTGAAGTCTCCCAGAACCAAAAGTCTGGGCGACTCCAGCAACAACTCAGAGACCAGGGCAGACAGCTCGGTTAAGGAGTCTGTTAGGTTACAGGGTGGCCGGTAAACCAACAGAATCCCCAAACTATCCCTGGTTTTCAGGCTGAGGTACATACACTCGATTTTGATACTATAATGAATATGTAGCTTTCTGGTTTCTTCCAGTGCTGCATTCTGCTCTTGAATCACATATTTGTGTACTCCTCAAGTTTGCTACATGAACACTCAGGGCTGACATGCTGCTGAACACTGAATCTGTACTATTTTTTTTTAAAAAATTTTTTTAATTTTTTTGCCTTCGAAGGACAATGCAAAGTTACAAGACCGGTCAGGTTCTTGTGAAGATGATGATGACGACGAGGGAGAAGCAGCTGATATGGAAGGTAGACACCTCTTAAATGCAAGAGCATACTTCACAGATGATAATGATGGTGATAGTTTACAACACCCTAATATTTTTGTACAATGGTATCATAAGGACATTTTCAATCTGTTTTGTACATAGGTGTTTTTCTCTGAAATATTTGGTTTTTAATTGATGAGTATTATCCAAATAGTTGAAAAGTTTTCTAGAGAACATCAAATAATTCATATGCATGTCTTGTGGACAAGGCATGAAGTAATTGGCCCACAGTACAACTGTAAATGCATAGGTTAATATTAAGAGGTACATTGTAACTTCTAAGAATTGAGGAGGGCTTAACCAAGATGAGTAAAATGGTAGTGTTAAGGAAACTCTCAGAGAAGCAGGTGAGATGAACTGGAATGAGATGGGCTAGGATTTATTTTGATAGGCTCAATTTTGAGTTAGGATGATTTACATCACTGGTCTTCTTGATTTCCAGGGAACTGTTAGATCTTGTCTCTAATGTTACAGCCTAGCCCAAGTGTCTGATGGATTAATCTGTCCTGTCCTATTTAATAGCAATGATTAAATAGCCCTGAGCACATTGAGAAGGAATGAGATATAAATGTGATAAATGCCTATGACACAAACTTTAAAAAATATCAATACAAGAAGTCAAAGGAATTCAGAAGGGAAACATTAAGAGATCCCATGTTAAATTATTTCACCTAAAATTATGGCATAATAATTTGCTGGCAGTTTGCTGATTGATGGGACACTTACAGTGCCAGCATACACATTAGGCAAATTTTAATTGTTCTTAGCCGCCCTGATTGTTCACAGAGGGATGGGGTACAAATAAATATTATTATTATTATTATTATTATTATTATTATTATTATTAGGCAAAGAAAAGCCAAGGCAGCCATTTTAGAAGACAGGGTGAAACTAAGGCTAATACAGTTAATAATTACACTCTAGTAATATGCACATGGCATATTCTTCTGCTAAGAAAAGTTTATCTCACTGATAAAATTATTTGTGGGGCTTACTTCCAAATACAAAAAATGAAATTAATGATTAATAAATAATTAATATGTAGTGGCCAGCAGTTTTGAAACTCTCCTAGAAATATAGCTCTTAATATGCTGTCAACTTCCAGCTTCCTGTTTCTCAGATACCTCTATTTTGGGCAACACTACCACACTTGGTACTCTCCCCAACCTAGCTGGATTTTCCTATCACCACCCCCACCCCCAAAGATTTGTGAGAATTTTGTGACAACACAGTAGCTAACCAAGTACTAAGTTCAAAAGTAATTGGCAACTATTTTTAACATAGTATGGTATGTTCACCTCAATATAATGGTCAAATTGCTTTTTGTTTGTTTTTAAGTATTGTTGCCTGCCCTGACTGGATTAAGAAGTGAAAGAACTTAAGTACTAAATAGTAAAGTGGTCTCTATATTATTCTTTCAGAATATGAAGAGAGTGGATTGTTGGAGACAGATGATGTGAGTGTGCTCTGTTCATTTGGCAGCAGTATTGCCTCTTTTGACTTCAACCTGGGTTTTGTAAAACCTTCCTTAAAATGGTGTGGGGGATAAAATTTTAATAACATAATCTGATTTTTATACTGTCACTTGACTGTTGAGGGGAATGAATAATCGTTAACTTCTGAATGCAACAAAATCCACAAAAGAGTGATCCCTTCATTGGCCAACTGAAATGCACAAAATAGAGCATGCAAGCTTTCGAAGCTCCACTGGCTTTTCCATCAGGCAAAAAATGTTTTTAAAAATCATACAGGAGAAGAAAAGTGACAATAGTAGAGTCATAGACCTACATTTGTATCGGACGTTTCTGTTTTAATTCAGTTGTTCTGGAGGGATCTCAATGCAAGCGAAGGTCACTCCCCTTCTTGGTTGTGTGGGGACCAGGCACAAAGGGCAATAAAGGATAGATAATAAATTTTAACATCTTTTGCCTGGTGAACTAGTCAGTGGAGCTTTGAAAGCTTGCATGATGTATTTTATGCATTTCAGTTGGCCAAAAAAGGTGGATTCTTGTATTATTGATTTTGTATTTTGTTGTATGTTGCTGGATGGTCAACACAGCTACCCATCAATATGCTAACTTCTGAATTATTTTTTTTGTTATCTTGAATAGGCAACACTGGATACAAGAAAAATAGTGGAAGCTGCCAAAGCTAAAGCTGATGTTGGAGGTGGAGAGGAAGCTATTCTGCAGACCAGGACGTATGACCTTTACATCACATATGACAAATACTACCAAACACCAAGGCTTTGGTTATTTGGCTATGATGAGGTACACTTGGTTTTTTTTTTTTTAACAATGAAATAGAATCATAGAGTTGGAAGAGATCATGAACAAAGGCCATCCAGTCCAACTCCCTGTCATGCAATCAAAACTCTTACTGTTAGGAAATTCTTCCTAATGTTGTGGTGGATTTCCCCCCCCCCCCTGTAGTTTGAATCCATTGCTCAATGTCCTATTCTCTGGAGCAGCAGAAAACAAGCTTGCTCCATCCTAAATATGACATCCCTTCAAATATTTAAACAATGCTCTCCTGCCACCTCTTAACGTCTCTTCCCCAGGCTACACAAGGAAGGGCTGGGCAACTGTAACTATCCAGATATTGCTGGCCTAGAGCTCTAACCAGCATAACCAACAGTGGGGGGTTATGAGAGCTGCAATCCAAAAACAGTTGGAGGAGGATAGTTGCCTGCCTCATATTAAATGAAAGGAAGGAAGAAGCTTTGAACTTGGGTTGGAAAATTCTGCTTGAGAAGATCAAAGGGAATATGGAGTACAATGAAGTCAATAATGTAATTAAATCCATATCCCACATAGTGAATGTAGGTTTCTAATTGTAAACAGTATTTTGATTCTAATCTCTAATAAGCTGTGGGGGAGGAGGGCATGTATAATATTGTTTGTATATATGTTAAAATAATTCAATAAAAAGGGGGGGGGGAATAAAAATAATGAGAAAATGAAAAAAATTAAATGTATTGGAAACAGGCTATAATAAGGAGAACTATAACACACACACACACACACAATATCAACAATAAAAAAGACTTTTGGAAACAGATGTAAACAGACTGTCTGTACATCTCTAGTGTGAAACTCATTTTTTTACTAGCTGGTTCAGATAGCCAGCAAGGAAATTAAAGATTTTGTTTCTTGCACTGTGAATTCCTATCTACTACACCTGTATTTATTTATTTATTTTTATGCATCCAGAGAATGAGTTCTGACCAATGTCTATGGGTTTCCATATGTTTAGTGTGCTTTCATGCATATAGTCCATAGCTGCATAGCAGTAACACATTATCGTCATATATTTTACTGGGAACGAGGGCTTCAGTTAGGCATTTCTGTAGGGTGATTAAAGCTGCAAATGCAGTAAGTACCTGCCCAGATCTGGCTCATGAGGGGCTTCAGTATCTATTTCCTCACTTTTGTATGAAATGTAGATTAAAGCACCTTGCTCATAATGAGCTCTCTGAGCTCATTACAGTACAGGCACTCCTGCTTCCTGTATTTCTTTTCCCAAAGTTTAAATGAGTTTTCAGCTTGCCTTTACAGATGACACACAATAGGCAACAAGTCAGAGCAACTGGTTTGTTTTTTTCTTACAAAATAAGATTATTGAATCATTAAGGTTTGTAGGTGAAACAGACCCTCAGTTGCAAGATCTGTTTCACTTCCTGTTAATAAGCCATGCTAATAAACATCCATGTGGAGTCCTCTTCTCTTAGTCAGCACCCAAAACTATAAACTTTTTCATTCTCTGTTCTCATGGCTGTTGTATTCAGCTGTTACTGAATGGAAGAAAATTACATGATGAATATGTAGTTTAGGTAGAGGCTAGGAATGAACTGCATTTTTTTTAAAAAAAAGTAACCTACCTTCTGCATTGAGTCAAAATATGCAGATTGTGGAAATAACTATGCAGTTGCTTATTCTGCTTTGCTGTACCTTGGAAAATGAAAGTTACTCAGGTAAAATACTTCCTTCAAAGTTCTACTTGCTGTCATTTCTTCCTATGAGGTTTAATAATTTGCTAGGCAGTGATCATATACTTTGAAACCTGTCTTCACAGCCTTAAGGCTATAAACATTTTTAAAAGTCAAAGCTAAGGTTTCAGGATGGTGAGTGCTATTTCTGAAGCCAAATTTTGGGTTTTTGTAATACATAGATGTAGCCAGGGTTGTATGTAATGTGCATTTGCCCTGTTTCTGCTATATGTGAGAGCTCTACATGTCAATCCTAGCTTAGATGTAGACTTCATGATGAATTATGCTTGCAGTTCAAGTTCTGCAAGCAGGACTGTCCTCTTCCATGTCTTATATAATGTTTTCTTGATATTTTTAATGTTTGTGTGTCATTATTGAGGAATTAAATCTACTTGGTTTTTTCACACATTTTTCTCTTAGCAACGGCAGCCATTAAGTGTAGAACATATGTATGAAGACATTAGTCAAGATCATGTCAAAAAGACTGTGACAATTGAAAACCACCCCCATCTTCCTCCACCTCCAATGTGTTCAGTTCATCCATGCAGGTATTTTTAATCTGCATTTTTAAAGGCTATTTATAATATATGAATATTGTCATTAAAAAGCTTGTTTGAGTTGTTTTGTCTCAATGAGAAGATTTGTGTGTGTGTTTTGGTTACTTTTTAAAAATCACAGCAGCTTCTCAACCCTTCGTTCTTCATAGGTGTCACTACCTCTGAAAGTATTTTTCTCTAGCACCTAGCTCATGCTGCTCTTAATTCTGGTTTATTACTGAAGACCATATCTGAAGGTAATAGAATAATTCTTTAAAAATCCTTAACTCTTGCATTTTGAAAGCCTTATTGAAGTTAGATCACTTGGGATTTTAGCAAGTAAACTTGTTTTTTTTATTTCTTTCCCCCGCTTCTCAAACTTCCCAGAAGGTAGCATAAAACTATCCTTGATCTGCCCAACCCCCATGTGTGTTTATTAACACAAGTTGTCACATCCTTCCTGGTATTCTGACAACACATGTGTTTGTCTTCTTTCTAAACTTCTGGCATTCAAAGTGAATATTTCTAATATAGTACTGCTGATTGAAGACATCACATAAAATGTTAACTGATGACAAACAAGCAGCCTATTTTATTTTTGCATTTTAAAATATCGGAGAGATTCTCTATATGAGGACCATGAAGGATGGATAGGGAAAGGAATGAATTATCGTTGCTCATACCTCTATAATAACATAAAAGAATGGGTTTAGTCCTGTTCTAGATCTGTGGTGTGTTGTTTTTTTTTTTTAAATCTTAGTAAGCAGATAGAAAAGAGGGAGAGATGGACATTCCTATTCTGCTTGCTTTCTCCATAATGTTACCTCATTTATCTCAGCGTAAGAAGATAAAGTGGCAGATTTCCTGTAATGATATGACTGTCTATTGGAGATAAGTCCTGACCTTTATCACACATCCACCTCACAAAGTCATAGGTACAATTTTGTTAGACAGTGTGCTCCCCCCACGTTCTGTGAACTCTCCAGTTCAGTATTTCTCTGTGGCAAATTTACCCACCAGGTTCGGTTTTGAGAAGAATCAGGAGTGGAATGGGTATCAAATTACATTCTAATGACTCTTGATTTACTAGTCAGCTCTTTGTAGTGTTTCTCTTTTCAAGGCTGTATAATGACTTTTAAAAGTTTCAGTTTTTAGAGTGTTTCATGAACAGACCTATTCTAACATTACAGAGCATATTTATTCAGAATAAAATCCCACTGAGTTTAATGGAGCCTACTGTAGTAGTACTGGTGGGTTTAAAATCAGTTTTTTTTTTTCAAAGGAGATGTATCTATGTTGGGTGGAGAGTGAGGTATATAGAAAATGTAGGTAGGTTTTTTTTTTGCCTTTGCTAATAAATAGTGTTGGACTCTGGGGTCATCCAGGAAGCATAATAATGATTGACCAAAAAAAAAACCAACCAAAGAAACTAAACTAAAAGAAATACTATATACAAAACATTAGTACTACAAAATGCAATCATGGGCCCCTGTTATGAATAGCTTCAAAAGCGGGTTGGACAAATTCATGGTGGATAAGATCATCTCTGATGATTACATATTACTCCCAAGATCTTAGGTAGTATGACTCTGAATGCTAACTGGAGGAGAGGAATGGAAGCATGTTATTACACTGAAGTCCTGCTTGTCAGTTGTTGTTGTTTTTATAGACATCTGGTTGGACACTGGAAGCAAATGGTTAAACTTTTAATAGGCCTTTGGTTTAATTAAACAGGTATCTTGTATTCTTACTTTTATGTGAAAACTTTGTGGGTAAAAGCGACATGGTCAACAACAAAACACGTATTGTAGGCAGCTATTGAATACCAGTAACTCAGGTCCATTTCTGTCAGCAAATAGGAGAGAGAGCTGCATTGCTGTTAATTTCCCTGTAGAGGAATGGTTGTACCTACTCTTAATTCTGGAAGAGAAACCCAGTAATCTCAAAGTAGCTACTGGAGCACAGTGTCTGTGGGACAGCTATTTGGTCATTTTTTATTCTCTCTTTGACCAGGGTGATCTGAAAATATCTCTTCAGGCTAAGGCACACTGACTTTCCTTTCATATTATGAAATGTGTACGTGTGGCTACCCTACCTTGGTATGATCATTTCATTAAGTGTGACAAAAGGTACATAGGGATAGTCAGTCATGGCAATGCAGAAGATTCACAAGAAGTAAATGAAAGGTTCACAAGAAGTAAATGAAAAAAGTTTCAGTACTGTATTTTGTTCTGAGTATTATTTGCTCATGCTAATTCTAGATCTATTTAAATCTGGCTTCAGTCCTGGCTGTGGGACAGAAACAGCTTTGGTCAATTTGATGGATGACTTACACAAGGAACTGGACAGGGGTAGTTTGTCCAGTTGTTCTGCTGGACCTTTTAGCAGCTTCCAGTATCATTGACCATGGTATCCTTTTGTACTGCCTCTCTGGGATGGGACTTTAGGGCACTGTTCTGCAGTGGTTCTAGTACTTCTTGCAGGAGCAAACTCAGAAGATGGTGTTGGAGGATTTCTGTTTGACCCCATGATCATTGGCCTGCAGCCTTTTCAGTGGTTGCTCCAAGTTATGGAATTCCCTTCCTCAATAGGTTTATTTGGCTCCCTTTCTGCTGTCTTTCAGGTAGCAGGTAAAGACCTTATTATTTAAGTAAGATTTTGGGTTTTAGTGCATGCAGCAGATAAAGCTTTTCAGGGGGTGGGGGTGGGTTGTAGTGTTTTTATTTTATGTTTTTAGGTATCTTTTAATGAGGTTTTAAAACTTGTTTTTAAGGCTCTTTTAAACTGTTTTAAGATGTATTTTTAAATAGAAATTCAGTTGAGTTGTGATTTAATGTTTGAATTATCGTATATACTTGACTATAAGTCAAGAAATTATGCTCAAAAATTGACCCTAAAATCTGGGGTCACCTTATATACATGTCAATACACTTACGATGGTTTGAGATCAACTGGAGGACAGTTAACAACAAGAACAACAAACAGTTATATTGTTCATAAAGTTCCTTTAAAAAGCAGCCCTGATGCCCCACTCTCTTTGCCTCAGCAGTAATTGCTGAAAGAGCTGTGGGCACAAGTGTGTGTGGTGATTCCCTTCTCAATCCTATCCCCAAACTTTTCCTCTTCCTCCTCCTGCTTCCATTTCACCATTTCCCCTCCACTTTCAAGTCGATCTCCAAACCTTTGCTTCTCATCCTCCTCCTCCTTGCACTTCCTCTGAAAACCAAGCTTCTCTTTTTCCCCTCCACTTCCACTTTCAAGCCAATCTTAAAACCTGTCTCCTAAATTCTTCCCTTGACTTATCCATGGGCCATATCAAAATCCATGATTTTGGCCCTAAAACTTCCCTCAACTTATACATGAGATCGGCTTGTACAGTAGTATATATGGCAGGGGTCAGCAAGCTACGGCCCCCAGGCCGGGTGCGGCCTGCAGAGGCCTTGGGACTGGCCGTGCTGCCGCATCACACGCGAGTGTGGACACCATTTGGGTGTCCAAAATGGCGTTTGTGCACGCATGCGCACGGCGGCAGCAGGCGTTTTGGAAGGCCCAACGGCGCCGGCGCTGTGTAAATTCGCACGGCGCTGGCGCCGTTGGGCCTTCCCAAATGGCACTCCGCATTGGGCATTCCAAAATGGCACCCACCACTGTGCGCATGCAAACATTGATAGAAATAGTCAGGAAATCAGAAGAAGAGTAAGAATGGGGAGGATGGCTACGAAAGAACAAGAAAAGATTCTAAAATGCAAAGATATACAACTCAGCACAAAAGTTAGAATCATACAAGCCATTGTATTCCCTGTTACCATGTATGGATGTGAGAGCTGGACAGTTAAGAAAGATGATAGGAAGAAAATCAACTCTTTTGAGATGTGGTGCTGGAGAAGAGTGCTGAGGATCCCATGGATAGCCAAAAGGAGAAACAAGTGGGTCCTAGAGCAGATCAAACCGGAAACCCCCCTGGAAGCCAAGATGACCAAACTGAGACTGTCGTACTTTGGACACATCATAAGAAGAGAGGACTCTTTGGCAAAAACAATAATGCTGGGGAAGGTGAAGGAAAGTAGGAAGAGATGGGTGGATGGATGGTCACAGGTATGGGGTTGCAGGAATTAAGCAGACCAGTGGAGGACAGAGGGTCTTCAAGATGTCTCATCCATAGGGTGACTCTGAGTTGAGATCAACTCAAGGGCAGTTAATAACAATGAAGAAGGGAACACCTTAGGTCTGCACCCTCCTTGCAAGTTTCCATTGCTCTGTTGTGTGAAGAATGACTAAGTGTGGAAGGTCCCCATGGGATCCAGGATAGGTAGAGAACTTCTACCTCCACGTGCAGAGCAACAGAAATCTATGAGGATGAGATGGGAACATAGCACACTTCTTTTCCTCATGTGTTTTAACAACTGAAGAGTTCCCTCTTCTAACATTTAATTATCTTGATTTTAGCAAGAGAGGCCTGTTGCCTGTTGATTTACAGCAACCCAGGTAGTCTTGGAGCAGGCAGAGAATTCTCAGAGTAGGATTGCCATTGGTTTCCTCTGAACGTGTCCTATCATGTGTCCTGGTACATCCTGGAGATTTTCCATTCAAGTACTAACCAAGCCAAGAGGTGTAAGTGAAAAGGTGGCATTAAGTGAAAAGGTCCTATCTCTTTCCTTTTGGCCCCACCCATCAGTAAAATGCTGCTTCCAAGAACTTTGAAATTGTATTCAGCTTTAGGACTAGAGAAGTTTCTTACCTTTATATAGAAGCATAGAGTTGGAAAAGACCACAAGGGTCATCCAGTCCAACCCCCTGCCATGCAGGGACACAATCAAAGCACCTCTGACAGATGGCCATCCAGCCTCTGTTTAAAAACCTATTTGGGCAGAAATTTAATCTTACTGTTCTAAGTTATTGAACAAGAGCCATTGTGGTATAGTAGTTTGAGTGCTGGACTATGCTAGGGTTCAATTTCCCACTTGACCATGGAAATCCAGTGGGTGACCTTGGTGAGTCACACATTCTTGGCCCCAGAAAACCTGCCATAAATCAGAAATGACTTGAAGATACACAGCAACAAAAAGTTATTGAACAGAGTTTACAGTGATGATCACAATTATATTAATGATTTTGTTTTCAGACATGCAGAAGTGATGAAGAAAATAATTGAAACTGTGGCAGAAGGTGGCGGAGAACTTGGAGTTCATATGTATCCTTTTATAAAATCTCACTACTGATTAAATAAAAATAAGGCACTGTAGAGCCCTTCATAATTTCTCGTGTTATTCAGAAGTTATCCAGGTAAAGTACAAGATGTTGGCTCTCAGCTATTTCTTCCATCTTACAACATCTCCAGCAACTTAACATTTTAAAGTTACAGGTAGATGCACTTGGGATAGTGTCTGTAACAAAGAACAGAAAACTGTTTTAGAAAAGTTGCCAGATTCAGTGTAAGCTCACAATTGCTGCTGAATGGCATAAGAGATTACCTTCTAGAAGATCTTCAATCAATGTTTCTATCCCTCTTGACAAGAACTGGACAAGTGCTTTGTCTAACCTTACATGGATTTTAAAAGAAACAATGGTAGAGAAGAAAATCTTCAAAAGAACATTTATATTGCTCAGCAAATATTCAAATGCTTCAGTAATAGCAGTAACTATAATAAAAACTAATTGTCAAGTATACTTATCTATACAATGGAAAATGCTACATTTGCCATTCAGTTATTGTACTAGAAATAGTGCTCTTATCTTGATTTTTCCTATGAGATAAACTAGTACTGGAATTTCAGAAAGGATGAGATGCTGGAATATCTGTAATGGTGGGGGAGGTGGCTTTGCTGCTATGAAGTTTAAAGCACAACTTGTAGTTGTGAATTTGCTAGGTTTGTTTTCCTTAATGAAACATCCAGGTACCTCCTAATTTTTTTGAAATTTGTACAAGCAGTCATTCCAACAATAGAATATGACTACACAAGGCACTTTACAATGTAACTGAGGGAGAGAATGTTTATGGTAATTATTGATCCTAATTTTTAAAAAGAATAACCTGTATATGTGACCTGACCTGTTTATCCACCATTGTACACAATTTCTGTAATGTACCACTTCTATCAAGTTTATGCATCAACATAAAATTCCACTACCAGCCTTACTTTTTAATAAAGACCTTTATGTGTAAAAAATAAATCACTTTCATTCCTGTTCTGTGGGTACAGAGGTGTTATGTTTTTCTTTAATATAGAACAAAGGCAGTCTTACTGTGTTAGTCATTAAATCTATCTGTTTCTTAAAAATCCTAAACCAAACCGACTTCTAGCCGTAATATGCTTTTGTTTCCAATTAAATATCTGACCAGCTTTAACACTACACATTTTTGTTTTATTTTATTGTAGTATCATACTGCTACTGTGATCTAATCCATTTATAAAGGGCTAGCTGGAAATCATATTAATGATTTCACAGTGAGTCCAGTTTAACATAAACAAATAGATTGTACTGTCATCACAGAGCTCTGGATGATTTGAAGTAAAGATTTTGTCTCCTATTTTTTTTTTTTTAAATAGCAATAACAAAATTTCTTCCCTTCAGTTTTACTACTGAAATAAAGAAATGCTGGGGATTTGGGTGAGAAGGAATTGATATCTGTGTGGAAAAATTGTTAGCTTTACTTCAGTTCTAGTACTAAAAACAAATTCCTGGTTTCAGAATACTTTAATTTGAAGTGTGTGTTTTTTGTAGTAAGCTCTGGTTGGTGAATCTTAGAGTTTCAGTGAAAAGCAAAGTAGATCCCACAAGTGTGAAGTTTGTCCCTCCCATGAAGGGAGGAGTAGGAATCATGTGAGCCTCCAGATGATGTTGGGCTGTAAGTCCTATGACTCTAACCATCTTAGCTAATGGAGAGCAATCCTGGGAATTGCAATCCAACCCATATGATTTCTTTCCAGGTCGAACGCAGACTGCTTAGGTATGCTAGGCTTTATGAGAACTTACATTTCTCATTTGCTCTGTCAATAAGTCTGAAGAGGTACTGTGGACAGAATATGGACTACAGTTAGTTTAGCTATAGGATAGTTTCCTATTCATTTCAATATGAGTAAATTGGACTCATGTTAGCGTATTAACTTAAAATATTTATTTTTAATTGAAGTGGCAGCAAGGTAGGAGTAGTGGTGGAAAGAATGAAAATTCCAGAACAATTAGTTACAAAATTCCTCTAACTAATGAGAGATATAGATCTGCTATGGGAAAAAAATGTGTTACAAATATTTCAAAGCAGCTGCTAGAATTCAAGGCAATCCTGTTCACTAGGTTTAAAGTACCATAGGAAGTAAGCACATGGAGTAAATGTTGCTGTTGACTGCTATTTGTTGCTGCAGTTCTCAATTTTTTAAAAAAACAATAAACGGACAATTCTTGTGTTGCCCTGAATCATTAAGTGCCATTTCCCAATACCAGCAGCAGTATTTTATTCCCACCCAGAGAGTTATTTTTCTTAAATTCCAGGATACATTGCAGACCCCTCCCCTCCTAAGACTCATATGATTCAACTGGGTTCCTTGGGCTTTTCTTTTTCTTGCTGGATCGGAGGGGGAGAACTGGTTCCTTTACAGTAAGATATTTGGAAAACGGTACATTTAAAAAGAAAGACATTCCCATTCCAATCTCTAAAACCAATGGTGAGCAAAGACACAGAAGAGCTCTGTGGACTGGCCATGTTAACTATAGTGTTATGAGAATTGCATAATGATTGTCCATGCCATATAGCTTCCCACCCACCCTGCCATCTTTTCTACATTGCCTATGGATGCTCAAACGGCACCAAGGGACACATCCATACTTTCTGCAAGAGCTCTTGCTTCTTCGCAGTAGTTTGGAAGAACCCATAGTCACACATTAATATTATTTACACACTTAGCATGATCATAATGCCCTGTAATTTCTGATCTGCTGCATTTCATTAAAACTGCAGTGGCTAGGACAGATCTAAGTATTCATCTGAGGGATGTCTGATCATTGTGATGCACATTCACCTGGGTATTTATTCTGTGCTACCTCTTCTCTTTCTCTCTCCCACTGAAGATACACATTTGATGGGAGAAGTACCAGGACAGCCATGCATTTTGTTGAATATTCTGTACAAATATATCTACCATCACTTCTTCATGGCTAAGTCATTATTTATATCACGGCATCAATGTGCATGGTTCTGTACAAAAATAAAACTAAAAACATACATACCTGCTGAAAGTTTACAATCTAATCAAAAAAGATTATAGAAGAAGGAAGGGGCTAATAAATACACAAGAAGCTCAGATATGCTTGGTCTGAATGAATGAATTCATAAAGATAAAATGAAATTAGTTCCAAAGCATTTTGAATACAACTTCTTAACTGAGAATTAAAAACAATAATTGAAGGATCAGTTCATCAATATTTGGGAGGATGATTCCAAGACTATGAGGCAGCTTTTTAAAAATGGTAGGCAACTAAGAAGAAGGCAGCATGGTGTAGTGGTTTGAGTGTTGGACTAGGACATTGAAAATCCAGGGTTTGAATCCCTGCTGAGCCTTGGAAACCCACTGGGTGGCCTTGGACAAGTCACACTCTCTTAGTGTCAGAGGAAGGCAAGAGCAAACCACTTTGAACAAATTCTGCCAAGAATATCCTGTGATAGGGTTGCCTTAGGGTTGCCAATAATCAAATGAAGGCACACATCAACAACAAAGGTGACTAAGATTAATTAATGGAACAAAAGTAAAAAAAATAATTGCAACAATCAAGATGAGGAATAACTAAAGCATGCACTAAAGTCTGCAAAAAAAAAGGAAAGGTCTGAATATGTTACAAAGAAAAATGCAACGTGACATGAGGAATCGTGTATAAAAAGTAAAGGGGAAAACAACAGTTGAAGAGCATGTGCTTCTTTCATACAGAAGAATACTAATAACAGTAATGAATACATATTGGGAAGAAGGTTTTGGGGAAAATAAGCAATTCCTTCTTTGCCATATTGCTCCAACAACAACAAAGCATTCATAGTTAAATAAATGAAAGACAGGCCATTTTACATCATGAGAAAATTCTGGGGTAAAAAGGAACAAGTAGCATGTTATAGTGATTTGAACACTGGATGACAACCCTGGAGGTCTGGGTTTGGTACCCCACTGGGTCATGTAAAAATCCACAGAGTAACCTTGGGTGTCACACACTCTGAGTCCCAGAAAAAAACATGATAGGGTCACCTTAGGATCTCCACAAGTCAGAAATGACTTGAGGACACACAACAACAACAACAACAACAGTTAACAGCATGAAGGATCACATAGGATTACCCAAAAAGAATGGGTGAAGACATAAAGATGCACCTTGGGTTATTCTTGTATTATATTTCTGTTTGTATACTGTTTATACCAGTAGTGAATTTTCATTTGAAATGATCATATTCAGGCTACAAAGTCTCAGTTTGGAGTGCACAATTCACCTTTCTCCTGCAATTGTATGTCCTATTATACAGCAGGGACAAATAAATATTTTTGCTATATTTACTGTGGACCTTGAAATTTCTAGATTAACAGCTTTGGGGTTTGTAGCTAAGAGCCCCCTTTCTTTACTATCTAAGCCGTGCCAGCAGCTTTGAATTAGGAAGTGCGATAACATAAAGGAATGCTGACTGGTGAGAAGGACTCCAGGAAACTGGCCATATTTCCCTCTCCTTGCAGCTTGAATAATGAGGAAACAGCTGTCTTCCACCTAGCTGGCAACTTATGTCAATAAAATATATTGTCAATAAGTGGAAGTAATGGACATTTTGGATGTATTTTAATGAGATATCTATTAATGAGAAAATCCTATTGCCTCTGTTTCTGCCATACCAGGGAAGTATGAGTTCCATGATAGAGCCATCATGGTGTAGCAGTTTAAGTGTTGGAGTATGACTCTGGAGAATAGAGTTCAAATGCCCATGGCCACAGACACCCTCTGGGTGACCTTGGGCAAGTCACACACTCTCAGCCTCAGAGGAAGTCCAGGGCAAACTCCCTGAACAAATCTTGCCAAGAAAACCCTGTGATAGATTTGCTTTAGGGTGGCTCTAAGTTGAAAATGAGTTGAAGGAACACAACAACAAAATGGGGTGCTAGCTACACCATAGTTTAGATACTAGTG
This sequence comes from Phrynosoma blainvillii, assembly GCA_026167975.1. NCBI lineage: Eukaryota > Metazoa > Chordata > Lepidosauria > Squamata > Phrynosomatidae > Phrynosoma > Phrynosoma blainvillii. The sequence goes on along the minus strand of JANUYF010000003.1, from coordinate 306,420,922 downwards.
TTTCCATACATGGCTTGTTGACTCAAGCCAGTTTGTATTTGAACCCTGAGTAAGAGTCTATTCTAATTTCTAGGCATTTAACCCATGCTTTTCATTTATATAGCTAATATTTTGGAAAACAAGAAACAGATTAGGCTTTGTCCCAGATGAAAGTGACCTATGACTTCCACTGTTCCTTAGTTTGACAGAGTAAATAATAAACATTGCTGATACATAGAAATATAAATTATGTTTTCCTTCCTTTTTAACAATAGCTTCTTTCACAGAAAAGTTCATTTTTTTTAACTGAAATTTCAGCTGCTGTTTGATTGTCTCCACTTTCAGTTCAGATATCAGAAGGGCCATTTCACTGGTTTCCAGAAAGGACAATCACATTATAATGTGACAGTATAAAAATTATAGTGGTGTGTTCTTTATTAAGGGGAAAGTTATGTGTAGCAGATGATCCTAAGTATATATGGAACATGACAAGTATTCATGTCCCATATATTCTTTCAAAAGGCCTCGACTGTAAGTGGCTGGTAAATATTAACTTCTTTCTGTTTGCTAAAATGTTAGAGAGGAAATAAAATAATCATCCTCCCCCACTTTGGCCAGAACAAAATGTACTCAATGGGCACACAGTAGTCCCAATTGATTTTCTGAGCACTATTAGGAAGCATTGCACAGTTGTTGTTTTTGCTAATCACTTTAGTCTATGAGAAACTTTTGATGACTTCCTGACAGTAAGGGCTGTTCGACAGTGGAACACACTCTCTCTGAGAGTAGTGGAGTCTCCTTCCTTGGAGGTCTTTAAGAAGAGGCTGGATGGCCATCTGTCGGGGATGCTTTGATTGGGAGTTCCTGCATGGCAGGGGGTTGGACTGGATGGCCCTTGTGGTCTCTTCCAACTCTATGATTCTATGATTCTATGATTCTCCTTTTTATATATTTATTGATAAGAACCAGGGTTAGCAATGCCTGTTCCCTAGACAAAGCTTTGGTAAGCTATGGGTAATAAAAATGCTTAACTAAGAGCCTTTGCAGACTGCTAGAAATAGTGCAAATTGAGTCCACTTTAAGGGTTAGGGTTAAGGAATCATGGGAACTGTAGTTTATTGTGGCACCAGAGCTCTCTCAATGTCTCAGAAAAAAAAAAGCAATTCCCATGATTCCCTAGCACTAACCCTAACCCTTAAAGTGGACTCAATTTGCACTATTTCTGGCAGTCTGCAAAGGCCCTATGTCATTTAACTATTTTCCAAACTCTTATCCAGTTATATGATTCTGTCATAATGAAGTAGGGCTTTGAAAAGTTACTCTTTCTGAACAACACTTCCCATGCTTCCTCAACTCACATACAACAGCAACAACAACAATAAATTTTATTTGTATCCCGCCTCTCTGTCAAACAATGCTGAATGAGTGTACTGAGAGCTATAGTCCATACACACACATACATACAAAAAGTAGCTTTTCAAAACTGGGGATGAGTCACATATCTAATATGTTTTCTGTGGCTGCTAGCAAACATTTCTTTGGAAGTTCTCTGGTTTCTCACAAGTGTGTGTTTTGGTAACCCAAGCCAGTGCTTCAGTTTAGATTTCTGCCTAAATATTCAAAGCACTCCTGATGAGAAGGCAAACAATCACCAAGGGGTTTCACACAGATAAGACAAAGGTTCAGTTTGCTAGTGACTTGCATAAATTGGATCCACAGATTGGTCTGAGGTAGCCTTATAAGTTCAACTCTGAAGTTTAGCAGCAATGATTTGGGTTCACAAATGTACAGCCAAAATGCTCCTCTAGCATTCAGGCCACTGTTTAGAGCAGAGATGGGCAAGGCATAGCCCTCAAAGATGTTTCTCTGGCCCTTGACACTTCCAGAATCCCAAACTGACCTTTTTCTGGCAAAAAAGAGGTGAAATGCTTTTCCCTGAGACTTCCAGTTATGTACTTTTTAAATACAGTCAGCCCTCCTTATCCACGGATGTTTTTATCCACGGATTCAAGCATCCACGGCTTGAAAATACTTTAAAAATATATACATTCCGGAAAGCAAACCTCAATTTTGCCATTTTATATATTTTATAATTTTACATACTTTCTGTGCCATTGCATTGAATGGGACTTGAACATCCATGGATTTTGGTATCCACGGGGGGTCCTGGAATCAAACCCCAGCGAATAACAAGGGCCCACTGTAGGTTATAAGACCTTCTGGTACTATTTAACAAAACAAAAAAATGAGAATCTGAAGTGGACTTCCAGCTGCTTTGGTACTAAATTTTATTTCAGAGGATAAAAAGAGCATAAAGGTGGCCCAGACCTACCATAACACATTTGCAGACTGCCAGAAATAGTGCAAATTGAGTCCACTTTAAATTGAGGCACTGCCCTGGCTCAGTGCTAGGGAATTATGGGAACTGTAATTTATTGTGGCACCAGAGCTCTCTGACAGAGAAGGCTCAATGTCTTAGGGAAAAAAAATACAATTCCCATGATTCCCTAGCACTGAGCCAGGGCAGTGCCTCAATTTAAAGTAGACTCAATTTGCACTATTTCTGGCAGTCTGCAAAGGCCCATAGTTGCCCATCTCCAGTTTAGAAAATATAGTAGTGTTCTAAGTCAGTGAAGAAAGTCGTAGGCTTTCATGGCCGGCATCCATAGTTTTTTTGTGGGTTTTTCAGGCTATGTGGCCGTGTTCTAGAAGAGTTTCTTTCTGACGTTTCGCCAGCATCTGTGGCTGGCATCTTATGCCAGCCACAGAAGCTGGCGAAACGTCAGAAAGAAACCCTTCTAGAACATGGCCACACAGCCCGAAAAACCCACAAAAAACTCAGTGAAGAAAGTTGACACTTTTCTTCAACAGCGTGCTCCACATTTTAGGAAAACAAGACTGTAGTTGAGACAGAAAAGTCTCAGGAAGGGCTTACCACCACTGCCTTGTATATACCTTCCAGTCCATGTGGTCAATGGCACAACTAAATGACCTGCCCTGCCTTGTAGAGTGGGACCCCTCCCCAACCACTGGTCATTGGCCATCAGCAGAGAGAAGGTCCTACAGGAGGGAGGAGAACAAGCCCAGTTCAGCCGCTGCTTATCTCTTCTGGGATCCTGTCAGCACTGGGAGGAGGAGGAGAGCAATAACCTAGGCAATACTAAAGCCACTGTCCCTTGCAACACCAACTGCAGAGGAGTCTCTGGGGAACTTGCAAGCTGGAGCAGTAAGAGCTGCCCAAGCCTCATGTGTCTCTCATCACATCAACATCAGTGGGAACTTGTACCATGGCTTTTCTCTCCAACTATCTTCTCTTGATGCTCCTGGGCTTTAGCTGGCAAGGTCTGAAGAATCCCAGTGTGTTAGCAGTCCAGATCAGAGAACACTACATAGCAGCTCAGGTTGCTAGCTGGAACTATAGTTTACTGCCTAAGGATCCAACCAGGTAATAAAATATTGAGGTGTGGGTGGATTAAGAGGAGGTGATGAGGTTTTGTATATACTGTAAAGGAGAAGGCATGGAATGGGTTACTTGTTGATGCCTATAGTATGAAGATTATGGCTTTTAAACCACAGCACTTTTTAAAAAAAATTATTATTATTTTTTAATTATTATTATTTTTTATTTTTTTATAAACCACAGCACTTTTAACTGTTTCTGATGTTATTTTCTTAATTCTGGTACAGAGAAGAGATTGTATGTGCGTGTGTGCATATGATGTTTACTATTTCCTATTTACTTTCCCCCTGCTTAGTGTCATTAAATTACTCCACACGGGTTTCCTTCTCTCCAGTTGTGCAAGTCTAGTATGTGTAAGAAGGAGGTTTGATGCCACCGTGGAGAGAGGGAAGATATTCGTATATGCAGCTGCACTCCCACATCTTGAGCTCTTAGAATGTTCTGCTCTGCTGTTCCTTCATTTTGTAATTAAGTTTTTAATTTTTACATTTTTCATTCTATGCATTATCTTTGCACACCACTTTTGACATATACCCATTTATTGGATTGGTTGGGAAGCACATTTTAAATTAAGAAATAATGAAGGACACTCCAGAAAATAAACTTGCTACTTAATTGTAAAAAAATAGCCAACAGTCTCATTATCACAGTCATCTTTTATTTGCTTCTGCCATTCTGTCCTCCTAGCCAAGCTGCTACCAAAACCTTTCAAAAATGTTTTTGTTTGCTTATTGGCCTCTCCAGCATTTGCCCTTTAATCTCTGTTCTATTTGCTGAAACCTCACTCAATATCCCGATAACTTCTCATCTGGACTATTAGTCTCTTTCTTACTGACCTTCTGTTCTGCCAATTGTATCAGCGACACAATTAATTTAATTTAATTTTTATAGTCATTATGTTTAAAAATCTGCAACTTTTGGTCCTGTGCATAGCTTCCTTCCTTCCTTCAGTCTCAGCTTTGGGAGAAAGGCAGGGTGATGATGACAATGATAATTTCCTACTTACATTCTACTCATCATCCTCTACTGTTTCCTCTCATATCTCTATGCCTTCTTTCATCTCTCTCTCTTTCTCTCTCTCTTTCTCTCTCTCATGTTTGCCTACACACAGACACACACACACAGACACACACACACACACACACACACACATATATATATATATATATATATATATATATATATATATATATTACAAGGGTTTGTCTCTCTTTAAAAAATCATATGCTTGGTACTAATTAACCAGGTGAAACCTTTCCTGTATGCTGGAGAAACTGTCTTCTGTTTGATTCCTATTTATCACATAGATGATTAAAAGTATAGCATTCTTACCAGAAGAAGCAGTAACACGCTATTCATTCATCATAAGAATACATTTCCTCTTTTCCTGTAAGTTCTGGCTCTCAAACAATTTTTTAAAATGGACTTTTCTGAATTTAAATTTCACTGTACTTGCATTCTCTTACCTCCATTTTTATACCTCGGGGTAGTATTCTTTCTGTGATATGTGCTGGGCTTAGCACAGTGGTAATAAGAGTAGTACTGGTAGGAGACTGTATAGTATAATGATTTGAGTGTTGGACTAGGACTCCAGGAGATCAGAAGCCCTGCTCAGTCATGGAGAACCATGATCGAGTCACACTTTCTCAGCTTTATAAGAAGGCAATAAATGGCAAACCTGCTCTGAATAAATTTTTGCCAAGAAAACTGCAGGATGGGGTGACCACAAGTTGGAGTTGACCACAAAAGCTTCTGCTGGCATAAGACCTTGCTATCTGTCTTCTGGAGGACATGCCAACATATAAAACCAATTCTGCATCATTTGTAGTAGCTACCAGTCAGTTTTTTTAAGCAACGTTCATGGTCTTACTCAGGGATAGGCAACCTTTTTGAGCCGGGGGCCGGGTTGTTGTCCCTCAGACAATCGGGGGGCCAAAGCACCAAAAATAAATAAATAAATAAACAAATAAAAATAAAAATTAAAAATTAAAAAAAAATTAAAAAATTAAAAAATATGCATGCACACTCTCTCAGTCCCAGAAAAGCCATGGCTAAACCCTTGTGGAGATTTTGCCAAGAAAACCCCAAGAACAAGTAACAACAATAATCAATATCATTATGGCGGGCGGCGGCGGCAGGACTGGCCTGGGGCCGATCCAAAGGCCTCGGGGGGCCGCATCCGGCCCCCGGGCCTTAGGTTGCCTACCCCTGGTCTTACTTCTCATGGATAATTTCCTTGGGACTTAAGGATTGCCTCCCTCGGCAAGTGAACCTTGTCAATCTCAAATAAGAGGGCCATCAGGTGTCTGTTGCTTTGTTCCTTCATTGCCTGAAGTCAACTTTAGCAACAATCAGGGCTGGGGAAAAATTGGTCCCAGGAACTGTTGGAATAAGTGACAGCTGCTGGTTAAGGCCCACAACCATATGAGAGAAATATAGCTGGCTGAGAAAACAGATAAAGAATTAACACTTTTAGTAGGAGGAAGATGTGAAAGTTAAATTGATTTCAGAAAGTTGTTGAGAGAAGAGTTAATAGCTTTTTAAGTGCTGGAAGTGAAAGGACTACTCCTGAGAAATAAGGACCCTGTTTAAGTTGTGATAGGTGTGTGCCTTCAAATTGTTTCTGACTTATGGAGACCCAAAGGCAAATCTATCATAGGGTTGTTGTTGTTGTTGTTTTGCAAGGAAGATGGCCACTGCCTTCCCCTGAAGCTGAGAGCATGTGACCTCCTGTTTAAGTTACCTACCACTTTTCTGTTTCAAGTACAGTCACACTAGGCTTACTCTGCAGCATCGATTTTAAAGGGACTTGGAGAGGAGACCCTTTAATGATGCATATTTTGGGGGGCTGTCCATTAGGAACCCAGAAATGTTTAACTCCTTGGGTGCATATTCCAATATCTGGCAACATGGCAGCTTTGATGAGAGAGAAAAGCTTTAAAGCATTGTTGCATAGTCAGGTTAATAAATAGGAACACTAACTAGAACACTATCTATCCTAGGGTGGGGCCTGGGGCTGTAGTTTCTAACATGGAAGTGAGTTCTTCCTGAGAAATTCTGAGATTTCATCTTTTTTTTAAAGCAAATGTAAAATTCAGAAAGAAAGTAGGCATCATTGGCGAATCTTAGTGATGCTTCTGGGACTAGACAGAGTATATGTACTTGCTTCCCTCTCTTGCTCCTATACTTCTCCATGTATTCCTCCATTTGCATACAATTGGGAGTTTCCTTCTATTCACTCTAATCTTGATGTACCCAGCGGCATCACTAGGGTAGTGCAGAGGGTTGTGGCCCGCACTGGGTGACACCCCAGAAAAAGGGTGACACCCTGTTAGCCCCCCACTTTGGTGCCTCTGCTTTGTTCTACTCATGAGGAGAATAAGTGTGCTGCCTTTGGAAGGCTTGCCCTTGCACCAGAATCCCCACCCCACATCAGATGCCAATTATACACACACATACGATGGGCCAATTGTAACTAAATATTGCAGACACAATCACAATTTAAATATTGCAGACACAATCACAATTTATATATTAAACCAACAATATAAAAATATGTATTCAGATTGACGCATATGTACTGTCCCAAAAGTTCCATATTTACAATTAAATGCCAGTTCAGGATATAATTACAGGGCACTTCTTCCTGTGCTAGTCAGCTGTATTACAACATTTCATAGAAGAGCTGGAAGAGACTTCAAGGACCATCCAATTCAAGGAGATTATTGCATAATGATATCAACTGGTTTACCTGAGCCGGCTTAAAATTTGATATTATCAGATGCATTTGGCTGCCAAAATCACCACCCGGGTGCAGCCCAGTTCCATCACTGCTCCAAGGGGTGCTCCTTGTGGCTCTTTTCAAAGTCGGGAGTTTTCTGGCTTGAAAAAATAGCCGCTGGAGCACCCCTCTGAGCGGCGATGGAGCCGGGCTACATCCGGGCAGCGATTTCAGTGGCTAAATGCATCTGATAATATCAGGATGCTGCCCGCTTCTAATTTTAAGCCGGCTCAGGTAAGCCAGTCTATATTATTATGCAATAATCTTCTAACACCCTGCTATGCAGGAATACACAATCAAAGCAACATGCAATCTTAAACCCCTAAATAAAAAAATACAAAATAGATGCAAATGGAATATATAAACCACACTGCAAAGAATTTACCCCTTTTGATTCCTCCTAAATATACAACTGAAAGTGCCACTACTTTATTCAAGATGCAAAGATGCTGTTCCTCCCCAGCTCCAACTCACCTTCTTTCTGAATTCAGCCAGCAAGAACAGTACACTCATTTTTCTAGGGGTTTCCCACCCATTGGAATAAATCAATAACTCATAGCAGGTACACTGACATGAAGTTGAAACAGAAAATTGACAAATTATTCAAATTATGCCAAAAAACTATTTCTACATCACTTTTGAGAATGTTTGCGGAATGTAATAAAAATTACAAATGAAAAACAAAGATTATTAAACAGGATGCAGCAAAGCAATACCATAAAATAAAATATCAGCATAAAACTCCATCAGACACTTATTAAAATGTCTCATTTTCATCTGCAGTAAAGAAAGCAGGTGTATCTCTCAAGAGAATGGGTTTTAGAGACAAGATGCCACCAAAAAAAAACTGTTTCCACCTTTTCTTCACCTTTCTTACCATAGAAGCTGACATGAATCAGAGTATCTCAGCTCTGAGACACTACAAAATGTACAAAATATATAGCTTCTGTAATTGTTTTAACCTTGTATCGTTTATAAATCTATTTCTCTTCTGTGTAAATTGTGTAGATTAAGTTTAAGCTAAAAACTTTTCATTTTAGACTATCAGATTCAGAACCCCTGTTTAAGAAAATTATATACACAGAATATGAAGCAGATTTCAAAAAAGAAAAACCAAGACGTGCCCTGTCAGGTAAGCACACAGTATCTTCAAACATTGGTGACATCATTTTCATACTGACATCTGTCTGTTATTGTGAGCCCAAATGAAGAACTGTTTTTTCAAAATCACATATTTATTTCCTAATATATTGTGTCATTATTCTGATTATTTTATACATTTACATGCCTATAGAGGGAGAGAGGAATTCCCAAAGCAGTTGATAGAAATGTATGTGTCAATGCACAGTGCTGTGTTGTCAGCCACTGTGGGTGTGTTTACTCTGTTGACTTACGGCAACCGCATGAATTTCATAATTTTTCTTAGGCATTGAATATTCAGAGGGGATTTTGCCAATTCCTTCTGAAATACAGTCAGCCCTCCATAGCCACAGTTTCTTTATCCATGGATTCAAGCATCCATGGCTTGAAAATATTTTTAAAATATATACAATCCAAAAAGCATCCTTTGTATCCTTTGTATTTAATGGAACTTGAGCATCCATGGATTTTGATATTTATGGGGAGTCCTGGAACCAATGGATACCAAGGGCCACTGTATAGCCTAAAGCATCTGCTATTCATTGGCAGTCTCTCATCCAAGAACTAACCAAGAGCTGGCCCTGCATAGCTTCCAAGATCAGACAGGATCTGGTGCCTCTAGGGTATTTAGTCAAGCATTGTGTGGAATTCAAAATGAATTACAGGGCCTGCCCTAATATATTAGAAGACAAGACATACAAGAAGAAAGGAGTTGGAAAGAAAAATAAAAGACAGAGATCAGACCAAAACTACCATACCCTCCAACTGTCCCAATCTGGGAGGGATTGATCTTTTATCTTCCTAGTTTTTCAGCTGCTTGTAAAATGTACTGGTTTTTCTCTTTTCCTCCACTTCTCTCTCTCCTTCATCTTCAATTTACTTCAGTTGCTGCAAAATGAAGTCAAGGTGCAAAAGTAGTTAGCACCCAGTTAATGGGGTAGAGGAAAGGAGAGGAGAGGGGGATGGAATTTTGTCTTTCCCAGTAGTCTCTGGCAAAAGCAAACTGCTGTAGCCTCTGCTCACTTGTGTTTTCTTCCTCTTTATTAACACTTGCCATCTCGACTACACTCTGATGTTGCCTGGCCACATGTGTCCTGGTTTTCATCTGTGAAATGTTGAAAGGTATGCAAGTAGCTTGCACTGTTTTCTTCTAGTCTGGATTGACAGTGAAAGTGATGTTTCAAACTATAACAACCAAGAGCGCAGTATCAATTTCATGAATAACACTAGCCCAACTACTCAGCACTAGCCATTCATTTCAGAGGCCTTGGGACCACTTCACACATCCCTAGGAAGAGAAATTTCCAATGCTATTTGTCCACCATACATCTCTACAGAGACTACCACCCAATGCAGAAGGAAGGATCCTTTAGCTTTAGGGTTACTAATATATAGTATATGTATAAAGTTTATTTATTCATTTATTTATTTGGAGTATTTATACCCCACTCTTCAGCCACAAAGGCTCTCAGAGCGGCTTACAAATGGTTGATTAGATGGGGCAGGGAATCTAAAGTATGAATGTATGAAAGTGACCTGTCATTAAAACCAGGTGAGAACTGAACACCTTTAAAATGTCTCACACTAAATGTTCCAAATCAGTAGTGACTTTTAAAATTACTCTTTTTAAAAAAGTTATTGGATATTTTCCATTGTCAGTGTCTGATTCCCAAATCAGTACAGTTTGGCAAAATAATTTGTTGGAATGTGATTATTAAATTCAGACAAATTGTCTGTGTCATAATATAGCATGCATGGAAACATGACAAACCAAAATGTACCAAGGTTATGTATTACTGTTCTCTGTGTGCCACTTTTGAAGGTTATTTTGTATATTGCCAAACAAAATAAGTTGTGGTTTCCTCTTTTCACTTCTACATTGTTCCAGAATTTCCTGCATACACAATCGCCTACAAATGTTATGAAAAGAATGTGCTTGTAGGTAGCTGTGCTTTGCAATGACCAACTCATATCATGGTGATGCAAAGTTAAGGAGTGAGTGTTTCAGTGGCAGGGCATAATAAATTAACAATTAAATTAAATTATTCAATTAATGTCCTGAACAATTTACAGTCTCATATGATGAAGTTTCATTGAAAGCGATCTATAGACACAGAAGGCTTTGGGGCAGCCAGCTAGGCTAGGGCTATGTACAAGAAAAGAAGATATCCGTATTATCTGAAACACTTATTACATTTTCTAAATATTATATTAATTATGTCCTTTTTTTCTTTTACTAAAAGAACTGGAAAGTAAACAATAGCTTTGTAAGGTAGCCTATGCTTTGTACAGAGAAGTTATCAGAATGAAGCAAAAGTTATCTCCAGTTATGAAAAGGGATATAGTTTTAATGCGAGTGTGCGTTTTTTGCAGTTCGAAGCCCCTAGGTCTAGTTTCCAATGTCTCCTACTAAGAACAGCTCTTTTCTCACTTTCAATCCTCACTATGAGGATTGGAGAGCAAGGTTTTGCCAATCCTGACCTCCTAGAAATGTGATACACTTGTACTGAATGTGAGAACAAAATATAGACCAGTTATAATCTTTAGTTATAATCTTTCCTTCAGTCTAATTTATTTTGCAGAAATAAGAAAAAACAATGAAATTCATGGGGTTGCCACAAGTCGACAGGTTACATACACACACAGTGCCTGACAGCACAGCACTGTCCATTGACACATACATTTCTATAAGTTACTTTGGGAGACTTTCTCTCCCCCTGTGTGCATGCAAATGTATAAAATAATAGATGAGTTATCATCTTTCCTTCAGTTTAATTTATTTTGCAGGCTACCATGAAGCTTGAATGTCATTTTGTAGCGGAACAGTATATAAATATAACAGATAAAATGCATTAACCTTCGTTCTGAGGCCCTGGTGGGCAACTGTGGTGGAGAAAGTATTTTGCACCATCAATAATAATAATAATAATAATAATAATTATTATTATTATTATTATTATTATTATTTTGGTTCCCAAATGCCCTCAAAAATGCCCTGTGGGGCACTGGGGAGGGATTTCTGTCATGTCCCTTAGGGGCTCTCCCATTATTTCAGGCCCAAGAGAGGCCATTTTTAACATCAGAAAGTGAGCAGATGTTGCTTCCTATTCATTTTCTGTTCAAAAAATCTTCTGCTGGGTCTAAATTAGCCGGGAGGGCTAATGAAAATGCCACCCCATGCTATTAGGGGCAAAATAATACATTTTGGAGGGAAAATTGACCCCAGCAGGCCCTGACCATCCTGGGTGTAAGGAATGGTGGCATATGTTTCCTCTTGGTTTCTTTCAAGCAGTCTCCCTCTTTGTTCACTGTATGTTTGTTATCATCTGTTTTCAGTCAAGGGAAAGCACATATCCTTCTTCCCAAAGTGCTATTTGGTATACTTTTCTCTTAATATATATTTTTTATTTCCTTTTTTATTTTGGGGCGCTAGGACTTATGGGGCCAACACTACGTGCTGAAGTGGGAGACACACTCATCATTCATTTTAAGAACCTGGCTGACAAATCACTGAGCATTCACCCACAAAGCACAGCCTACCACAAACACTCAGAGGGTAAGTGCTACAACTGCATGGCTAGGTAGATCCGTCATATTACCACCTTAAACAGCTTTTAAAAAGCTGTTAAGACAGATCTCTTCCGGCAGGCCTTCCCTGAGTAGACAACCGGCCACCGAAAAAGTTCTGCCTGTAATACCCCTGACTTCTGTTACAGCTATTTCAATTTATTTGTTACTTGTCGTTTATTTATTATTTTAAAGTATGTTTTAAACTATGACTGTTTAATTGTATTTTAGGGGTGGAGTGTGGGTGAGTTGTTGGGAGATGGGATTGTATGTTTTAGCGTGTAAGCCGCCCTGTGGTTGTGTTACACAGAGAGGCGGGATACAAATAATAATAATAATAATTATTATTATTATTATTATTCAGTCACTTTCTGCCTCTCAGTTGACCTAGAGGCAATGTTATACACGAGATGAGGGCTGCATCCACACTGTAAAAATAATGCACTTTTGACACCACTTCAACTGCCATAGCTTCATCCTATGAAAGTCTGGGATGTACAGTTTGTTGTGGCACCAGAGCTCTCTGACAGAGAAGGCTAAATGTCTCACAAAACTACAAATCCCAGAATTCCATAGCCTTGAGCCACAGCAATTAAAGTGGGGTCAACCTGGATTATTTCTACAGTGCAGACGTTGCCTATGGTTGTTTGTTTCCAACATCTGTGATGTTGTACCAATGTTGACTAAAATGCCCATTCTGTTTTGAAGTTGTGCATGTTTGTTTTCTAAGCCATGTTTGTGTTCAGACAGATAATATGAAAAGGCCTCAGACTGTTATGTGAGTGAATGGGGTATAATAAATGTAAAAGAAATGGATACTGCTGCCTTTTGATGATATTAAAGCTTAGCTTAAAGTGAACAAAGGGGAATAAGTTCTAGTGTCAACACAAATGGGCTAAACTACTTAAAAATACTTTAAAAAAATACTTGCATTGAGTAATTTGTAGGCTATTATCTGATATTATCAGGGGATGAAAATGCCCCATATCAACAGGAGTGTTTGTGAGTGTCAATGCTCAAATACCAAAAGCCAGAAAACATGTTTATATGAGGCAGAACATTCATTCTGAGAAGGTGACAGTCTTCCCTTTCTGCAAAAAATAGAATATTGTAATTTCATTGTCTAGCACTACCACTGTTATTCCTAACTTGAAAACAAAATAAACCTTTTCATGAAACCCCAAAATTTGGGAACAAACGCAATTCCTGAAGGAAAACAGTTCTGTTTATTTTCAGGAAATTCTAGGATTGAAGGTATCATGGCATAATTTCCTGCCCTAATAACAAGATAGTCCCTGTTGAGGGAAATGCTTTCAAAGGCAGGCAGATTATCAGCATGTGTCTTATGAGAATTGGAAATGCTACAACTGATGGCTATCAGACTTCTGTAACCAGACAGTATGGCTTGTGACTTTCATTAAGACCTTCAATCTTCTTCCCCTGTTTTGACTCAAACCTTCACTTGACATCCTAATATACCAAAACTCTGCTAATTTTCCAGCAGTGTGTGTGATATGGATATGCTCCAAAAAGAGTTTGGTACAATGCTAGAGTGACTGTTTAGACCTACATGCTTCAAGGAAAAGTATTTAGTTCCCTCCAAAGTACACATGTGGTTGTTGTTAACTGCCTTCAAGTTGACTTCAGCTAATGGTGACCTCAAGAGTGAGACACCTCCAAGCCTTCCTAGCTTCAACTGCTTTGCTCAGGACCTCTAGGCTCAGGGCTGTGGCTTTTTTGATTGAATTTATCCATATGATATGTGGCTTTCCTCTCTTTCTGCTACTCTCCACCTTTCCTAGCACTGTTGTCTTTTCCAGTGTAGTGTTTCTTCTCACTATGTGGCTGAAGTACAACAGCCTCAGTTTGGTCATCTTAGGGACTAAGCAGATGGGCGGCCGTGGGCCGCCCCAGGAAGCTGCGGATTGGGGCCGAGGTAGCTGCACTCCTCGGCCCCAATGTATCCCTTTTTGGGCCCTGGACGCCAAAGGTGCGCTGCAAGAGGCGTTGGGCGCACCTTTGGCGTCTCTTCCACCACAGCGTGTGCAGACGCTGCGGCAGAAGTATGTCGTCGGAGCGCCCATCGTGTGAAGCGACGGGCGCTCCGATGACGTGTTCAGAAAGGTGTTGGGGCACCCAGTGTGAGGCTGCCCCTCCCCTTCCTTGCCTCCAAGATGGCGCAAAGCGCCATCTGCTTCCTCCCTTAGTTTTGGGCCTGACCAGGACCCATTTGTTTGACTTTCTGACTGTCCACGGTATTCTAAGTGCTCTTCTCCTGCACTACATCTCAAATGAGTGGATTTTCTTTCCATTTGCTTTCTTTACTGTCTAGCTCTCACATCTCTACATAGTAATGAGGAATACAATGGCTTGGACAATCCTAACTTTTGTGTTCAGTTGTATATCTTGCCTAGTCCTCATAGGGCCTTTGCAGACTGCCAAAATGAGTCCACTTTAAGGTTTAGGGTTAGGGAATCATGGGAACGCCAGTGATTCTGTTGAAGCCTTGGTGAATACTTGGAACACTGATCTTACCAGGGCTATCAACACAATCGCTCCCAAGCGTCCTTTCCAGCCCACTTCTAATCGTAAGCCCTGGTATACAGAGGAGCTTAGGAGGATGAAGCGAGCTGGACAACGACTAGAGCGCGAATGGCAGAAGACTTGTCTCTCATCCGACAGAACTCGCCATAGGAAGCATCTTGATTCCTATCGGGAGGCTTTACGTGCAACGTAGAAATCGTTCTGTTCTGCACGCATTGCGTCTGTAGAGTCTCGCCCGGCAGAGCTGTTTAGGGTGGTAGGGGAGCTGACGAAGGTTCCACCTGTGCCAAATCCCCTACTTAACTCAACAACAGCCTGCTGTGAGGTGTTTAACACCTACTTTGCAGATAAAATCTCTCGGATAAGAGCCGACTTGGACGCCAGTGTTTTGGTAGAATCCGTAGACGAGGTGTCCAGCAACTCCGTTGATGGTAATTTACTGGATCAGTTTCAATCTGTGAGTACCAATGATGTGGACAAGCTCCTGAGAAGTGTGAGGAAGATGACTTGCCCCCTCGATCCATGTCCATCTTGGCTGGTCGTCCGGGGGGGACACGTTGAAAGTGTTCCTTCGGGACATAATCAACGCGTCCTTCAGGGAAGGTATTGTACCATCCTATCTGAAGGAGGCGGCAGTTAGACCTCTCCTGGAAAAACCTTCCCTGGATCCCCTAGATAGAAATAATTACAGACCAGTCTCCTTGCTCCCTTTCTTGAGCAAGGTGATCGAGAGGGCAGTTGCTTCCCAACTCCAAGCAGTCTTGGATGAAACTGATTATCTTGATCCATTTCAAACCAGCTTCAGGACACGATATGGAGTTGAGACTGCCATGGTTGCTCTGACCGA
The DNA here is from genome assembly GCA_026167975.1 of Phrynosoma blainvillii. Classification (NCBI taxonomy): domain Eukaryota; kingdom Metazoa; phylum Chordata; class Lepidosauria; order Squamata; family Phrynosomatidae; genus Phrynosoma; species Phrynosoma blainvillii. The sequence continues at coordinate 306,405,604 of JANUYF010000003.1, read as the reverse complement.
TGACCTTCACCTGGGCATCGACAGGGGTAGTGTGACCCTGCTGGTGCTCTTGGACCTCTCAGCGGCCTTTGATACAATAGATCATGCCATCCTCTTGGATTGCCTGAGAGAGCTAGGAATTGGAGGCACTGCTCTGCAGTGGTTCCGTTCCTTTCTCTCGGGTAGATCCCAGAGGGTGAGGCTCGGGGACAGTTGCTCTTCTAAAATAGAGTTTAATTGTGGCGTCCCTCAGGGGGCCATCCTGTCCCCGACGTTATTTAACATCTACATGAAGCCGCTGGGGGAGATCATTTGGAGCCATGGAGCACGGTGTCATCAGTACGCTGATGACACCAGATATACTTCTCCATAACCAGATCATCGACTCAGACTTCAGATGGCATCTCTTCTCTCAAGGACTGTCTCAGAGCAGTAATGGATTGGATGAGGAAAAACAGATTGAAGTGAAATCCACACAAAACGTAGGTACTAACAGTCACAGGCCCGAAACCAGGTTTGGGAATACAGTCCCCAGTCCTGGATGGAGTCACACTCTCCTCTAAGGACTGTGTTCTCAGTCTGGGGGTACTCCTAGACTCGTCGCTTCACATGACTAGTCAGGTGAATGCGACGGTCAGGAGTGCCTGTTATCAGCTTCGGCTGATACGCCAACTGCACCCTTATCTGGACATGAGGGATCTGGAAACTGTGGTGCATGCTCTGGTAACCTCATGTCTGGATTACTGCAATGCACTCTACATGGGGCTACTCTTGTGCCTAACCTGGAAACTGCAACTGGTGCAAAATATGGCAGCCAGGTTAATCACTGGAACATCTAGGAGGGAGCACATAACACCAGTGCTTAAATCCCTCCACTGGCTGCTGATTAGTTTCCGGGCACAGTACAAGGTGTTGGTTTTAATCTTTAAAGCCCTACATGGCTTGGGTCCATCTTATCTCAGGGACCACCTCTCCCCATATGAGCCTCCCCGTGCCCTTCGGTCCTCTGGGAGGAATCTCCTGCAGCCTATGAAGACCAGGGAGCGACCGCTCCCAGGCTATGGAACGGCCTGCCGGACAAGATCCGTTTTACTACCACTCTTGCTGCCTTTAAGAAAGCAGTAAAGACGGATCTCTTCCAGCAGGCCTTCCCAGAATAACCTCCCGGCCCAATGCCACCCCTCTCCCTTGTATTGTTGCTGCTTCCTGTTTTTATTATATTTTTATATTTTATTGTACTATTGTATTTTAATCTTCGCTTGTTTAATTCAGTTTTAAGTGGGGTGGGTTGGGGAGAGGGTTGAGGGAATGTTTTTAACTGTTGCCTGTTTTAATATGTTGTACCCCGCCCCGGTTGCCTAGCAGAGGGGCGGGCTAGAAATACAATTATTATTATTATTATTATTATTATTATTATTATTATTATTATTATTATCTGTATTTATTAACTGTATTTTATTGTGGCACCAGAGCTTTCTGACAGAGAAGGCTCAATGTCTCAGAAAAACAACCAATTCCCATGACTCCCTAGCACTAACCCTAACCCTTAAAGTGGACTCAATTTGCACTATTTCTGGCAGTCTGCAAAGGCCCATAGTTGCCCTTCCCAGCACTAGTCTTCTTCTGATTTCTTGACTGCATTCACCATTCTGGTCAATGATTGATCAGTGATTGATCAAAGATTGATCCAAGGTATGGGATCAGTACAAGCATTGAGATAAAAGTGAGTCATGTCATCTTCTTGGTTTGATGATGGGAATTAGTATTTCAAGTGAATGTTGAAAGGGTTTTCTGATTGCTTCATTATGAGCAGTCATACATTGAGGATCACCACAACATTGGGCAACTTTATTTCACACCTTCAGGGATAAATGTGGTGACCTTGGTGACATAACAAGAACTCTCAATGAATCACCATCTCGGCATTTACCACAAACACTGTAAAGAAGACACATCCTGGCGAGCCTGTGAATCAGCTCATAGACAATTCATACTTTCCTCTAATGAAGGACAAAGTTTTTAAGCCACACCACAACACCCATTAACCATCATCTGAAGGGAGAATGTAATTGGCCCTCTGTTTTCACGGGGATCTGTGATGGAGATTCACAAATATTCAAGCCCCATAGGCCTGAATGGGGCCTGATCCATTGATTTAAACGGAGGTTGCCCCTCCATGAATTTGCAAAGCCACAGACTTCAAGTCCGCAAGTACGGAGGGGTGACTGTATAGTATAGAAAAGCAACCATTGGGAGGGAGGGAGTCTTTCCAACCCTGCCATTTCTCACTTCCAAATAATCTCTTCCTTTGTTACACCCCTTCCAGTGGATTTTCCTCTTAGGTTTCCAAATGGGTGTTTATCATTTGAAATCCTATGGAACAAAAAGCTTTTACACATGTGTGATATGGAGCAAAGAAATAGGAGGCAAGAGAATGGTTAAACTGGTTTATAGGGATGTATATACATACATTGCCAACATTTGATTTCAGAAACTTAAATTGCAGCAATTTGGTGTCAAATGAAAGGGATGTATTTACAGCAACATATTGGGTTTTAGTGCTCAACTTTTGGCTACATTGTGTAAAATTGTACATTAAATAGAAATGCTGTTGCTGTAGTTTTACTAAAAAAAAAAGACCCATGGCAATCAGTCCAAATTTTTAGCTTTTAGGTCCAGCAATTTAAACAGCAGATTTTAATATTTTTTTAGAGGAGGAGGAGAATTGATTGGCAACTCTTAACATAAAATGAACTCATACATACAGCAGTGGGGAAAAGGGGATCAGATAAGAATCAGGGAAACCATAGGGATTTTGCTCAGTCTGTGGACTTTGAATCTTATCTGACCAGTAGCAACTGAACTCCTGTCCCTTAGTCTCCCCCCCCCCCAACACATACTATTTACTTGACATTTTAATAGTAAGGCTTTCTTTTGGTGAGTGCTTATAGGATTTCCCACAGTCCAAACAGAAGGAAGTGAGGATGAAAGCTCAGATAATGCAATGCATATCTCCTGTTTACTTATTAAATAACAGTCTTTTTCAGGCATTTATCCCTGGTTTTCCCTTCAGGAAAGATGTTGGGATACTTTTTTAATTTGGTAGTAAAAACTGCTGAATATGTTTTTTAATGCTAGAAGTCCCTATTCTATAATAATTAAATGTGGATAGATCTATTGAAACTAAACATGTTCTATGACTTTTTTTCTTTTTTTGGAGAAAGGATAGTTTCAGAAGGCAGAGCAGGACAGCTAAATACAGCTGTAGCAGCTGGAGAAAAGTTTTCATCAATGTGTGTAATTAAGTAAGAGTGTATATGTTTCCACAAGTGTGTACCATACATGCACAGTGATCCTTGGTGAGATATTGCTCATACTGTAATTTCATTACTGTACTGTATTATTCTATGAGGACTTTGCTGTTGAAGTATGCAAATATATCCTTCTTTTCTGATCTAAAATGTTGCAAGTGGTACATGGGGCTTTCCCTCCAGGATCTCTGAGATATACTGTACTTTCTATAGCTTCATCAACCACTTGGTTAAATAAAGTTCCTGTTTGTGGATCTATAACCCAAAAGTCCACTTGGCTTTGAGTTAATCAGAGGCACTTACAAGAAAAGGAAAAGGGAGAGTGGATGCACATAAGCAGGTTTAATGGCAAACTGCAAATTCAAGAAAAAGTACTTCCTCTAAGCAGAAACATATTTTGCATTGAGTTCATGCACATTGTTCTGTCACTCTACTATATGGCAATCGGCACAGTGTTCAACATATTGTTAGCTGAAATGGAATGCTACTTACATGTAAGAATGGGGAATGTTAGGCTTTTCCAATTAGTCTCAGAGGAAAAAAAACACTATATTAAGAAGAGTCCTGTAAGAGTAAAGAAAAATCTGAAAAAGTTTTAGTATTTTAGTAATAGCAAATATTAATGGCAATCTATTTAAGAACAGGTGGGCTGTTTGCATGTACAGCCCCTGAAAATTCAAACAAGTATGCAATTCTATGAACAGAACTGTAGCTTTTGTCTTTCTCTCGTGCACATACCGTAATCTCTTTATTTTTAAAAATTATTTATTTTATAAGAGTATCTTTGGTTAGTATGTGGAATTTGTTTTTTACCAAACTGGTAGCTCCTCATGGTTTCCTCTCTCCTCTGCCACTGAAGGTTCATCATATTTTGATAGGACATCGCCAAAACAAAGAGTGGATGATGGCGTCCCTCCTGGCCAGATGTACAAATACATATGGGAGGTCACTGCAAAAACCGGACCTAGAGAGGCCGATCCTCCCTGTCTCACGTATACCTACTACTCACATGTAAACATGGTGCAAGATTTTAATTCTGGCCTTATTGGTGCTTTGCTGATATGTAAAGAAGGTAATGAAATACTTTTCAAGTTGAAGATGCTGAACTTGATACTTCTTACATGGGCACCTTTTTGTGCAACCTGCTGCTAGCTCTGAGTTCAGATCAAGGTGACCTGTGTTGATCAAAAGAAATGATGCATTGTAAACAGCTGCCTGGCATCATAATGGAGGGCTCCAGACCTTCCAGAAAGATCTGAAGCAAAAGCTGATTAAAAAAAAAAACATTTTAAGTGGGGTATATCTTGGCTTCAGTACTGAAAGCAAATTTAGGCCATCCCGGAATATAGATAACACTTGGAACTCCTTGGATGATGATGGGAACACATTTAGGGGAAATCTTCCCTAACTTCATCAAACTTCATCCTAGAAGAAAGTCACTAGCAGAACAACCATACTAGAGGTTTTAGTCCAAAAAAGTAACATTTCCAAAATGTGGCTGCTAGAAATCTAAAATACATTACCAATCTGAACTATTTACTGAATTCCTTCATAATCTTTATCTTATTGATGAAACTTTTTTGCTGATATATATGGTTTTTTATTATGTGGGTTGTTCACTCTCCCCTTTTTATTCCTTCTAGGGAGTTTGAAGGAAGATGGGACACAGAAGCAATTTGACAAGGAATATGTACTGTTATTTGCTGTGTTTGATGAAAGCAAAAGCTGGAACAGAACAACCTCCCTCATGTATACAATTAATGGCTATGCAAATGGAACACTACCAGGTACAGCCTGAGCTAATTCTGTTTAGCTTGATCCAACATTAAGCTTATTTTTAAAACACGCATACACACTTTGCATGACTCTTCTTTTCATTGCAGAGGTACAGGCCTGCACTTATGATCGGATTAGCTGGCATTTGATAGGGATGAGTTCTGGACCTGAGATCTTCTCTGTCCACTTCAATGGACAAACCTTGGAGCAAAATCAGTACAAAGTGTCAACCGTCAACCTTGTTGGAGGTGCTTCAACAACAGCTAATATGTCAGTGAGCAAGACAGGGAGATGGCTGATATCATCTCTTGTTGCAAAGCATTTGCAAGGCAAGGAGACCTTCATTTTTGGCTTTACTTGCTGTTAGCCTTGCCAGGTGATGTGTAAGCTCTCATTAGGTGGGATGTAAGTTTTTGCATAAATAAAGAACAAAAATAAGCATTAAGTAGGCAATTGTGCAACGAGAGTGTTGCATTCATTTATTGGTATGTAAGTCCTACAGAATTATCAAGATCATTTTTAAAACAGAAACATTGGAAGATGGAGGCAAGGAAAAAAATCTGGCATGAACATAGTTTCCAAACTGACTATGAAGCAACAAGCAATCTCACATTTTGGGAGGTTATTAGCTTTGTACCCCAGTCCTAACTGGGCTCATTTATTTCACTATGTGTGGTGATTTTAGGTAGCCACACATCTGGTTCTTGCCCAGATGTTTTCAGTTCACATCAGACTCAATCAGCATGGCCAATTGACAGGGTAATATGAGTTATTGTTAGGGCCAGAATTTAGAAAAATTGCTTTTTTGGATTATGACTCTCAGAACTCTCCAGGGCCCATTCACATTGCAAAATTATAGTGCTGTATTCCCCTTCAACTGCTTTGGCAACATTCCATGGAATGAATCTGGGATATGCAGTTTAGAGAAGGGTAAAGAGATTTGGGCACTCTGCAGACTACAAACTCCAGCATTCAATAGGATGGATCCATAGCGGAATATAGTGTTATATTTGTACAGTGTGAATGGACCCCAGTTAACATACAAGCCAGTGGAATCTAGGAATTGTAATCCCCCCAACTCTTTTCCAGGAGAAGCAAGTATGCAGACTGTAATAAGGAAAAACAAGGGAACCTCTAACCCTCAGTCTTTCCTTCCCATCTGGGCAGTCTTCTCCAATGTGTCCTTTTAAAATGGGTTAAAGAAGAGAGCATTTTGGATTTCATGTGGAGGGGAAGAATCAATATCTTTACTGGGTCTCTTTTAAAAATCAAAACTGCAAAATGCACAACTTTATTTCAATTTGACCAGGCTGAAAGGCAACAGGAAACATAGACATTTCTTAGCAACTGCTGTACAGAGTGCAAGAGTTTCTTAACAAATATTATTTCCATCTCTTTTTCAAATTAGCTGGAATGCATGGCTATCTCAACATAGAAGACTGTGGAAATCCAGATACTTTAACAAAGAAGTTATCTTATAAAGAACTGAGGTTTATTAAAGACTGGGACTATTTCATTGCTGCAGAAGAAATTGTTTGGGATTATGCTCCAGAAATTCCTGACAACATTGATAGGTAATTTGGTGGGAAGTGTTGCATAAGAGACTGTAGTAAAAGAGGTTTCTCATTCTTAGAACTCTGTAGTTCTGTCATGATGGATTTTAATTCCAAGATCCCAACACAAACTTGGCAATTGGCCTTGGCAGTTAGTTAAATGACATTGGCACTTAGCTGAGGGAGCTGATTGGTGTGAGTTCAAAGCAATAACAACAGAAGTTGTACAGAAGTGCTCATAAATACTGCAAATATTTACTATGTATTGTGAAGCCTTGGCTGCATTCAGATATTATGCTAAATCATAGTTCAGCATGATGAGAGTTACAGTGACCCAGAGGCAGGAAGATATTTCTTCTGATTTCTGTTAGCCATGTGCTGTTTGAACCCCAAGTAGAAGTTCCCAGACCCCCAGAGTCAGATCAACTAGGAGAATGTTTTAAGTCCTTCTCCCATCTGTATGTGGTGGGACTGATTCCAGCTGGGCCTCTCTATGCTTGTTAATAAGTAAAAAGTAAGCATTAGTGGTATGCCATGTATTTAACATAGCATGTAGTATAATCTAGGAGATTATCGCATTTACTTTTTTGCCCGATTTGGGCATGGGAAAGGATTTGGGTTCAAGGGGGGGAAACGGGTTTTATCGCACATGAAATTGCTGTTGCGCTGCTATCTGACCACCACCCGTCCCCCTGCTATACTTACTCGGCTAATTTTGGTAGTACAGAAAGCTTCCATACTCCCAAATTCGGCTCGAGGACCACGGGTGATGGTCAGACGGCAGGGCAGGAGCAATTTCGTGTGCGATAAAACCCATTCCTCCCCCCTTGCAGCCTGATCCTGTCCTGTGCCCAGATCGGGCAAAAAAAGTAAATGCGAGAGAGGTTTTCAAACTTTGAAGTGTTTTGCACTTCAGGTCCCAGAAGCTCCAGTCAGTTTGGTCAATGGTGAAGAATTCAAGGAGTTAAAGTCCAAAGCATTAGGAGGATCAAAATTGAGATTTCTGGGTTTTTATTTATTTATTACAGTCTCAATTTTAATTAAGGACTATGCCAAGGTATAATTTTTAAAAACAATGTTAGTGTCATCAGCACTCACTTTAAAGTTATGTAAATCATCTGTGGTCATTATTTTTGCCTTCTTAATATTCATCAGTACCTCTGCTTTTGCACTTTCTTCCTTAACTTTTGTCAGTAATTCTATGTCTTTGTTTTTTTCTACTGGTTTTCTTCATATCTTAAATTATTGATGTTTCTTTCTCCAGCTTTCACACCTTCTTTGAGCCTAATCCCTCTTTCCATGTGATATATTCTGTGTAGAAATTAAAAATATAAAGTGATAAAATGCATTATTGCCTGACCCCCTTGCCATCTGAAAACCATTTTGTTTCTCCATATTGTGTCCTTACAGTGGCCTCTTGTCCAGAATATACTGTGTACATCAGGACAATCAGATGTGGAAATAGCATTACTTTTAAAGCGAACCATAGTTTTTCATGACCTACATGGTCAAAGCTTTGGTATAATCTATAAACCATGGTTGATTTTAATCTAAAATTCTTTGGTGTTTTCCATTATCCAATGAATGTTTGTAAAGTGCAGAGATCTTGCTAAAGCATATTTTTTATTTCTCACTTTCAAAGGAAATACAAAGCTCAGTATCTGGAAAATTTTTCAAATCTCATTGGCAAGAAGTATAAAAAAGCTGTCTTCAGACAATATAAAGATGCCACCTTCAGCAAACGCACAGACAATGTTTGGTTTAAAGAACGTGGAATTCTGGGCCCTGTTATCAGAGCTCAGGTCAGGGATAAAATAAAAGTAAGTATTCTGAAGATCAGGTAGAAAGTACACAGATTAATATTCCTTTTTGTGAAGAATATTGATGAATTTATACACAGTGGTAGGTCATACATATCAAATATATTATCCAAAATGTTATTATTTATTTGTATTTATATTGGGCTGGATACAACCTAGGACCACATATACCCTATCAAAGTAGTTTGGTAACTTAATATTGATTTCAGTTGTATGAGTACATAGTTCCAGATATTTGTTTCTCCTGTATATTTTTTCTGGTTCATCTGATATAAACCTCAGCGTTAGCTTTCTTGTGTTTATCTCATTAACCAAAATTTATTTTGCCCTACGTAACCTCTTTGATCTCTATGACCTTTCAGACCTCCTAAGAGCAAATTGAGGACCTACCTACACAGAACACTAACCAAGTTGTCTCCCCCTCAAGCTTTGTTTAATTAAATTTGCAGTGGGGAAGGAGTTTCATCCTGACCCCAGTATATGCAAGAGAGGTTTAACTCTTCTCTTCCAGCCCTGTAGCCTGACTGTAGCATGGATTTGTCTGGATGTGTGATTGCAACCAGAGAGGGGTGGGCTAAATCTCCCCTCCATGAATGCTGAATTTCTAGTATGTTTTTATGTATCTGAATAGGCCTTCATCTTCATGCTTGTAGTTTTTCCATGGAATACATAGTGTGTAACTGGAAAAAAATGTTGCTTTAATTATGTCATCCACAGCATTTATAACAATGCAATGGCAATGGTGAGTGGTTATAGCAATAACTATAAGGTTTTTATTCAAATTTCTGTTGTGTTTAGCCAACATTGCTTTTCTTCCTGCCACTATTTTTTCTTTTAAAAAAAATATTATATCTTTATTCAGAAAGTTTATAGAAAAAATATACACATAACAAACATAATACATTTCTATTAATACACAAAAACCCACACATATTATGCAACTTCTTTCTCAACATGCATTTAACCATCAAACCCACAATATGACATCCAGACATCCACCCGACACTCTCACCCATAGTGATCTCGATTAAGCATTAAGCCAATAAAACAATGACAATGCAGCCATACAATTATACCATTCATCTGACATGCGTTACTTCCTTGTTTGCATCTTTAGCATTTTCATTTAACTTTCCTTTTCTAATAAAGATTATCTAAACAAAGCTTTTTTTAAGCCACTGTTTTTAAAGCAGACTTAGCTGCATTCTTGAAATGCAAGCTGTCATGTCATAAATGGAAAAGCCTAGGTTTTTTCCCTCCTTAAATGTACTCTTGAACCAGCTCTGGCCATGGTATTGCTGCTTGTTGATTTGATTCCAATAACAAATAACAAGAGTTCTTCTCTCTGGGATCAAAGTGAATGACATACAGGAACAATTAAGCTCTTTTAGAGAAACAACTACAATATCAGGGCTTTCCCTTGACAACAATCTCTGCTTGATGTTTAACAGTGCTGCAACTAGACAACATGTACTGTGTGTTTTTAAACTGTTTTCATAAATCCTCTGTTGTAATTTTATGATATCATTATATACTATATACTGTTCTATACTAGGTGTGTTCAGTAGGTATGCTTTTTTACTTACACAAAGGCTGGCATTATTACCTGATGAACATATATTTTCTCTACCTGTATTTTAAACAGATTGTATTCAAAAATATGGCCAGTCGTCCCTACAGTATTTATGTGCATGGAGTGACACTTTCAAAAGAGGCAGAAGGAGCCATTTATCCTTCAGATTCCAAAGGTTGATTATTAATAATTACATCTATTCATAATCCTTTTTGACTTCCTTATTGCAGCATCTATATGAGTCTAGGTTGCATCAACAGGAGTATAGTGTTTAGGTCGAGGGAAGTAATAGTACTACTCTATTCTGCCTTGGTCAGATCTCCCCTGGAATACTGTGTCCAGTTCTGGGCACCACAATTCAAGAAGGTTTTTGACAAGCTGTAGTGAGTGGCTTAGGGAGCTGGGTGTCTTTAGCCTGGGGAAAGGAAGGGTAAGAGGTGATATGATAGCCATGCTTAAATATTTGAAGAGATGTCATAATGAGGATGGAGCAAATTGCTTTCTGCTGCTCCAGAGACTAGGACACAGAACAATGTATTCAAACTACAGGGGAAAAACATTCAACCTTAACATTAGGAAGAATTTCTTGATGGTAAGAGCTGTTCAGTGGTGGAGTACTCTGTTTTGGAGTGTGGCAGAGTCTCCTTCTTTGAAGGTTTTTAAATAGAGGCTGGATGGCCATCTGTTGGGATTGCTTTGACTGTGTGTTCCTGCATGGCAGGGGGTTGGACTGGATGGCCCTTGAGGTCTCTTCCAACTCCAAGATTCTCTGATTCTATTGAAGTGGCTTTGTAGCAGCCTTAGCTAGGCAAGTAGTTTCAGTGTTATCCAGCAAATTAAAAAATAAAAAATAAAAATAAAAGACTCTTGAGCTGACTGTATAATCACAAAAGGCAAAGCAAGTAAAACAAAATAACAGGACAATTAAGGAAGTGAAATTAGGGCTACGGGCACAGATCTTGATTAATTAGTTTCTATTCTGCTTTTCACATTCTGATTGATAAAATAAAAGCAATGTACTACAGTATGTGAGTTTATATATTATTCCTCAAAAATACATTTTTTTAAGCTGTAACAAGTAGTACATAAAGAGTCTGAACATGCTTTTCAGATGATGTCTATTCTAAACTATCATATTTCATTTGTTAATGTTGTTGCTGTTCCATTTATATTTACTTCAGAAAACATTACTCAGGGTAAAGCAGTCCAGCCAGGAGAAACCTATACCTATAAGTGGACTGTACTTGACACCGATGAACCCACAGCAAAAGATGCTCAGTGTGTCACCAGAATATATCACAGTGCTGTGGATATGACAAGAGATATTGCCTCAGGACTGATTGGACCACTTCTGATTTGTAAACGCAAGGCTCTTGACCAGAAGGGAATACAGGTAACTGCACAAAATGGACAAACTAGAAGAGAATACAGCTATATATTGCTTCCAGGTTCAGATGCATTTTGCCTCTTAAGGTTGCAATCCTGTTCACACCTACCTAGGAGAAGGTTGTATTGAACTCAGTTGGGCTTGTTTCTGGGAACACTGATGAGAGTTGACAATCTTGGAGAAAAGATGTATTCATTCCCATTAACATGAAGAAATACAAAGCTTTATAGAAGAAGGCAACTATGAAATCATTGTCTGTGAGGCCATAAGAGCATGATATGAGATTGTTATGTGCTTGCAGCTTACTTCCCAGTATTTAAACAACACTGGATCCACAAATGCCTAGTGTTAGAGATGATGTGGTTCTAAGATAGGGGTGGGAAACATGGCCGTTCAACTGTTGTTGGACTGCAGATCCCACTAGCCCTAAATAGGATATTCAATGGTGAAGTGTTCTGGGAGCTGCAGTCTAAGAGCATCTGCATGATGCCACCTCTGATATTGGGTACATATTTGTGTATGTGGTAGAGTTAGAGGTAGACAGAGGGGCTTTTCAGGATACAAAACAAATTGCTGGTAAAACAATTGTGTCAGCTGAACTTGTCCTATTTTCCTCGTTTATAGGAAAAAAATGAAACACTATATCTTGAGAACACTACATACCACTAATCTTTCTTACCCTGCAATCTTGCCTTGCATTTGCTTGAGCTTTAAAAAAATGGGTTAGAATATTTCCATTTGAAACTAGAAAAAAGGGGTTTGGGGGTGCTTGTTGATGGAAAAATTGCAAGTTGCTAGAAGAATTAAGGCCCAAATCAGAGATTTTAGGTTAAGCAGATTAAACGAATTTGTGAGATTAATCAGAGTAGCCAGTCATGATTCCTCCTTTATTTGGTAACCCCTGGAGAGACATACTTGACTGAAACACAATTTATTTCTATTATCATTTCTATAACCTTCTTACTGCCAGTTATTTTTTTCTATTGATATACTAGGATTTTTACTCTCATGTTAAAACTCAGAAGGGCTTCCTTCTGAATAGATATGCATAGTTTTGCATATTACCAGTTTCTGGGAAAGAGCAGGAAGAGCTGTCTGTCCCCATGTCCTGCTTGTGGGCTTCTCATAAGCATCTGTTGGCTACTGTGCAGGACAGGATGCTTTGGTTTTGATATAGCAGGATTCTTCCTATGTTCCTGAGAACAAATGTGACTTGAATGTGTCTGTATGCATGCTTTTTTGTTATGTAAATAGCAGTACTCAGTAAGCTTAGAACTACAGAGTGGGGAAAAGAAGGGGTGTATCGCACTAGCCGCCCTTTCCCGATTTGGGTGCAGGCTGGGACTGTGTCTTATTGCACAGCTCTGTACCCAGATTGTTACCATCCCATTCTTCTCCTGTCCTAAGGTAAAAATGCTTGTTTTCTGTTATGGTAGATGTTCCGATCAGGGACAGGATTGTAACAATCTGGACACAGAGTGTGCCCAGATCTGCAAAAAGGTAATGTGATAATCTGTTATGAGGAAATCTTTACCACAGTCTTGGCATAACTCACCTCTCTGAAGCTATATTTGCATTTAATGGAAAGATTCCATCGCTGCCAATGATCTCCCATAGCAAGGGTGTTTCATAGGTAAAACTCCAAAACCTGAAAATGTCCCTTCACTAGTCACTGCCTGCCTAATATCAGATAGGACAGGGACACACAGAGGAAGTTCTCCAATGAGGACTTTGTGTTTGGGAAATCACATGTAGAAGATTATTGCATTAGATTATAAACCGTTTTACCTGAGCCAGCTTAAAATCAGAAGTGGGCAGCATCCTAAATAATAATAATAATAATAATAATAATAATAATAATAATAAACTTTATTTTTCTACCCTGCCCTTTGCCTGAAGGCAATCAAGGCAGCTCACAACAATTGCATGTATAAAACACCCCCACAACAAACAACAGAAACATAAAAACAAGTTATCCTGATAGTATCAGATGCATTTAGCTGCAGAAATCAGCGCCCGGGTACAGCCTGGCTCCATCACCGCTCAGAGGGGTGCTCTGGTGGTCATTTTTTCAAGCCAGAAAATCCCTGGCTTCGAAAAGAGGTGCAAGGAGTGGCAATGGAGCCAGGCTGTACCCAGGAAGTGATTTCAGCGGCTAAATGTGTCTGATACAATCAGGATGCCGCCCACTTCTAATTTTAAACTGGCTCAAGTAAGCCAGTTTATAACTTAATGTGATAGTCTCTGTAATACAAAGGTACCCTGATCCTTGATGGTTTAGGACATTACAGGTGAACATCAGCACTTTGAATTATGCCTTGAAACAGATTGGAAACAGGTGCTCTCAAGATATGTTCATTTCATCCCAATTACTACAAAATGCAGTACAGGCCTTCAAAAATGTGGTTTTTTGGAGTACTTGGAATACTTGCCTAGAATTCCTAGCTAGCATGGATGGTGGCAGTTGCAGTGGAGGTTCATTTGGCACTAGTTGATTCTGTAGCCTCAGGAGTTATGCCACAACTGTGGTAGACAACAAGGGACATGCTTGATGGGAAATTCTGGGAATCCAAAAACATATGTGTATTAACGCAAATGCGATGGCTGGGTTAGCAACTGGGATTTCTGAAAGGTCTTCAGAGAATGCATACAGCACACTCCAGTAGTCTAATCTACAAGGTATGAGGGCTTGGTTATCAGGGGCCCAGCTACCTATGTTTGGAGGGCTTATAGCAGGTGCACTAACCTAACCAGTGAAAGTCACTTTGTGCCACAGAAAGCACTCAGGTTTCCAGTCACAACGACTGATCCAGTAGCACATCCAGAGAATAGACCTTCTTCTCTAGAAGAAGCATGAATCCACATAGGAAAAGCTGAACCTAATTTCTCTTGGTCAGATTTACCATTTAGCTGTAGAGCCTCCATCTTGTCTGGATTATGATTCGGTTTATTGACTTTCCTTCAATCCACTATTGATCCCAAATGCTAGCTTAGCACCTGTAGCTCTTCACTGGAATCTGATTAAAATTTAGAGTAAGAAGTAGGTGACATTACTTTACCGATGACAGCTTACCTTGTCTTCATGACCTCAGTGGTTTTTCGTGGATATTAAACAGCATAACAGACAAGATGTAGCCTTGTAGTCTCCCAGCATCTTCTGGTATTGGACATTTAACCAGAAATAGAACTATTGAAGTGTAATCATCACAATCCAGACAGTGTATATATCCAGCTTTGGGGTCCTTTGTTTAAATGTCAGGATGGAGAGAGGAAGTCTTTAATATGCTTCCAGAAATAATGACATGTCATGATGTTTTTCAGAATAAGGCTGATGTAGAGCAGCATGCAGTCTTTGCTGTGTTTGATGAAAACAAGAGCTGGTACTTAGAGGACAATATTAAGGAGTACTGCAGCAATCCATCCACTGTTAAGAGAGATGACCCCAAATTCTACAAGTCTAATGTTATGCACAGTGAGTAAAAAACAAACCAACCCTGAGCCACTTCTTTATTAAAGTCCTGATTCAGTAGTATTCAGTTGACTCATATCCCTCCAAAGAATTAATTATGATTCCCATCATCCCTGACTAATGCTGCCAGCCTGAAAACTGGAGATGGCTTCTGAACCTTTAATGGTTATATAGAACAGGAAATTTCAGCAAGTGTTGCTTGCTATGCAACCAGATAACCATCTGGTTACTCTTTTTGGTGTCATTCCGTATGGGTCCCAGAAAGGGTGGTGGGGGTGGTGGTGGACTGCCACCCACCCACCCACCATTCAACCAAACTGTTGCTGGGGGGAGCAGTGCCATGACCTCCAAAGGTCCTGTTCAGACCCCCTGCAGTGTTGCCACTGCTGAAGCAATGCTGCGGCCTCTGGAGGTCCCATTCAGAGTCTGATGTGGGTACCAAGGCAGACTCTGAATGGATATCACCAGTACCTGCCCCAGCAGTGGCCTCTGGAGGTCCTCTTCTGAATCTGGCATGGCTGCCATGCCAGGCTCTGAACGGAAGGCACCCTTTCCCAGCAGCAGTTGCTGCTGAGGAGAATGGTACTGCAGCCTCCAGAGCCATTCAGGGTCTGGTGCAGCTACTGGGTAAGCAGGAAAGGGAGGCCATGCACTTTTTCGCTCACTCAGCAGCTGCATCAATCCCACTGGTTGTACCACCTCACTAGCTATACACCCCCCTCTGGGGTGTACCCTAGTGCAATCCACACACCTCGCACCCTGTAGTGATGCCTCTGCAGATAACAAGCAACACCTGATGAAATTCCTTCTATGTAACCATCAAAGGTACAGGATCCTTCTCCAGTTTTCACTCCGGCAATCCTATCCCTAGCCACTGATAATATTGCCTGGCATTGATGGGAGTTCCAAACATCTGGATAGGTCCAGCTTGGAAAAGGCTGAGCTGAGTCTGTTAAATTTTTCATGATATCACCTTGGACCACCTGGGGGTGGGATTCTGTTGTTGGAAATTTGCTATCTGATTGCTTTGAAGCAATCTAGTTTTCGATAAAAGGATGTAAAGGGGGAAAATGTTATTTGATGACCCTTTTGAAACAGTATCATGCAGACTGTGTGTGGTAAAAAAACAAAAACCAGACTATATCAGTTGCATTTAATTTTGCTCATGTTTACAAAAGGAGGGGTCATTTTTTGAATGTGTGCATGTGCCTTCAACGAACCAGTGTGGTGTAGTGGTTTGAAGGAGACCAGGGTTCAATTCCCCGCTCAGCCATGAAATCCACTGGGTGAACTTGGGCAGGTCACACACCCTCATCTTCAGAAGAAGGGAATGGCAAACCTCCTCTGAACAAATCTTGCCAAGAAACCCCCATGATAGGTTCATTTCCTATCGGTTCGGAAAAGACTTGAAGGCACACAACAACAAATTTGCCTTCAAGTCACCTATTGGGGCCCTTCTGCCATAACCAGTAAACAGTGAAAAGCCTATCTAAATAAAAAGGCCTTTCCCTGGTGATGGAAAGAGAACAGAGAGGAGGCCAACTAACCTCTCATGAAAGGAATTCAACAGGCTGGGAGTAGTCACCAAGGAAACCCTCTCTTGTATCTTCACTAAATGTGCCTTTGGAGATGGTGGGACTTCTCCTGAAATTTCAAAACATGGGCAAGTTCATAGAGAGAGAGATGGCCTTTCAGATGCCAGAATCCAAACAGTGGTAGAATCCAAACTTCCTTGATCTTTTCGCCTATAACTTGTAAAACTATTATTCTATGTCAGGGAGCATGAGTCCATCCAGATGTTTTTGGACTGCAGCATCCATCAACAATAGCTAGCATAGCCAATGGTGAAGAATGATGGGACTCTAGCCCTAAAACATCTGGAGGGTTAAATATTACCTACCTTTATGTAGGCTGGGTTCCATCCCTCATATTTGCTCATCTTATGATAGGAAAGTGAGTACCATATATACCTGTGTATACGTTGCCCTCATGTATAAGTCGAGGGCAGGTTTTGGGGCCAAAATTATGGATTTTGATATGACCCATGGATAAGTTGAGGGTAAAACTTAGGGGCGTGTAACAAAGGATGTACAGTAATTGATGAAGCAAAGGAAAACGATGCCAAAGAACTTCCAAAATTCTGGCAGGCATAACTGTTTGTGCTCACGCTAAAGGCTGGATGGGTGAAGAAGGAACTACCATAAATGATGGCTATGTGATGTGTGCGGGAGGTGACCAGGAATAGGCAGGGCTAAGAAAACACACACATGTCAAAAAGGATGTAAAGGCAAAGCAAATGTAACTTTAGTGTGATACCTTTGCCAAAAGTTTTAACTCAGATAAGCTGACAAATATACACAAATGTCTTATTCAAATCCTTCAAAACCTGATTCCTCTCAGTGCTCATTTGAGGGGAAGCACAAAAGAGCTGTCACCATTTTCCCATACAGGCATTCAAAAAGTCCAGAAGCATTGGAGGGGGGGGGTCACTGCTTCTTTTAGGTTCTCCTGGGATGGACAAAGCTCTTGCCTTTTGCCACTCTACTCAGAGAAGGGGATGGTTCTTTTAAAAAAAAAAAGAGTTAAGGTATAGTACTTACATTGACCCATGGATAAGTCGACCAAAGGTTTTGGGGCTGATTTTTTAAACTAAAATTTCCAGATTTATATATAAGTATATACAGAAAATATACCACAATCCTTTTTAATGGTGATGAAATTGAAGTATTCTTAGTATTTTTAATTTCCTTTCAGATGTTTAGCTTAGTACTCTCATGTTATTCACGTTTATCTGGAAATGAAAGCCCATTACATTCATGGGACTTATGGCTGAGTTGCTGTAGATAGGAATGCATTGTTAACTGTATTTTCTTTTGTCTGTTTAATTTTAGCCCTTAATGGTTATGCAGCTGATAGAAGACATATCCTGGGGTTTTGTCAGTCTGAGACTGTTGAATGGCACCTCATCAGTGTAGGGACACAAGATGAGATAGTGCCTGTACATCTTTCTGGTCACACTTTCCTGAGCAGAGGAAGGGATCAAGATATTTTAAATCTTTTCCCAATGAGTGGTGAATCGGCTACTGTAACAATGGACAATGTGGGTAAGTTACAGGTCTGTGGTCAATTCTTTATTTGCTCATGTATTTGAAGTATTTACCATTTGGTCTAAAACCAGGTGTGGAGCATTTCTCACCTGCCATCACTGTCCCACCTGCATTTCTTAAGCAGGTGGAAAAGGAACTCCTGCTGTGAAGGATTTCTTTACATCCCTCCCATCCTTTAGGATTAAACTCCATACTCTTAGTGCACTTCCCTCCCTTTCTCATCCAGGAAGTAAATAGTCTGTGGAAGAGCAGTAAGGCACACCTACAGTTTTATCCAAACAAGGAGTAATGTCTAATTTTATATAAGGAAAAGGTTGCATGCTCTAAGAAATATATTATGAGTAATATATGGATTGTAGGAGCCTAAGTACCCTAAAGGCATTCGATTCTGTCTGATCTTGGAAGCTATACAGGGTTGGCCCTAGCAAGCACTTGGATGGGAGACTACCTATGAATACCAGCTTGTATATAGGTATATTTCTAATCAGAATAAAAATAAATAAAAAACCAAGTTTTAACTTGGTGCTGAAATGATCCCAATGTTGGCACTAGTCAGGCCTCCAGAGGGAGGGAATTTGACAACTGAGGTGCCACCACAAAGAAGACTCTCTCCCGTGTTCACCCACAATGTATTTCCCCTATTGGGTGTTACACAAAGGATATATACTCTTATATATAATCTGAATCTGATTAGAAATACAGATGGATAATCTGAATTTTTTATATGTTCAGGAACTTGGCTTCTGTCATCATGGGGCTCCCGGGAAATGAACAGTGGCATGAGACTAAGGTTTAGAGATGCCAAATGTGATGATGATGATGATTATGCATCAGAAACTGAAGACTACTTTGAAAATGAAGATGATGTTGACGCAAATGTGGTCAATTTTCCCCTTGAAAAAAGTGAGCCAACAAAACAAGAAAAAGAGAAAGAAAACAGAGGTGCTGTAGTGGATGAAGATGAAGATGAAGAACAACTCAAGTTAGCTGCATTGCTGGGACTTCGAACATTTAAAGGGTCGGTTGCTGAGAAAGAAGAGCTGAATTTCACTGCTCTTGCTATGCAAGAAGATGCAGACAGCATGGCATCTATGGCTGGTGGTGATGGTGGTGGTCGTAGTGGTGATGATGAAGATGAAGATGATGTGTTCACAGACAGCAGTGATCATTTGCATGGTGATGAAGGTGATGACGGTGATGTATCTGGGAATTCACATTTGGTGTTCACAGACAACAGTGATCATTTGCATGGTGGTGGTGATGAAGATGAAGATGATGTATCTGGGAATTCACACCTGGTGTTCACAGACAGCAGTGATCATTTGCATGGTGATGAAGATGATGATGGTGATGTATCTGGGAATTCACACCTGGTGTTCACAGACAGCAGTGATCATTTGCATGGTGATGAAGATGATGATGGTGATGTATCTGGGAATTCACACCTGGTGTTCACAGACAGCAGTGATCATTTGCATGGTGATGAAGATGATGACGGTGATGTATCTGAGAATTCACATCTGGTGTTCACGGGCAGCAGTGATCATTTGCATGGTGATAAATTGCAGGAAACTAAAAGTTCAACTTCTTATTCAACTTCACTTGAATCCTTCCACCCAACTGACACATCTTTGGCAAGAAGGATTCCTTTTTCAGATTTCAGGGTGGATCGTAGCACTTTGCCATTTGAACAAGGCCAAGACAATCCTGAAAAGAATGCTATTCAGATTCCAGGAAGTTACAGCCCAACAATTGAGCCTAAACATTTGAGAACAGCTGAAGGGGTCCAGAAGAAAGATGGAGCAGAATTATTGGTTAGCACCAATACCCCCTTTTCAGAGAAGGAAGAAGAAGAAAATGTATCAGGAAGAGATACTTCAGAAGGAAAGAGTGCAAAGCCTACTCTGACAGAGGCCACCTTGTTTGCCCTTAAAGAGATGCAAGCCTTACTCTTTCATGTAAAACAAAAGAGAAATCTTTCTTCGTTAGAAAACACCACTTTAGATATTGCATTTCTTACCAGTCCTACTACAGTAAATATGTCCAGCTCATACAAGGTAGAAACAGATAACCTTTCGCATGATTTTGATAAGGCTGCGGAAGATGCAAATACTGAACCTCCCAAGATCCCAACTAATTTAACTTTGGTTGTGAAAGAGTCATTGGAAAACCATACTTCCAAACCACAACATGCTTCTTCTGAGCTAAAGTTCTTGAAAGAAAAGAGAAATCTTTCTGCTCTAAACCTCACCACTTTAAATAGTCCATTTCTTGCCATTCCTGTAAATGCCTCCAGTCTACATAAGATAGAAATGGATAATCTTTCACATGATTATGATGAGGATGAAGAAGCAGCAAATACTGAATCTCCTATATTTCCAACTGATCTAATTTTGGCTGTGGGAGAGTCAGAGGAAATCACTGTTTCAGAACGACACCATGCTTCTTCTGAACCAAAGTTTTCCGAAGTTCAGAACAATGGCAATTTGACTTTGGATAATGTGTTAGGCCATTTAGTTTCTACTCTCATTCCAAAGACTGTCAAGAGTTTGAAAGACCCACCCCATTACCAGGGACAAATGTATCCTCCTGAAAAGATGGAGAACACTTGGAATGTTATCTCTGAAAAGCAAAGTTATGATGTACAAGCAGCTCTTGCTAAGGAGGTTGATAACAAATTGCAGAATAGCTCCAGAAATGCCACAGAATACCCAGAAAAAATGACATTCATTAATAAGAAAAATAAGGAGGCATATAAAGCAAATTCCCTGCTTGAATTAGGCCAAGCAGAAATAGGCAACAAACATGAAGTGCTGGGTGAAGAGAGAAGTGAAAACTTCACTATCAATACATCTGGAACTTTCATAAAAATCCGTCGAAAGAAAAAAAATGCAAATATTTTAACACCAAGAACATCCAAGCCTCTGGTGACACCTGGAGGCCTCAACAACACCCAAATTTCCATTACAGCCAACTATACATCATTGCTAAATGAAACCAATTACACTAGAACTCAAAAACAAAGTAAACCCATTGTTACAATAGGCCTTCCAGTTGAAAATGGAGACTATCAAGAATATATCATAGACAACATAGATGATGAAGAAAGCAGCAGTGATTCTTTTGAATATCAAATGGTACACTATGACAATCCATATACCACCGATTCCAGATTGGACAGTAGTATTGCCCGTAATCCTGATGATATAGCTGGACGTTACCTACGTGCTCTCAACAAAGGAGGAAACTTGAGGCGATATTACATTGCAGCTGAAGAGATTTTCTGGGACTACACAGCAGGGCAAAAAAGGTTTGATGGAGTTATTTCTCTTTCATCTCTACTCAGTTCCTTGTTTCTGTGTTAACTGCAGCTTACCAACAGCACAATTTGAGACATTTCTACTCAGAAATAATCCTACTGAAACCAACCTAGAATTTCATGCAGAATAAAGACATGTAAAAACTGCAGCCTGTTTTAAGAATATGCCAGTCCTTGTTAATAAGCTAATTGAGGCAGCATTCAGGTTAGAGCTATGTCTTGAACTAGGAATGAAGATTCACATCATTCCAGTATCAAGGGAGAAAGAATAGTAAATTCAGGAGTATCAAGGGTGGGATGTAGCCTGAAAATATTACAATTGCTCTGGAATTTTAGGGCACAGTGGTGTCCCTAGGGTTGGTGTCACTTGGTGGGGTCACTCATGGTGTTACCCCTTCTCCATTGACCTCCCATTTCACACCCTACAGAATCCTTTGTCATGCTTTTTTGTACTAATGTTACTAACAAATCGTCATTCCCATATACCACTGAATGTCATGCTAATAGTTGTGATGTAAACTAGAAAAATTAAATTTATTTATTTATTTATTTATTTATTTATTTATTTTCTATCCCGCCTTTCTCCATGAAGGGACCCAAGGCAGCTGACAAATAAAACAATATCACAATAAAAACAATTAAAAATATCATAATAAAACAATTAAAAACATCAGCTAAAAACAATATAAAATACAAACATTAAAACCGCAATATCGATATAAAATCTATCCTATAATTCTTGCATTATGCATTAAAAGCCTGCCTGAAAAGAGCTATTTTGCTTGCCAGCGAAAGGCAAGCAAGAAGAAGGCCAACCTTACTTCTTATGGACCTTCAAATTACAATATCATGTGCACACCTAAATGTATTTGCATATACCTACTGAAGATTGGGTTAAAATGGGCTGTTTTTGTAGACAAATTTAAAAGAATAAAAAATTAAAATTTCAAAAATTTAATTTAATTTTTTAAAAATTAAAATTTCTGGAGCCTCTCCTTTCTTCTCTCACTGAGCTTCACCCCACTCCCATCATCTCTTAAAGCATTTTAAAGGTAAGCAGGTGAATGTCACAGCCAGTTTCTGCCAAAAAGTCGGTGTTTGAGGAGACATGGTGTCACCCATACACCTGGTGCGATCTGCACCCCCCTAGTGATGCCACTATTAGGGTATTTTGAAAATTGCTTCCAGTTTGCCTAAAAATATCAATGAATAATACAGGGCCCCTGATTATATATTTATTCGGTTCTTTCACAGGCTCCGTGAAGTTATAAAATCTCAGAAAATTGATGAAGAATGTTGCAATATTAATTTAACTTGAACATAATAGAGGCTCATAACATCAATAAAAGTTATGATTTTATTATCTATGTTTCATGTTAATTACCATGATTTAGAATAGTTTTTTAAAAAAAACAGCTGTGTTGTAGCATAAATTACATTGTAGCATAAATTAAAAGGGAGGAGAAATTTAAGGAATCCAGCAGCACTTTTAAGACTAACTGGTTTATTCATATGAACTGATGGGGTTGGGAGACAGCCACAGGTATATAGGAGTCCAAAATTATAGTAGAAGTTGTAGCAGTAGTTGCAGTACTGATGGTGATGTGCCCTCAAGTTGTTTTTGACCTATCACAAGGTTTTGGCAAGATGCGTATGTTGGTTCTTGAGTCCAAAATATATAGCTATAATGTTGCTGCCAAAGTAGATTTAGGGACAGAGTTGCCATCTGAGTTTTCAGTAGGGTCTTGGCACAATATTATCGTTAGCATTGTGTGTCCTATTGTAGGTGAGTATCTGAGGCTGTCTGTAGGTAAATAAAGGCTTGGTACCCAGATTCTGTGAGAGGATGGTATTATTTTCCAGAATTGTTTAAGCTTATTGATAATACCTTTATGATCTGGGTCACAATTTTAATAATAATAATAATAATAAATAAAATTTATTTATATCCTGCTTATTGACAAACAATCTAAGCGGCTTACAATAAAACCCATACATCATATCCCCAAACCAACCCACCCCCCTTAAAACAGTATTAAATAAGACATAGTTAAAATGACAATAAACATAAAATTAAAAACGTAAACAATGTAAAACATATTACAAATAAACATTTTAAAACAAGTTACAATGCCCTGATCGACCTCTACAAATGATGGGGCCACGAGAGGAACGCTGGAGTCAAGGAGCCCTAGGCCGGGATAATTAATCTTCATCTTGCTCCTGAATTCCTGAATTCCTTCAATTGTCCCTTTCTTCTTTAGGCAGGATTTAGAATATGATGGGATGAGCTCCCATCAACTAGTTCCAGCTTCTGGTAGCCTAGCCGTTCGAAAGCATATGAATGCAAGTAGATAAATAGGTACGACTTCAGTGGGAAGGTAACAGCATTCTGAGTAGTTATGCTGGACACATGATGACCACTGCAGTTGTCTTCGGACAATGCTGTCTCTTTGGCTTAAAAACGGAGATGAGCACCGTCTCCTACAGTCGGTTACGACTAGACATTCATGTCAAGTGGAAACCTTTACCTTTACATGGGTTTTTGTGGGGTTTTCGGGCTTCATCTTTACCTTTTAAGATATTTATTGATTCATGATCTTTATTAACATGTGGTTATTTCTTGTTTTCATCTGGAAACAATTAAATTAACTGTTGACTTTGCCTGAACAAACAAACAAAGTCTGGGATATTCCTGGATTTAAATCCTGTTTATCCACAGGATTTGGGTGCTTCCCTCCCATGTGACAAACTCCTTTGTCACCTTGGCTTCCAGAGAGATTTCTGCCTTGATTTGCTCTAGGACCCATTTGTTTGTCTTTTTGGCTGTCTGTGGACTCCTCAGCACTTTTCTCCAGCACCACATCTCAAAGGAGTTGATTTTCTTCCTATCATCTTTCTTAATTGTCCAGCTCTCACATCCATACATGGTAACAGTGAATACAATGGCCTGTATGCTTCTAACTTTTGTGCTCAATTGTATATCTTTGCATTTTAGGATCTTTCTAGTTTCTTCTTAGCCACTCTCCCCATTTTTAATCTTCTTCTAATTTCCTGGCTGCAATCCCCATTTCTATCAGTATTTGATCCCAGGTATGAGAATTCTTTGACTATTTCTATTTCTTCATTGTATACGTTGAATTTGTGTAAATTCTCTGTGGTCATTATTTTTGGGGGTTTTTGTGTGTGTGTTCAACAGTAAGCCTGTATTTGCACTTTCATCCTTGATCTTCCTTAGTACTTGTTCCAGGTCTTTGAGGTTTTCTGCTAGTATTATGGTGTCATCTGCATATCTTGGATTCTTGATATTCCTTCCTCCTATTTTCACTTCTTTTTTGTGTCCAAGGCACACCTGCTTGGCATAGGATGGCATATATCACATTGGAGGAAGAGCAAGTAAATGTACCTCTGATGTTGTGGGTAATGTTATTGATCCCTATAATATTGCTCCCAGTGTAGATGTGGGGACAGAGTTAGCATCTGGGTTTGTGGCATCTGGGTTTGCTTCTCCCCCTTCTTTCCTCCTTTTTATTCAAGATCTTGTTATTGCTCCATAGTAAGATAATAGTAATGTTTACAGCTGTGGGGTTTAGGGGAACTTCCTTCCCTTGTTGTATCTCTGTCACAAATGCCTCTGAAAGCAAACATCTGATGGAAATGAGGCAATTTATGTCATACAAAAGTAACATATTCATTGGGAGCATTTGAGAAGATGCAATGTATATATTACTATATAAATCCAATCATTGTTTCTCAGGCCCAGTCACCAAGTCCTTCTTGATGCTAAAATTATGCCTATACAGAAGTTGTGCTTTTTTAATTCAGTGTTTTTTCTGTCATAATGCTCCTGTGCTCTCAGTACAGTGAGAAGTGGCCAAACCAAGACAGTGTACAGAAAAGCGATTTTCAAAAGTTATCAGGATGACACTTTCAAGATACCTAGTATTGGAGGGGAATATGAAGAACATCTTGGCATCCTTGGACCTGTCATTAGAGCAGAGGTTGATGATGTCATTCAGGTAAACCCATATTCATGAACTTTAAAGAACTGTGGATTGCATATTTTAAAGACCAACTTCAAAACTGAGAAATGTGTTAAACTTCAGAGAATGGGTTTCATTTTGGTTTGAATGTACTGAAAATATAAGAATATTTAGAATGTTCTGTGTCTTGCAGTTAAATTCTGGAGTGGAAATTATTTATACAGGTGCGACCTGCTGGAAAATACTGTGATGTGCCCCTGTTCAGAGTGCTAATCTTGCGATCTAATCTGAGTTCAAATTTTCACCATGATAACCCAGAGGCTCAAAGGATAAAGGGTACCATTGGTAAAAGCTCTGGAAATTATTAACTGAAGCAAATCAGTTATTTGGCCTAAATTCATTTTCTAGTCCCAGCTAGAGTATATCCATTGAATTAACTGATCAATCCCACTGATTCAAAAGTTTTACTCTAGCTGGGACTAGCAATTTAATTTAGGATGTTACTATATTGTATCAGTCTGCATGTAGATGGTACCATAAGCATACTTCACAATACCTCCAAACAATAATACAGGCATACCTCAGTTAACAAAGCCTCTGACAAAGAAACTCCGTTTATATGTCTTTTATGTACACATAAACACAGACCATGGGTATCCGTAGATTATCTAGTTAATGGAAGAATGCAACCAAGATTCTCTTGCCTGACAAATTTTTGTACAGGTCATTTTGACACATTTCAAGATATTCTTCCAAATAATCCAGAACCTCTTTTGGCACCTGTTAATCTGTTGCTAGATATCATATGAAGCAAATTGTCGAATCCTTCTGATTGTAACTTAGGTTTCAGCAAAACTCCAAGCAGCTTGCATAAAGCTGGATATTTCCAGAGTTCCTCCATCATGATTTCTTGAGGGTTGGCAAGACTAACTCAGCATCAGATGCTCCATTCTATTATTCCACAGAACTTTCCATTTCTCTTTCCTAGCCCACAGTTACACCTTTACATGACCACGAGTGCTCTTTGTTATTGTAGGACTCATCCTACAAAGTCTGAATCCAACACAGCTCCACAAAGTTTTAAATTTTGGAGAGACTGGAGTCATCTTTGCTGATCACTACCCTTCCTGTTCTGTAGGTTCAGTTTAAAAATCTGGCAACCAGATCATATTCTCTCCATGCCCATGGACTTTACTATGAGAAATCATCTGAAGGCAGAAGTTATGATGATCATTCTCCAGAATGGTTCAAAACAGATGATGCAATCAGGCCAAATGAAACCTATACATATGTATGGCATGCAAACAAACGGTCAGGTCCTGCAGAAGACCAGAGAGTATGTAAATCCTGGGCATATTACTCTGCTGTAAACCCGGTAAGACAGATGTTATGCCAAAAATACATTATACTTTTTTCTTTAAAAGAAAAACAATAGTCTTTTTTGTAACCTAGTGAAGAATATGTTATTTATTCTGTATTCCAGCTTTGTATGGATTCTGATGTTCAGGTGTATGTTAGATTTCAAATACTCTACATATGAAACAGGAGTTTAAAAAAATAGAGCATGCTATAACTTCTAATGTATCTCCACCAGTGTGAATTGGACAGATGTTATCAGATAAATTATTTTAATATTTGCAGTTTGTTTAATCAAGGGAACTAGTTTGAGGAATCTCTTTTCCTGTTTTTAATTCTTTTGCAGGAGAAAGATATTCACTCAGGCTTGATTGGGCCAATCTTGATCTGTCAAAAAGGAATGCTTGATGAGTACAACAGGCCAAAAGACATGCGGGAGTTTGTCCTCTCTTTTATGGTCTTTGATGAAGAAAAAAGCTGGTACTTCGATAAATATGGCAGAAGAACTCAGGCTGAGAGACCCTCTGGAGTCAAGCAGAGACATGTCTTTCCTGGTATAGATGTTTTCCTCCCTCCTCCAAAGAGTGCTAGTGATGGCAAATAATTGTAATGAACAATAACAGAAATGTTTATTTGCTAAAGCTGACCTCCTGCAGACTTTTTCTCTGTGAGTGATTCCTAGTCCTGAAGAGAGTAGAATCACTGTTGAACAGTGAACTAATATTTAGGTAAATCCAGCTGATTCAATGGGGTTATTTTAATATCACTTTATTACAGTGAATATATTTTATGGCTGATGTACAGATGGAAAAACTGGAAGTAATGAAGAGGAATTTGAGCTACATATTTATAATTTGGGCTAATAATAGTTTTGTGGAAAGTGTATCCAGCAACTCACCTGAATTCAGTATCACTAGATGCACAGTAGTTAATACTGTACATCAGGAGTAGGCAACCTTTCCCCTTTAAGGGCTGAGGGACTTCAGCTCCCAGAAGCCTCAGCCATGTTGGCCAATAGTCCCATGTTGGCCAATAGCTCCTGGAATTCTGGGAGCTGAAGTCCCTCGGCCCTTAAAGGGGAAAGGTTGCCTACCCCTGCTGTACATTATATGGCAACTGATAAGCAATAAGAGCTTTCTTAAGGTCTTTTCACAAGCAGCAATACAAACATCTACAAAGCACTGGGATATGTTGTCAGGGGCACCATACAAATTATAACACAGCAGTGCATTTAGAGTATGAGTACCTTGTTCGGGTGTTTGACAGCTTTGTGTACTTGCTGGCCATGTGTGCAGATACAGCTTTAATCTTTAAAAACATTAGGTTGTTGTTGTTTTTTTATAATGTTTATATAACTCCAGTTCAAAAAACTAGAATTAGAGACTCTTTAAAATGTAGAGATCATCTTCTAACTAATATAGAATTATATTAGTATATTATATTATATATTAATGGGGGCTGCAGATGCAGTTGGGATGACTATAGGTTTATGAATGATGATGATTATTTTTGTATTAATTCTTTAAATCCAATGTACAATGGATTTAAATAAATGGGCACATTTTAAATAAAACATCCTTTTTTACAAGAATTCATTCTATTATCTAGTTGCTAATGAGTTCTAATAGAAAGACAGACCACATAAGGTGAACCAAAGAAGGAAGCTATCATTAATTCCCACAATGCTCTTGGAGCTCCAAGTTACTATTGTACATGCATTTTTAATCTGATTTCTTCTCTGAATATACTGTTTCATTTAACAAATTGAATTGGACAAAGGATATATTTTCAGTTTCTTTAATCTTTGATCAACTTCTCTTTTTAGGCATAAATGGGGTCTCTTATCAGCTGCAGGGATTGCGGATGTATACGGGTGAAGACGTCCACTGGCATTTGCTAAACATGGGGGCCCCCAAAGACATTCATGTAATTCACTTTCATGGTCAGACGTTCATGGAGCAAGGAATGGAAGATCATCAGCTTGGTGTCTATCCTCTTCTTCCTGGTAAATATAATCAGATCCAGGTATCGGTGTCAGAAAACTAAACACCATTTTCTGAAAGCCTGAAATAAGTTCATAGATATCAGAATTATTACATTTCTGCAGAGTTTGGAAAATTAGATTAGAAAATTAATTTAAGAATGTTAAATGTCAGGAAATAACTCATTGTTTAAAATGTTCATTTCCAGGAGAGACTGCAGGATTTAAAGAGAATGACACTACCACTGCTACCTAACGCTAACTCTAATGCTGCTTTTTAAAATTGAAAAGTGCGCATTTTCTCCTTTTAGAGCTGCCTTCCTCCAGCCTGGAATATTTTATTTAGATGGACTACAGAGCACTTAATGTAATTGTTGTCTGGGAATGGTAGAGGTTCAACACATCTGGAAACTGTCAAGATAGAGAAAGGTGTCCTAAAGAATGGGATCATATCTTACAACTTGTTCAGTAATATTTTGTTACTGAACTATTATACTCATGTATAAGTCTGACCCAAAGAAACTGAGGCCCAAAACACACTGCAGAAATAATCCAGTTTGACACCGCTTTAACTACCCTGGTTCAGTGCTAGGGAATTCTGGGAACTGTAGTTTGGTGAGACATTTAGCCTTCTCTGTCAAGAGAGCTCTGGTGCCACAATAAACTACAATCCCTAGGATTCCCTGACTTATGGTGACTCCATAAATTTAATATAATTTTCTTAGGCCAGGAGTACTCAGATATGGTTTTGACAGTTCCTTCCTCTGAAATGTAGCCTACAACACCTGATATTCATTGGTGGTTGGTTGCAAAACTGTTGCAAAAGAATTAATGTTCCCTCTATTGGCCTTCTGAAATGTATTGACTAACTTCCTTCTCTGTTGGTTGTCTGACTGACTGTGTAGAAAGAATAAAGGACAGAAAGAATGAAGTTACCAATCTGTTATTATGTTGTTCAGAATTCAAATTCGGTTCCATTCATATATATAGTGGTAAATATAGGATGAGGAGTTAGAGCCCCTGAAGGTTGTGGGTTTTTGCTTTTCCCACACAAGTCAAGGTGCATTATACCCTCTTTTTTGGCACCTAAGGCATAAAATCCTGAAAGAGCTGCTTACAGTAAATAAAACAGAATGAGGCCAATAATAATAATAATAATAATTGTATATAATTTGCTTCTTTTTAATATCACTTAAATTATATTGCCCAAAGCAAGTACCTCATTCTACCTTATGAAAGCTATACACCGAATTCTCACTGTGTACATCATGCTCACTCTTGGTATAAATCCATTCTGAAAATTCACTTTTAAATGCAAGGTTTTTGATGTAACCTCTTGATCTTTGTTTCTAATGGTAGCTGAATTTTTCCATATTAATCCTTCCCTTTAATTTACTATTTTTTCTTGCTCCTTGTTGCTGCCCCTGTTTTTCTTGTGTGTATTGCAAGATCCTAGAGGGCAGGGATTACCTCTCCCCCATCAAGCTCCAAAAAGGGCCCTGTGCTAATAGTGGAAATTGCTTGCTCCATTGTTAATATGATGGTGAAAATACTCCAGGATTTAGTCCAAATTTTTAAAGAAACTATTAAAGGTGTTGAACTGTTTCCACAGATAGATTCAATACATTGGACAGTTCTGTTAAAATCCAGTCTAAACCTTGGTGCTCTTTCACCACTACACTGAAACTGGAGCCACTAGCCTCTACCCCTGAGAACAATAACAACAATAGATAAAAATGTATATTTAAGATGGATGGATAAATTGTCAGATGCTAGGAAATTCATAGGGGCATTCAGGATGTTTTCACAACACTCTCTTGACAGCAGTAATATTTTTCTCTTTGGCCTAGTAACTTCTCATGTTTGCCAGCACTTTGCTCCATGAGGGGCCTTGTGCCTGAGATCTCATTCCTGCTAAGACAGGATGATAAAATAACCAAACCATAAGCCAGGGGTAGGCAACCTTTCCCCTTTAAGGGCCGAGGGACTTCAGCTCCCAGAAGCCTCAGCCATGTTGGCCAATAGTCCCATGTTGGCCAATAGCTCCTGGGATTCTGGGAGCTGAAGTCCCTCGGCCCTTAAAGGGGAAAGGTTGCCTACCCCTGCCATAAGCGATGGTTTAATATGCTACCCTGCTTATTACATGTCCACATCAATCAATCTTCTGCAATTTAAACATATCAAAGATGTGCATATATTTCCTTTCTGTTTTCAAGGTACATTCACTACTGTTGAAATGACACCATCAAAAGCTGGCAAATGGCTTTTAGAAACAGAAGTTGGTGAATATCAGGAAGCAGGAATGCAAGCCTTTTTTGCTATTATAGATAAAGGTAACTGAGTTTAATTAAGCTTACTAAATGTGTAAACTTCATTGCATGGCTAGCAGGCAAAAGTGTGTGTTGTGGGCATTTCCCTGTGAGTTAACTGGTTCCTCTCAGTGCGGAAGTAGCATGTGGGTATAACAGTCAGTATAGACCCTGATCGATGGGATTTCTAGGGAAAGCGGGGCTATGTTTTCATTTCAGGATACAATCTAACCTGTATACTCAGGGCAGTGGTCCCCAACCTTTTTATTGCCGTGGACCGGTCAACGTTTGATCATTTTTCTGCGGCCCACTGTGGGGGGGGGGGTGCAGCATTGCGTTGATTATTAAATCAAAACAAGCAGTAGCAGGGTGGCCCGGTATCATTTGTTCTGCGGACCGGTACTGGGCTGCGGACCGGGGGTTGGGGACCACTGCTCTAGGGGAATATTTACTTCAGTTGGCCAGGACTAGGCTGACAACTGTCATCCACAGGACCTTTTCACGGACCACCCCTAGACTGTGGAATGACCTGCCTGGAAAAATTGAACAACAAAACCAGTGGTGTTCCTGCACTGGGTGACACCTGGTGTGAGGGATGGGGCTCCCGAGGGGGGGACTTTTGGCCCCGGACTTCTGGCAAGGTTTCCGGGACAAAGGGGTGCATAGGAGTGCCCATGTGGGCTGGAGGGACACCCATGAATGCCAGAGAGGTGCACCCGCGGTCTTGAGGGGCACCCGTGCAGGGCCAAGGAGGGCCCCCGCATCCCGAGAAGCTCCAATGAGGGCAGAGCAGCAACAGCGCAGCCAAGACAGCACCTGTGGGGGTGGGAAGCCAACTCAGTGTCACCCTTCCTTTCTTGGGTCATCCCCCTCTGGGGTGTCACCCGGTGCTGTCCGCTCCCCCATCAGCCCTACACTGATGCTACTGAGCAAAACATGCTATATTAAAGACCTTTGGGCAGCCCTACCCAGATGATCTTAAATTATGAATTTTAAATAGGTACATTTTACGTTTATATATGAATGATTTTAATGTGTAATGGTTGTCTTAATCATTTAATCATTGCTTTATCATATGTGTTTAAATGGTTTTATGTGTTTAATTATATATTGTATTTTAATCTATGTTGTATCCCACCTCAAGGCTTGGGGACAGGAGGGGTCAGAAATAATTATTTTAATATTTATAATGATGATGGGATTTTCACCCTTCTCCACCCAGACTTAGCATGTATAGGATACAGCACCTTTTCAGTGGCATATCCCCCCTCCACTCCAACCAACTGAAATTAGACAATAAGATTGTTGTGTCTTTTCCTATAATTTAATCATGGACAAAAAAAGTTTGATCTCTTTCTACAGGGTGTAAGTTACCTATGGGTTTGGCAAGTGGCTTCATACAAGATTTGCAAATCAGTGCTTCCGGTCACACAGGTGAGTTGAATTTCTCAGAGCTAAGGAATGTGAGACATGATATTGAATACATCTCATTACATAACAAGTAACAATGCAAGTTCTAGCCTCTAGTATTCCATTCACTGCACACAAATACTGCTGCTAGAGTGAAAGCTCCCTTTCTGCAGAGAGTATTTAATGTAGCCCAATATTTTCATTTCTGTTGCTTCATTAGTGAATGCAGTCATTTACACCACCAAAACTGAGAGAACAATGCAAATGTTTTTAGACCTTACTAGGCACACATGCATGCAAAGTTGAATGTATTCATTTTGATTTGGTCTGGATGACACTCTAGAGCAATTTTTCTGCTGTTCAATTACTATTTGTTTATAACTGATAATTAGCAGCCAATAGTATTTAATGTTTTGTTAAGTCTTCTTGTCATGAAAGAATCCATATTACAAGCTTTTGGTTCCATTTAAAATGTAAGTAAGCAAACAAACAATGAAAACAAGAAAAACAGCAACCCCTCTAACTTTCACCTTTTCTTTTATAAAAAACTTCTGTTTGCTTATCTCTAGGTTACTGGGAGCCTAAACTAGCAAGATTATACAACTCTGGAAAGTACAATGCTTGGAGCACTGAGAAGAAGAAAAATGAACATCCTTGGATTCAGGTATAATATGATCTGAGAAATCAAAAAGTTTGTTATGTATATAGATTTAAAATCACTTTTAAAAAAGCTTAGCAAAATACATTCTAGTATAAGTGGTTGTAGGCTCAAGCTGCAATGCCAATATGTCATGGCCTCTCAATTAAAATTCATCTGTCGTTTATCTTAGCATGGACTCCAGACTCACCCTGGGGCCCTATCTGCTGACTGTGGAAGAGGACAGATACCAAGAAGGCCACCAGCATTAACTTCGTATCTTTCTATCCAGGAAGCTCCACAGTTAGCATAGGGTCCCCGTGTGTGGCATGAATAGCCAGCCAATCAAGGGACAGATGAGGTTTTTTATTTGTTTTAATTCAGGGGCTTCAATTTTAGATTACTGGATTCAAAAAATTTATTTGGCCTTATTACACCTGGAGAGATGTTTGCCATTTCTTTAAGTGTATCAGAGCCAGCCACAATTAGAAATGACACAAATAAAAAGAAATTCAAGCTTGCCCATTAGTGTCTCTATCCCCCTTCAATACAGAGTTGCTCTGACTAACTTTTCAGTTACGGATGGATGACTGCCATGTTTAGGGGTCGGGTATTACAAGAAGATACACATATACAAACTCTAGCATATTTATGCAGACCTTTGAGAGGTTGTCTGGGAGGTGTATCTTTCCAGTCTTGCTCAAATCATTTGAAGCTAGTTGCTCAGCAAAAGCCAATTTGTCTTCGCTTGTGGTCTTTTGCGGCTTAGAATATGTAGGTTAGTTGGGGTGTGTGGATAGTTTGGCTTACCCAGGTATATTAGCCTCCAAGAACAGCTCACCACCACTTCTGGTATAACCAAGGTCTACAAGGCACTTGAAAAGCCTCCTTTGTTGTCTGCTTTCTTAAAAATGTAAGGTTGGGCCAAAGGATGACCATGAGTCCAACTTTACAGTGGACAGGCCTTTCTTTGAAGGGCAGTTGGAGCACATTCCCCCCCCCCCCCATGAAGGTATCCTCTATTTGAAAGGCCAGCCAGTCCAGGTCCAGTTTAAAGATAAAGAACAATAAAAAGGGAGAGCGGCAGCCTTGAAGTTGCCTGTTGTCAGCATCTGGACAGCAGACAGAGTCATCACACAGACTGTGTGATCACAGTTTTCCCATTATGGTGGGATGTATTTTTGTTTGAAATATAGAAAAGCTCTTTAGTTTTACAACAAGATACAAATACACACACTCTCTAGCATAATTTATGCAAATTGATGTCCTCTTTTTTGGTAATGTATTTTCACATTTATGGCAATGAGTAAGTAAATGGCCGGCTTACTCTTTATTTTGATTGCCTAAAGGAAAACAAACTTACTCCCCTGCACTGATATTTGTGCTGATATATAACAGGCCTGAAAAATCATACCATGGTTTAAAAAAAAAAAAGTAATGTTCTGCTTGTTTTGTTCGCCGTTTCACCTTTGCTAAAAGGTCTTTATGCATTTCTGCAAATCACTGTATCCAACAATACAATGAAATCATGAGATGTTTTGGATGCCAAATGTTTCTACATTCTTGGCACTCTCCCCAACCCATGTGAGACTCCTGATTTTTCTTATATGGAGGTCCCCAAGCACTCTGGCACAGATTTTGGGTTTGTGTATAGAGATTGCAGAAGTAAGGAGGGGAATGCCCTGTTGCATCAGTAAACAGCTCCTTACATGACATTGGTTTTTGCCCAAGAAACCTACCTATTGCCAATTAATCAAAGTTGATAGACTGAACCCAGGAATGAGGAATAATTTTTTAAAAGGTTGAATTCAGTATTTTTCTCAGTGTTTTACAGTGCCCTCTCCCAACACAGTGAGAACCATGAGAACAGAATGTTGGACTAAACAGCCTTTGGATTTAATCCACTGGGGCTCTCCCTGCATTCTTAAAAAGTACCTTTTGCAATGAAAATAGTAAAAATGGAAACTCTCACGTTTAGTTTATAAATTCCCTATTCTCAATCTGGACTCATGAACCTTGAAATCTTTATTATTTGGAAGCAGGAGACTCGCCTAGGAAGTTGGTGACTTTTTGTCTTGTGTTTAACATATTGATAAGAAGGAAACTTCCTGCTTGATTTGCAAGTGTTAATTAAGAAATTCCCTGTTTAAGTGACAGACTCCTGGTAAACATCCAAAGAATTGCTGTTGACTGAATTTCACATACTGTATGTTTTGATAAGCAGATTAGAACAAACATAGCCATCTCTGGGACAGCCAAAAGGTGTTGATGAATGGTAGACAGGCAGTATGTGATTTGGTCTATGATGTTAATCATGTCTTCAAGCTGTAAAAAAGTATAAAAGCTAGACTCTGAGAACCTGTCAGGATGACACTTTGGAGCCTTAAAATCAGACCTATTTCTATAGAAATAGACTGATTTTCTATACCTTGCTCCTGTTACTTTTGCTAATTGGATCTCTGTTGAGCAACAGATCTCACTCTTGTGAAACCTTTTATAGTGTAAACTGGCATTAATGGGACCAAAGGATAAGTAGCTTGCCTTCTTTTGTGTAAGTCCAATTGGACTGTAGTCTGAATTACACTTGCAGAGTGGGAAATATGTGCTGTTATTTCCCAGGTCTGAGTGCTGGGAGCATATGAAATGAAAAGAATCTGGACAGCTACCTGCTGGGATGGTTTAAATGGAGATCCTGCATGGGGGCAGGGGTTGATGGCCCATGAGGCCTCTTCCAACTCTGTGATTCTATGAAAAAGTAAAGTGGAAAGCAGAAAAGCAAAAATTTTACAATGTAGGTTTGGCAGCTTATTGCTCAACTTGTGCATTTCTGATTGAAAAGATGATTAAAATGACACCATATAAGATCTCCAATCTTAAGCTTACAGAAGAAGGTGTTTATAACAATTATTGTTTTAAGAAAAACATTGTTAATGTTTTACTTTATTGTTGGTTCTGTAGATAAACCATTGAAACCACTAACAAACAGTGATATAGAAATATTTTAAATGGAGTAAATAATACTGTAAATCATATCTTGCTTCAACCTTCCTTGAGAAAGAAAGATTAAATACTAGTAAGGAAAGAATAATGGGATACTGCATGCTTTTTTGTCAATATTATCATTTGCCATTAAGTCAAAATTGACTTATGGCAGCCCCCATATGAATCAGAGAACTCCAAGAGCCTTGGTCATCACTTAGGGCCATGGCTTCCTTGACTGAATGGATCCACCTGTAATACTGTCTTCCTCTTTTCCTACTGTCTTCCACTTTACTGAGCACTATCATCTTCTCCCACAATTCAGGACATCTCATGACATGTCCAAAACACAACAGCCTCAGTTTAGTTAATATGCCTGTCTCGTTTTACAATTGGTTATAAATTTAAATGATTTATTGCATGGTACTAGCATTCTGAATTCCTTTTGTTGTACCCAACTATTGTATATTTTCTCTTTTTGTTTATTTTGCAATTTCATTTTAAAGATATTGCAGTCACAATGCAAACAAATATAACAGACATATTTATTAGTCTCCAGTTGTTGTTGTTGTTGTTGTTGTCATTTCCAACCTATGGCGATCATAAGGTGAACCTATCATGGGATTTTCCTGACAAGATTTGTTCAGAGGAGGTTTGCCATTGCCTTCCCCTGAGGTGGAGAGAATGTGACTTGCCCATGGTCATCCAGCAGGTTTCATGTCTGAGCTGGGAACTGAATCCTGGTCTCCAGGGTCATAGTCCAGCTCTCAAAACACTATGCCACACTGGCTCTTGTAACAAAATTTAGGCGTATATGGACCTTTGTTTTAATCCAGTAGGGCTCTCTATATGTTCTTAAATTCTAATCACAGCAGCTTTTCTCTAGAATATGATAGAGAATATGCTTCTATTAAAAAAAATAAACTCGTTGTATTTGAATCCATTATTTTCTTGCTCTATAGGTGGACCTACAAAAGCAAGTTATAATCACAGGCATTCAGACCCAGGGAGCCATGCAGTTACTGAAACACATGTACACAACAGAATATTTTATTACCTATAGTAAGGATGGCAGAAAGTGGACTGCTTTTAAAGGAGGCTACAGAGGGACACAGAAGGTCTGTATATCCACTGTGTATTAAATGCATATTTGTTTTTGTATTCTGCTTGGAAATATAGTTCCACAGATATTTAAAAATTGTTCAAGGAGAGAGATTTAATTAGAAACAATAAAAACAAAACAGAAATCTTTCAAGCATAGGATTTTATACAGTGTTTACAACTAATCAGCAACCATATCATGAAAGGATTCCATATGGGCAAATGTATTGGGAGATTACAGTATTTGTTGCTGTAGTTTTCATTAAAAAAAAGAAAAGAAATCAAAATTTCTTTTGTCCCAGACTATTTTGCTACAGTTCCTGGCATCAGTTGCAACATTTTATTCCTACATTCAAGTAGGTTTGTTTTTAATTCCAAGACATGTTGGAACAAAATGTATCCTTTGCATTTCTCTTTTTATTTTATTTTTACAGTTATAGTGCATTGGTCAAATGTTTCTTTTTGACAATAGCATTATATCTTTAAATTTTTTTTAAAAAAATCTGAGAGGAGAATTTTACTTTTTGCACCATATAACCATCTCAGCAATTTATGCCCCAATTTTAAAAAACCTTTGAAAGGACCCTATTGCAGATGTAAACACTCCCCTCAAATAATGGAATTATCAGATGTGAAGGAAATGACAATTGGCAAGCCCCAGGAATATCTATATCTCAAGAAGTCTTTCTTCTTTACACCAGCCTAGAAGAGCTCAAATTTTGGGATGCATGTATTGCATTACAATCTTTAGCAGCCTAAAAATATCTATTTTATTTTTTTCTTTCTTAAAGAAATAAATTTCTTAGACACCAAAGGCTCCAAAACTCTTCTTTGCAGGTTCCCAAGACACCTCCAAAGCCTCATCCCCATTTAAAGGGGGGGAAGGCACACCAAAATAGTCCATACTGCTACATAATGGCAAAAGTATGGTAGTTTGCTTTTATTGCTTTTATGCCCCAAAACTCCAAATAATCCCCTGAATAAACAGCCAAATGTGGACCAAAAATGAAAGTGGATGTCACCTCACTTCTGGATCAGCGGGGGCTTACTGGTATGGCCCAGTAAGGTGGCACAGAGGTCAACATTGGCCTACGTTCCTAATGTAGTTGCCCACTGATGGTGTTGGAGATCATGCTTTCCCACTCCAATATAAAGTCTTATAACTGTTCATTTTACCTTTAAATGACTTTATCGCTTGGCATTTTAAAATGACTCAAGCCTCCCAGGCTGTAGCCAGGAGGTGGATGGAGGCACGGCTAATTGCAAGCCAAATTGCCGCCGAATCGCCAGCCGCCATCAGTCCAAGTCCAAGCCAAGCTCACCCAGTGCTTTTTAGAAACCAGGATGCTTTAAAATGCCAAGCGATAAAGTTGGAAGTTTGTGCAGATCAGTAGCTATGCAAACAGTTCAGTATGTCTATTATGATGTATATAAGCATCTAATATTTTGGAAAGATGACAAAAAAGAAAAAGGTAACAAGGATTATATTCCCTCCCCCATTATATGTAACTCTATAATGTATGTTACTATTGTATATAAATATGAATGCTAAATATACCGTATATGCTTTCATATAATGGGAGATCACTTTGATGTGCATTTTTCTGTGCATGTAGCCAGTGTGGGGCTTACATGCGTATTCCTATTTATACTACTATACTCACCAGGGCTCCATAGAACTGACTGGGTGCATCTTCTGATGCACATCCCAATCTAGAACCATCAGTTAGTACAGTGTAATTCTAGCCTGTCATTAGAACTGAGTTCACCTTTCCCCATATGCATAATAAGAAATTGTACAGAAATTGTCAGAGTTTGTTTAAGTAAAGATAAATGTGAGAAACTTATTTGAGGATTTACCCTAATGATAAACAAATGAATACATTGCATCCATTTAAATAGCTCCTTTTTTTGCTTTAGCTTTTTGAAGGCAATTCAGATGCACACGGAATAAAGGAAAATCATCTTGATCCTCCTATCGTTGCTAGGTATGTTAGGATTTATCCAAACAAGTTCTACAACAGACCAACCCTTCGTATGGAACTTCTTGGTTGTGAAACAGAAGGTGAGACATGAAAACTACTGTTAACTAGGCAGGGTGGAGGATCAAAATGTTGAAAAAATGCCACTATGGGTACACAGAGACACTACTGAGATTTGGTGACCGAATTAAAATGAGGACCCAGCTGTTGGGGGGCAATGAACTTACAGTTGTAAACTGCTTAGACACTGCATAGCGTGGTATGAAGCGGTATATAAATGAAGCTGCTTTGCTTTACACCTGCCATACTTTGTATAACTTTTTAAAAATAATACAATTTTTATTATTAACACATAACACAAAGCACATGAAATCCACTATCAAATATATTTACCCTAACTCATACAATACAAACATTACATTTCATACATTACTTACATTACATACACTACATATATTACCAACATTACAAAAATAGCAGACATAATTTCAAATTCAACTTAAACACACATACCTATCTCTACAACCTAGAGACATTTGCCACGTCTCACAATGGCAACTTTATATATATATATAAACTGTATACTTATAACTTGACAAGAAAATGTAATATGGCAGTATATCTTGGGGACCCATGCTTCAGTCTGGAAGATCAGTCTGGAAGAGCTCTATATCTCCCAGTGGGTTGAATCCAGAATACTTAGAGTAGATGTATTGAAATGGGACTGTTTAAACATGACTAGCCTGTCTCATTGATTTTAATAGTATAGTGTAAGCATGATCAACTTGTCCCTTTTATTTCAATGGGTCTACTGTAAGCACCACTAAATCTGGATCCAACCCACTCTCATATTGCCTCCTTTCCCAATAAATTGCCCCATTCTTATTCTATATACTTTCCCATCAGGTTCAATGTTCTTTGACTCTTTGTCTGGTGTCTAATTTCTGTATGGAGAATCTGTAACCTTCTAGAAGTTCTTAAACATCAGTTTCCATTAGCTCCTACCAGCATGGCCAGCAGTGACTGGACTGGTGTTTTAACAATACCTGGAAGGCTACAGGTACTCCACCCAAGCCACTTTGCTGCTTTGGAGTTGTAACAAGGATGTGTTAATTTTTACTTGACAGACTGTTCTATGCCATTGGGAATGGAAAATGGTGCTATTGAGAATGCACAAATTACAGCCTCTTCTTATAAGAAGACTTGGTGGAGTTCATGGGAGCCATCGCTTGCCCGTCTCAATCTAAAAGGGCGGACAAATGCCTGGCAAGCAAAGGTAAAGACAGGTCTCCAGAATGGAAGCCTCTGTGGCTGTTTGTTCCCTGCTCATGGCAACTTTTGCTTTCATTGTGATTAGGCAATCTAAAATTGTTGACTAAAAGAAGCAGCCAGCCAATCTGCAGCTACGCTCCTAATGAACCATTCAGTTGATGAGTTTGCTAGGATTTTTTTTTCCAATTTTAAATCTTGATTGATTTAAAATTTAAAAGAAACATTATAAACAGTACAATTACATGAGTTATTAGTTCCCTCTTTCCCACACTCCCCTCCAAGTTACGTTTATTACATACAATATTTATGTACTTTCTTTACATATTTATATGCTGTTGTTAATTAAATTTCTTTCCTTCTTCCTCTTCCTGTCTATCTGACATGAGTGTTTCTGTGCTGATTTCCATTTCTCTTTATTTTGCAATCTAGTGTTTCTTCAAATTTCCTTGGCTTTTGATGTTCCCTTAAGAAATAATTCATAGTTTGTTTTTTAAATATTTGTTTCTTTACCCAATTTCATTTCATTTCTCACAACTCCAGTTGTCTTTGTGGTATTCTAAAAATATTTGCCATTTTTGTCTGTGTTTTTCAAAAAAATCTCCATCTATTGCACATGTTAATTTATCCATTTCTATTGCTTCCATTGTTTTTAAACTTCCAGTCTTCAAATGAGGTAGTCTCTGCAGTTTTTCATTTTTGGGCTAGGAGTATTCTATCTGTAGAGATCATATATAAAATCATTCTCCAATATTTACTTCTACCTTTTGGTTGTATTTTGTGGATCGTGTTCAGTAAATATATTTCTGGAGCAAGTTCATATGATATTTTTAGAATTTTACATACTGTGGCATGAAGTTGTTTCCAAAATTGTCCAACGTTTGCTAGGAATTTAAGTCATCAGAAAGGGGATGAAAAAGTGCTTAGCACAATCATGTTGGGCAACAGTAGTCAAGCACACAAAAATGGCATAGATAAATTGGTCCTTAGTTTCAGTGCAGTTTACAGCAGGGATGGCAATCATATGACCCTGTAGATGTTGTTGGGCCTCAAATCCCAGTACTCGTCACTATTGTCTTTGCTGGCTATGGTTGCTGTGATTTGCAATCCAACAACATTCGGAGGGACATATGGTCCCCACCTCTTAATTAGAGTGTAGAATAGCCATATCCACCAAGGTCAAAAAGAATGTTATATAATCTTTCTGTGGTTCAGATATTTGAGATTGCATAAAATGTGCTCTCTTTTGTTTGTTGTTGTTGTGTGCCTTCAAGTCATTTTTGATTTATGGCGACCCTAAGGTGAACCTATCATGGGGTTTTCTTGGCAGGATTTGGCCATTGCCTTCCCCTGAGGCTGAGAGTATGTGATTTGCCCAAGGTCACCCAGTGGGTTTCATGGCTGAGTGAGGAATCCAGATTTGTAGTCCAAAACTCAAACCACTATGCCATGCTAGCTCCCTGCTGTCTTTTGTACTGTGAGATTATTGCATATATCAAATGGAGCTGAAAAACATTAATTTTGTTCTTTTCCCCTTGCTCACCATATCTTCATGTTCCCTCTCTGTTTATGACTATCCTAAAACAGAAAGACAACCTGACAACTAAGTTCAGTTTCTTTGTTTACTTCCATAGAACTCAATGAATTATCTATATGTTTATCATATTTACCAGAGCTACAGTTAAGAAGTGGCACAATAAGATTATTGTCTTTATTAATTCTACAGTCAAACAACAACCAGCAGTG
Source organism: Phrynosoma blainvillii (assembly GCA_026167975.1). Taxonomy (NCBI): domain Eukaryota; kingdom Metazoa; phylum Chordata; class Lepidosauria; order Squamata; family Phrynosomatidae; genus Phrynosoma; species Phrynosoma blainvillii. The sequence continues at coordinate 306,363,557 of JANUYF010000003.1, read as the reverse complement.
GCTACAGATTGATCTCCTTCAGCCTAAGAAGATAACAGGCATCATAACCCAAGGGGCAAGATCAATAACTACTGAAATGTATGTGAAAACATTTTCCATCCTTTACAGTAATGATGATTCAACATGGAAGTCTTATGTGGATGATTCAACTTCTACAGCAAAGGTACAGAAATGTTCTACAGAAAATAGAATTATAGAAAATATCTATATATCTCTGTTTTCAGTCTTAAAAATGTTGGCTGTTATTCTTTCCATTTGCTGTCTCCTTCAATAGGAGAGGGGTGGGGTATAAATAAATTTTATTATTTTTTTTTATTATTGAAATTTTTTTTGCTGAGAAACTGCAGCATAAATTCAGAAAAATGCAAACAGTACAAAACCAAACCCCAAATAAACTATTGCATTCTTGTTCAGGTACTAGTTTGGGAACTGCAAATCAACCACATGATAATAAAATATGAATCAAAACTATCCCTATTTTGTATTGCCTTATTATTGTGATTCATTAAAAAAACACTTGAGTTATTACAGCAATATAGGAACTATATTATTACAGCAATATAGGAACTAGATACGACTCCTGCTATGTGTAATTAAACCAGTTTATTTACATCTGTAAAGTATTCCATTGTCAGGATGACAACTGTACTTTTACTGAGAGCCTACCCTATTGTCAGATACCTGCCATTGCCAATGCAAAGTTAAGAGAGAGGTGTGTGTGTGGGGGTGTTGTTGTAGCAATGGGACATGCTGGAAGGGCATTGTGGGGATCAGAGCCTTGGGAAAATCTACCCATTGACTTGGGAGAGCCATTGTGAGTGAGAGTAGATTGACTATTGACCCATCTTTTAAATATTGACATCATAAGGCAATCTCATAGGATTATATGAACTTAAAAGTATGTATTGTATGCATTATACGCAGGAAGTGTGTGGGCTGTGGTTCACAGGTAGTCCTGCGTGGCCCTTGAAACCTCAGAAAAGGTATCACTTTTTCAACTGAAAAAACACTTTCCTCCCAAACCCTGAAATATGCGTACAAGACTGTTTCAAGGGGGATGCCCAAACAGCCAGACCCTTGTATCACTTCTAGTTAACCAAAATGGTGGGTGTGATGTTGTGGTGTGGCACTCTGGAACTCTCAAGTGTCCTCAACCCAGTGAACAGTCATGGAAATTTGGGATGCCCATCCCTTCCCCTAGTCACAGATTTTTTTTTAAATACTTACATTCAAAATGCATCCATTAATTCAGCACGTTTAGTAATTAATTATTTTTGATTTATTGACAGGTGTTCGCTGGAAACGTTAACAGCGCTGGACAGGTCAAGCACTATTTTGAACCACCCATATTTTCCCGGTTTATTCGTGTTGTTCCCAAAACATGGAACCAGAGTATTGCACTTCGGATAGAACTCTTTGGTTGTGATGATTTCTAAGGACTGGTCACAAGAAGCACCAAATTTTAAAAAGTGTTCTCACCAGCTCTGTTTTAAAAGAAAGGGAACCCAGACCAAAATAAAGTGGGGCTTATCATGAATATATTATGCATATTCAAGGCACTTTCAGCTGTTGATTTCAAACAGCTTTGAAAATGTAATTAAAAGACAAATTACAACAATTTAATATGATTAAATAGACAAAGAAACAATTGTATTTATCATTTTCATCCTGAATATATATATTTTTAAATGTTAACTTCTTGTTTGTCTGTTTCTGCATTCCTACTATTCAGTTGCAAATCACTGTTTATGTTTCATACTTTTGATGCACTTATTTTGTTTCTGAAGTTATGTGAAAAAAATAAACCAAACTTTATAATGAAAGATAGGAATTTCAGCAGTGAGATCAGAGGCATTAATCCTGATAAAAATGGTGCCTCTTTATTACCTTTGTGACCATGGGCCTTTGCAGACTGCTAGAAATAGTGCAAATTGAGTCCACTTTAAGGATTAGGGTTAGGGAATTAGGGAATTATGGGAACTGTAGTTTATTGTGGCACCAGAGCTCTCTGACAGAGGAGGCTCAATGTCTCAGAAAAAAAACAACAACAATTCCCATGGTTCCCTAGCACCAACCCTAACCCTTAAAGTGGACTCAATTTGCACTATTTCTGGCAGTCTGCAAAGGCCCCATGTTACCGTAGGGCTTTATCACATGGGAGAAATCCCATGCAGAAACAGGGTTTTAAATAGGAAAACCCCCACAAAAGTTAGATTTTCAGATGACGTCGCATTTAAATTGTGCTTAACCTGAATGGAAAGTAGTCAAAAGCCGCTTCTTTTTACTTTCAGAAAATTCCAAAAGTAAAAAGAAGTGACTACTTTCCATTTGGGTAAAGCATAGTTTAAAAGCGATGTATGTGAAAATTTACCTGCTTTTGTGGGTTTTCCCCACCTTTTAAATCCTGTTTCTGCATAGGATTTCCCCCATGTGATAAGGTCCACAGTTTTGGAATGAATCCTTGTTGTAGGTCCATTAAGGTTGTGAGGTCCATTACACTTCTTCAAAGTATGTAATCTACCCATTCTTAGATTGGATTGTGTTAGGAATGATCTTTACAGAAGATCTCTTTGAAGTGAAGAAGCAGGAAATCAGAGCTCACTTCCTGTATTTACCAACAAACTGACTGCACAACACTAATGCAACCAGTGCATTTTATGCTTGCTTATTAAGTTATTTTTCATATCGTGTGATAATACCTACTCCTGGAGCAGAACTACACAATTTTTATGTTTCTTGAGCAGATTCAGACTCTTATCATGGTGCTTACATTGAAAAGTGAGAGGCCCTGGGCTCAGTTCAGCTGGAATCTTAACTCACTGACCCAAAATGTGTTATTTATGTATTTATTGATTTGCTTACTAAATAAATAATAAATTGCAATGATTCTCATGGTGTCAACAAAATGTAAGAATCAATATTATCATGATATGGTATTTATCATTCCCATACTTAATGAATATGCTTGTTTCTCAATGTATTATTGGCGTTGGCTCCAGAAGTTCAAAGGATAGAATTTGGGGAATATTACCTCAGTGGACACACCTTTGTTACCCTTGTCTTACTTTTGTCTCAGTCTACACTACTACCTCATATTTGAAGAGGTTAAGGCAAGTTCCTTGTACAGTACTTCCCACTGTTCACATACTCAGAGAATGTACATTGATAAGGAGCAATGAAGACAGTTTAGGGGCACTGGAAGTAGGCAGTTAGCCCTCTACTGTGGAGCAAGCCATAGGGGGTATCTGACAATGCTGGTCTCTGACACATATGAATTTTATTTATGATTGTGGTGGTGATACTTCATACTCTGAAAAGCCATTCTTTAATAGAGGCTAGTCATCTTCTAATTCTAAGCAATAGCAATTTTTGCTGTTGGTAATGATTGAACATTTGTTACCATTTATGCCAGGGGTAGGCAACCTTTCCCCTTTAAGGGCCGAGGGACTTCAGCTCCCAGAAGCCTCAGCCATGTTGGCCAATAGTCCCATGTTGGCCAATAGCTGCTGGGATTCTGGGAGCTGAAGTCCCTCGGCCCTTAAAGGGGAAAGGTTGCCTACCCCTGATTTATGCTAACAATGTAAGCCAAGGGTCAGCAACCTACGGCCAGCGGGCCGGGTGTGGCCCACAGAGGCCTTTGGACCAGCCCCTGCCCAGTCCTGCTGCCGCCGCCACTGCAGCACCGCTGCAGCGCCGCTGCCTTTCACAGCTGTGGGGGTCCTCCGGGGCGGCACTGGGCCTCTCGGAAGCCTGGCGTGGCCGAGGGAGCCCTCCTGGGGGGTCCCACTGTCATGCACGCGTGATGCAGGAGGGTGACCGCCATTTTGTTTTACAAAATGGCAGTGCGTGCATGCAGGTGGGGGGTAAGTGCGCGTGCGCGCGAGTGCACACACCGGCCCCCAGCGCCATTTCCCCCCCCGCCTGTCGGCAAAAAAAGTTGCCGACCCCTGATGTAAGTATACAAAACACTACATACTTGATGCCCTCCAGATGTGTTGGATTATAGGTTCCATAATCTAAAAATAAGGGATAAAGATCAGCTCTGAAGTTACCTAACAAGAAGGCAATTTGAATGGATACCTTGGTAATCCATTTGCTGCTGCCAAAAAGTATGGTCTCTTTCAATCTGTGTGAGTAAAGATATTGTATCGTAACTCCCCTTCCCTTCTGACTGCCACAAATAGTTGAACAAGGTATATTTTCAGACTGGTGATGATGTATGTTGCAGTATATTTAAAGCAAGGTCTTTCTGTGATTTTTGTAATAGATTATTAGTCTTTCTGCAAAATAACTGAAAACTTCAGAAGACCTCATTTTAAGGGCTCTCTCCCCTCATACTTTCTGAACAATACAAAACACACATCTAATTTTAACAAACAAACAAAAAACTAATACCAAATCAAATCCCTGTTCTTATTCCAATGTCTTGTAAAATCACTGACTTGGAACACCTCCAGACTTTTATCAAGGGGTAAAGAAAATAGGTGAAACAAAGAACCAAGCTACTTACGATGTGAGGCTTACACTGGTTCCACTTTCTAAAACTTAAAAGTAGTAGAGGGCAGGTGTTTCACTGGAGCTTGATGCAAGTGACCTGTTACTCTTTACTCTTTTTTCACATTTTTTTTGAAGGGGGAGGAAAGCAAAAGAAAATTCCATTTCAAAATCAATGTCACGAGTCAGAACAATCTAAAAGATATTTTGGTATATACCTACGGTAGTAGCATTTTCAGCTATTTTTAAATGTCACCATTAGAGGGCATTTTTCATCTTTTATGCAATACTCATATCAGTACTAAGGCTTCCCCACTCCCCAAAGTAACAGAAAAAGTAAAGTAGGGATGTAAATCTTGGTAAATGTTGTTCTCATAAGCAAAATTTTCACCTTGGTGCAAGAAAGACATCAAACTACATAACTTTCAAAGGATTTAATTGTAAAATTTAGGATTATAACTTCAGTTTTATTAAATGTTATGTTTTCAAAGGGGTTAAAAACAGCTGGGGAAATGTTGGGTTGTTTTTTCCCCCCCTGTTCACTGCAGATCTTGGAAAATAATTTCTAAACAGGATTTTTTTGTATTTGTTATGCTTTGTTTTATATGCAAATGACATGCGCTGAGCAATTTGGCTGATCCTTAATGTATCATGTGTAATGAAATCACCAGGACCTCTCCTGTGACATCAGGAGGTGCCATTGCTAGACCTCAGGCTTTAGTCCTGAAATCTCACAATTCTGACCTGACAAACCTATTTCTTATGCTGAATCAGATTATTGGTAGGATGACTGTACCTGAAGTTTCAGAACAGGGGCTTAGTCATGAGTAGCACAGATGAGGCAAAAGCAGTCTCATGCATGACTTGCTATGACATGCTGAAAGTGTCTGCAACAATCACTGAAACCATTTTTTTCTCAAGAGAACTAAATCAAACAAATTCTAAGAGGTTAAGTCACTCTGCTTTCATCTTTCTTGCAAAATTCAGCTGACGTTATTGGGATAATGAAGACCTAAATACAGTTGCTAGACACAGCAAGAGAGGATCCGCTGAATCAATATAGATAGTATTCAAAGACATATAGTCATGTTAGTCTGGGAAATCAGTATGCAAAGGGATTGTAGCACCTTTGAGACTAAGTGGATAATAATAATAATAATAATAATAATAATAATAATAATAATAATAATAATTTATATACGAACTTTCATAGACTTGAGCCTGCTAGACTTGAGCCTACTTGCAAACATGCATCTGAGGAAGTAGGCTAAAGTCTACAAAAGCTCATGCTACCTACCAACATATTTATTTCAGTTAGTCCCCAAGGGTGTTACAAGATCCCTTTGCATAATGTAGAGGCATAACTGGCACTGACAATAGCCTAATTCCAGTACTGAGTAAAAACACAGCTTTTAATTAAATACTTTGAGGTCCAATTATATTATCTAGTTTTCATATTTGTTGTTGTTGTTGTTGTTGTGTGCCTTCAAATTGTTTCACACTTAGGGCAATCCTAAGGCTACCCTATCACAGGATTTTCTTGGCAAGTTTCTTCAGAGGGGCTTTGTAAACTGTTTAACCTGTTTTGAATTGTTAGGTTGTTTAATATGTGTTGAGATATCCCAACACATAATAAATAGACTGGGTTATCTTTTCATGAATAGGTAGGTATTCAGTGACAAGTAGTGAAGGAAATTCCAAATATATTTTCCTTTTGTGAAGTCGTAGGCTTTCATGGCCAGCATCCATAGTTTGTTGTGGGTTTTTCCGGCTGTGTGGCCATGTTCTAGAAGAATTAGTTTCTGACATTTCGCCAGCATCTGTGGTTGGCATCTTCTCTGAATACATGAAATGCAAGCACTTGTGTTTATTTTTTTAAAAAAAATGCTACAATGCAAATGAGCCTAGAGATTTTATTTTTTGAAGTGGACCAAGGATTTGTTTACCTGCTAGCTAGGTAACCTTGTAATATGGTCCAAAATTTTGCTGAAAAAGAGAACAGCCTGTTCAGCCTGTTTTTAGCAATGATTTTGTTATGTGACATCAAACTCAGCCACTGAAACTAACTGAAAGAAAGAAGTTTGCAGCATGAGCTTTCGTAGACTTAAGTCTACTTCCTCAGATCCATTTGGTGGATCCAAACAACTTAAAAACACGCAACAACAACCACAAATCTATTTTTAAAAAGTGTTTTTCTAAAAAGTCGTTTGATTTAAACCAGTCAACTCTTCCAGGAAAGCACCTTTTTTCTTTCCTTCTTTTCTTGGCCATGCTGCAGTATTAAATGTGGCCTAAAACAACTGCCACCTCCTCATTCCTTCTACACCTAAAGGACTTCCATCCCTCAGAGCAACACAAACTAAGGGCCAAAACACACTGCAGGAATGATAATCCAGTTTGAAACCGCTTTAAGTGCCTTGGCTGAGTGTTAGGAAATCCTGGGAATTGTAGTTTGTTGTGGCATCAGATATAAATTATTATTATTATTATTATTATTATTATTATTATTATCTCTCTTTGACAGAGAAGGCTCAATGTCTCTCAAAACTTACAGTTCCCAGAATTCCCTACCATTGAGCCAGGGTAATTAAAGTAGTCTCAAACTGGATTATTATTCCTGCAGTGTGTTCAAACCAGACTACACTCATCCCTCCACGTTCGCTGGGGTTAGGGGCACAGGGTCTGTGTGAATGTGGAAAAACCGCAAATAACAAAAATCACTATTTTTAACCTGAGAGAAAACCTCTCTAGGAATCTCTAGGTCCTCCAGTGCAACTCTGTGGTCAACATCTGCCAGACATTGGCCATAGAATTGCAATGGAGGTATTACAAATACCTAGGGGAGAGTCCTCTCTAGATCCTCCAATCTGCCAGACATTGACCACAGAATTGCACCGGAGGAGCGACAAATGCCTAGTGGATTGTTCTCTCTAGGAATCTTTAGGTCTTCCAGTGCAACTCTGTGGTCAAGATCTGCCAGACATTGACCATAGAATTGCGCTGGAGGAGCTACAAATGCCTTGGGGAGTGTTCTCTCTAGGAATCTCTAGGTGTCCTTCAGGGCAACTTTTGCTTAAAGTTGACCATAGAGTTGCACTGGAGGACCTAGATATTCCTAGAGAGATCACAGTAATAAAACCCGTGAATAATCAAATCCGCCAAAGTCAAAGCCACAAAGGTGGAGGGATGAGTATATAGTACAGGGGTAGGCAACCTTTCCCCTTTAAGGGCCGAGGGACTTCAGCTCCCAGAAGCCTCAGCCATGTTGGCCAATAGTCCCATGTTGGCCAATAGCTCCTGGGATTCTGGGAGCTGAAGTCCCTCGGCCCTTAAAGGGGAAAGGTTGCCTATCCCTGATATAGTACCTCCAAAGTGAGGAGGTGAGGTAGGAGGACTAGTGAAAAGTGAGGCCTCCCTCTCAGGCCTCCTTTCGCCTTTGCTTCCCCGCCTCTTCTCCGCCCCAAAAGAAGGAGCCTCCTCAGAGGGACTGAAGGCAGAGGCCGGGGCTGAGCCAAGGTGCCTTTGGCGGCCCTTTTCGACGCTTCTCTCTCCGCCAGAAGCCGGGCAGGCGATGGCCGGGCGCCGCTGAGGGGGAACCAGGCGGCAGGAAGGACGGAGGGAGGGAGGGAGGAGGCCGCTGTTGGGCCTCGTCGGATGGAAGCGGAGGAGGGCGTCCTGGTCGGGCTCCGGTCTCGGCGGGCCAGGGGGGCTCCGGGCGCTGTGGGCTGGGCGCTGCCCACCGCCGTCCTCTGTAGCTACGGCTTCTTCGCCAACCTCAGGCCCTCGGAGCCCTTCCTGACGCCTTACCTCTTGGGCCCGGACAAGAACCTCACTGAGACCCAGGTAAAAGAGCCCTCCAGGGGAAGGAGAAGGGGCCTGGGTGGGTTAGGGCAGGGCGAGCAGGTGCCCTGGCCCTGAAGGGAGGGCAAGGCACCGCAAAATGGGGGACTTTCCATTGGAAAAGGGAGGACTTGGCTAAAGAAAAGGAAGGATATACCGTACTCCTGTTAAGTATAAGTCCATGCTTCTTAGTCATGCTCAAAATGGACACCCAGGTAAGGGAGCCCTGGGTGGGTTAAGGAATGGTACGCAGGCGCCCTGACCCTGAAGGGAGGGCAAGCCACCGCAAAATGGAGGACTTTCCAGAAAAAAGGGAGGACATGACCACAGAAAAGGGGCAAAGCATCCCTATAAGTATAAATTCATGCTTCTTAGACATGCTCATAAATGGGGACCAAGGGCAGGGTGTCCTCAAGGGGAAGGGGAAGGGTGCTGGGTGGGTGGGTTGGTTGGTTAGGGCAGGGTGAGGACCTTCCAGAAGACATGACCAAATCAAAGCTCAAAACACTCCTAGAAATTTAAGTTCATGCTCAAAATGGAGGACCGTTTGGAATGCTTGACCAGAGGTCCTCCTTTTCCAGGACATGCCCTACATTTCAGCTTTCTATCCAGGACATCTGGTCACCCTTTCCCAGAGATAAGGTTGAAATGTAGGACATATCCTGGGAAAGGAGGACCTCTGCTCACAGCGAAGGAGAAGGGGATGGTTTGGTTAGGATTCCCATTTTCCCTCTTTACAGGGCGACCAGATGCCCTAACCCTCAAAGGAGGACAAGGCACTGTCAAATGGAGGACCTTCCTGAAAAACAGAGGACATGACCAAATATAATAGGGTGATATAGATATAGGGCATGACTAAAGAAAAGCATTTCCAACTTATGGCAACCCTAAGGCGAACCCATGTCATGGTTTTCTTGGTGGGTTTCTTCAGAGGGGGTTTGCCACGGCCATTCTCTTAGGCTGAGAGAGTGTGACTTGCCCAAGGTCACTCAGTGGGTTTCCCTGAGTGAGCCGGGATTCGAACCTCCTCTCTAGAGTCATAGTCCAATTCTTAAACCACTACACCAAACTGACTCTCCTGTAGTGGAAAGGGTCTAGTTCTTGATAGAAAGAGAGAGAGAGAGAGGAGCCTGGAAGTGTGTAGAGAGCCTCTCCTTTATCTGCAGGAGAGGCTAAGAGCCGCTCTTCTGTGAGAGTGTGTGTTCCTTCGTTTTGTGGTGCTTCATAAACTCTGAAGTTTATAATATCTTTTGCTTTAGAACCTGAAGTCTGACACTGTGGATTATTTGACTCAGGCAGCATTTGCACTACAGAAATAATCCAGTTTGACCCCTTCTTTAACTGCCATGGCTCAGTGCTATAAAGTTCTGGGAATTGTAGCTCTGCTGTGGTGCCACCACAAACTACAATTCCCGGCATTGAGCCATGGCAGTTAAAAGTGGGGTCAAACCAGATTATTTATGCAGTGGAGATATAGCCTTGGTCTTCTGAAAACAGAATAACAACCTCCCAGTGTAGTCCGGATTATGGGCAGTTTAACTGTTATGAGAGAGAGGAGAAAAGGGTGTGCTAATGGGGAAGTAATACACCATATGGTAGCAACAGATGGATCTGTGACTTCGTTTTACCAGACACATGATTGTCACCAGAGACAGAATAATAACTTCCCAGTGTAGTCTGGATTATGGGTCATGTGCCAGGATTATGGGCAGTTTAACTGTTATTGAGAGAGAGGAGAAAAGGGTGTGCTAATGGGGAAAGTGATGCACTGTATGGTAGCAATAAAAATGTGACTTCATTTTACCAGACTCCTGATTGTCACTAGATATCTTTTTACATACTGGGATTTGTCAGAGCTTGGGAAAATTACTTTTGTGGACTATAAAGTTGCTGCTGTCAAACTTCAGAAATAAAGCAATTTGACACCACTTTAATTTCCATGGTGCAGTGCTATCAAATTCTGGGATTTGTAGTTTGGTGGGGTACCAGAGCTCTCTGACAGGGGAGGCTAAATATTGCAACAACTATAAATCCCAGAATTCCATAGCATTGAGTCATGGCAGTTCAAGTGGGGTCAAACGGCTTTCTTTCTGCAGTGTGACAATAGCCTAACTCCCAGCCAGAGTTTCTGAGAGATTGTGGTGTTGAAGCCACCAAAGGTAATATTCTCACTCTCAGGGATCCATACAACTAAGAATTTTGTTAGCCTCAGCCATCTGTATCCTCTCCAGATGTGTGGGGCTACAGCTTCCAAAATCATCTGATCCACCAGTGGTACCAGATAGAGGAAGGCTGATCTTGACTATAGTTTATGGTAGTATATAAAATTGTTATTTTCTCATGTCATCCTCACTAAGTCTGGAGTCTGAATACACTGTTGATCTTTTGCATTTTAGTATTGTGCTTTGAAAGATTGTCCAGAATTTAATTGTTGGGAGGCTGCCCACAAGCAGCACAACTGACTTAACATCTGTTCTCTAACTTCAAGTTGCTGCAGAAAGAAAGTGCAACTGGTGTATCAATGGTTGTCAAATTCTTGCAAATCCGTGAAAGCTTGTGTATCTTCCTATCTGGATTTCCCAATATAGTAATATATCTGTGTTCAAGGGTGAGAGTATGCTTGACTTTGGTTGTAATATTTTTTTTTTTTTTTAAAAAATACATTTTCATTTCTGGTGTTGCATAAGGTGAGCTAATAAAAACAAAGAAGAAACAGAAACAGAATTATGGGATTTGAATTTAGGAAACTAGTAATTAAAGACTTGAATGCTGATGGTTAGCAGGAAACCAGGCCAGGAAGCAATTAAGTGGACAATTTCAATTATTCCAGGAGCCACTAAACTTCAGTAAACAGAGAGGTTTTTGCTGCCTTGAAAAGTGTGATCATAAGCAGTCTTGCCAATGTTTTCTTTCAAAGTTCACATGTAGAACAGGGCTGCTTATGGCAAGGCTCTCATGTTTGACCTAGAACAGTTTCAAATAAATAAGCACCTGTCCAGGAAGCATTTTGAGCTTAACCTCTTCTTTCCTGGGGCTGAGCTAAGGCCTAAGCAGACTGCCAGAAATAGTGCACATTAAATTGAGGCACTGCCCTGGCTCAGTGCTAGGGAATCATGGGAATTGTATTTTTTTCTGAGACATTGAGCCTTCTCTGTCAGAGAGCTCTGGTGCCAGAATAAATTACAGTTCCCATGATTCCCTAGCACTGAGCCAGGGCAGTGCCTCAATTTAATGTGCACTATTTCTGGCAGTCTGCTTAGGCCCCTAGTTAAAATCCTTTGGGTCCCTTTGAACTGCCACATAACAGATGCTTGTAAAATAGAAACTATGAAGGAGAACCTAGACATGGGTTCTCTTGCAGTTCCTGCACTAACAGTGTTTGAATTTGGTACTCATTGGTGTTGTTCTGTCTTCAAGTCATTTTAGACTTATGGCAACCCTTAAGCGAACCTATCAGGGGTTTTTCTTTGCAAGATCTGTTTAAAGAGGATTTGCTTTTGCCTTCCTCTGAGGCTAAGAGGGTGTGATTTACCCAAGGTCACCCAGTGGGTTTTCATGGCTGAGTGGGTATTCGAACCCTGGTCTCCAGAATCATTGTCCAATATTTAAACCACTACACCATGCTCTCTTGGTATTCCTCATCTTGCATTAAAAGAAGAGCCCTGGTGGGGCAGTGGTTAAATGCCTGTACTGCAGCCACACACTCATAGACCACAAGGTTGCGAGTTCAATACTAGCCAGGGCTCAGGCTAGACTCAGGCCTGCATCCTTCCGAGGTCGCTAAAATGAGTACCCAGCTGTTGTGGGGCAATGAGCTTACAGTTGTAAACTGCTTAGACACCCCATAGCGTGGTATGAAGCGGTATATAAATGAAGCTGCTTTGCTAATATTTATAACGAAATATGTAGACTGGTTTGATGGTTTCTTACTGTGTAGATGAAATACAGCCTTCGCATATGATCTCATTTCAGCAGTTACAGATCATGGGAAAATTTACTGCAGATGTTATCAAAGGGATGATGCATCCAGTCCTACATGTTTTCAGTCGGTTTGCTGTTGTTTTTTTAATTAATGCTCTTGAACTCTGTCCCTTTTTTTAAAAAGCTGAGTATAATCATATGACCCACCTCTTGTTTCCTCACAGCAGTTTCCAAGCCAGAGGTACACAGTGTTATGTCAGCTGCTTTGTATAAGAAAGTGTTTCTTAGACATTGTGAACTTCAACCACTCTTCCAAATCAGCATTAAAAAAAAGGGAAGGAAGAGTAATTTTGTGGCACCTTTAAGACCAACCAATTTATTTCAACATAACCTTTAGCTGAAAAGTAGTTGGTTGCTTCTGAAGAACTTCAGAAGCAACAGACTACTTTCCCCCTACTTTTTGATACTGAAATAGACTAATACAGCTACCTGTTTGAAAATCCATTCTAAATCACTTGGATCCCTGGATGTCATTGGCCTACAGCTCCCCAAATCTCTGACTTTTGGCCATACTGGATGAGGTTTCCAAGAATTGAGGTCCAACAGCATATGGGATCCCAAGATGTAAATTATTGTTCCAAAGTGATTCTTCCTTCCCTCCCCTTAGGCCAGCACCAATAATAATGTGTTTTGCTGGTGAACATGCCAAAAATACTTCCCCACAACTTGGTGCCTACAGCCCCCTGTGGTTGTATCCAAGGGCCAGTAATCCTGTTTAGTGCAGCAATCCTAGAATCAGCATTAGAAGAGAGAAATGAGGATATCTCTGAATTATCCTGCCTCAAGAGGTCATGAACAGAGAAATATGTGAACAAAGAAGCTTTATTTTTTGAGCTTCTTCCTTCCAAAATCATGCTGGGATGGTGATGTACTGGTGTGGATCATTGAGGATCCTCTGTCAGGGAGTTATTGGTCCATCTTGTTGCCTGAATGTGGTGAAAGAAACTACCTGCCTCAGAATCACTTCTTTGAATGCCTGTTGAAGTTTGTAAAGCCTCCTCCTTTTCCTCAAAGCCTCACTGGAGAAATTATATTTGGTATATGCTTTTTTTACACTTTGCCAATTCACACTTGTTTTATTTTCAAGAACCTTTAATGCTGGCTTGGGGAACCTTTGGTTCTCTAGATGTTTTTGCTCTACAGCTCTCACTAGGCATCAGCCACCATGACCATTGACAGTGAGATAGTTCTAGTCCAGAACATTTGGATGACCATGGATTCTTCACCTCGGATTTAAAGATCAGTTGTTCAATTGCCATACATTGATGAGTGATTTGTAGATGCATACTACTACTACTACTACTAGCTCAAAGGGTGATCTGTTGTCTTTTATGTATGGTGCTATATAGCTGCTGTTCATATATTTCTGTTCAAGCCTATTTCATACCCTTACATTTTAACATGAATTGCATCTTACATAGTTATTGTGTTACTGTGGAGAAAATGTTAATAAAAATAAAAACTGTCAGTTTATAAACTCTGCTGACAACATCCTCAACTACCACTAGCCAAATATCTGTTTTTGGAATGTGATCTTTCCTATTTTATAAAGTTCATGATTTCTTCCTCTTACAGGTCTTCAATGAAATATATCCAGTATGGACTTATTCTTACCTGGTGCTGCTGTTCCCTGTCTTCCTGGCAACAGACTTCCTCAGATACAAGCCTGTTATCCTTATGCAAGGACTAAGCCTTATTGTGACATGGTTTATGCTGCTTTATGCCAAAGGACTCTTGGCTACTCAGTTCCTGGAATTCTTCTATGGACTGGTGACTGCAACAGAAATAGCCTATTATTCTTACATTTATAGTGTTGTGGACTTAAACCTATACCAAAAAGTCACAAGTTATTGCCGAAGTGCAGCCCTTGTGGGTTATACTGTGGGTTCAGTCTGTGGGCAGATCCTGGTTTCTGTCGTTGGCTGGTCTCTCTTCATTTTGAATGTGGTGTCTCTCACCTCTGTATCTGTGGCCTTTGCTGTGGCTTGGTTTCTGCCTATGCCACAAAAAAGTCTTTTCTTTCATCACCATCACTCGAATGCACAGGTCAGTAAGGAGACGAAGGTTGTAGATTGTAAAAATGGAACAGTCATCCAAGATGATCCTGCCTTAAAGAGGGTGCCTGGGTGGGAAGATGTTGAATCGAAGGTCCCTTTAAATATAGAAGAGCATCCTGAGGAGCAGCAGGTAAGCACTACTGCTGTTTCAAGGGAGTGGAAGCTATGACAGCAAATTTGTGCTGAATTAATCAACTGTGGTGTAGTAGGGGCTTGAATACACTTAAGGCACCAAATCCCACCCAGTGGCATCACTAGGGTTGGTGCCATCCAGCATATTAATTCATAATGTCACCCCCCCCATTGACCCCTCTTATGCTACACCATACAGAATGTTTAGTAATGTTTTTGTACTAATGTTACTTGTAAATCGTAATTCCCATATATCACTGAATGTAATGGCAATAGTTTTAACATAAACAACTAGCAAAATTAAAATTATACCTTTAAATTATGATATCATATGCAAATATAACTCTCTTTAAATTTACACAATGGGGCTAAAGTGAAAATTGGGTAAGATAAGTGATGGCTTTTAAGAAAATTTTAAAAAGAGTGAAATTTAAAATAAAAAAATGAGGCCTCTCTTTTCTCTACCCACTGAGCCTCATCCCACTCATGCTTTCTCTTTTGTTGAGCTCCAAGTTTAAAGGGACACAGGCAAACCCACAGTGTCTTATGGTGTAGCTTGCCCCCCTGCACCTCCCTACTGATGCCCCTGAGCCCATCTGATCTTGGAAGCTAAGGAGGGTCAGCCTTGTTTAGTACTCGGATGGGAGACTGTTAAAGAATGCCAAGTATTGATGGCTAAATTTCAGAGGAAAGCAATGCCAAATTGCCTCTTAATATTCCTCGCCTAAGAAAACCCAGTTAAATTCACCATAAGTGGACAGGTAACTTGAAGGTACTTCTGTACACACAGTGGTTGCTTTTCCTTCCTTGCCTGAAGCTCCCTGGAATGATTCGCTGGTTTTCAGATGTCTGATCTGTTTAAATTCTGGGGCTGTATTCTTAAGCATAGTCATGTTGGTAGAGTCCTGTTGCCTGCCAGAACAAGTATCTTTTAATATACAAATACAAGAAAAACAGATATGCTGCTTCCTTCATTGCACATTTTTCAAGAAATTTAATTTTTATTGGGCAGGACAGCTTTTTCCAATAGCACTTCTAAAAACAGGTGTTGCTTGCTTGCTTGCTTTTGAAGGCAGATGGCTAACTATCATAAGGATAATGAGTGTTTTAAACTCTAGGTCAGACTATAGTTGTCAGAATCTCTTTTTGTCGTCAGAAAGGGGAACTTTTCTAAGCTGTGCTCTCGGAACACTTTACAAATGGAAAAACAAACAGTTGAGTAGTAAAGCTACTAGGGAAATGTCAACTGTTGTCAAGAGATATGAGTTAATGAAGTTTAGGTTGGGAGAGTGCATTCAGGAAAAAGGAGGGGCTGTTGCATGTAAATGCTTTTGAAAAAGCTTAAAAGAATGAATAAACCTTCAGTTAGCATTCCAGCCTAAAATGGTTTTTTGTAATGGTATAAATGCAGCTAGAAATTACTTAGAAACCTTCATTTGGCTGGAGTGAATGGGTTGTATGATTTGGTTTTGCTTGCTAGGCTGCTTTTGATAATTACAACTATTAACATTCCATGGAATTAATGTTACCTAGTTGAACACTGCTTTCCAAGAAGAGGATTATTATGAAGCTGAGAGAACAGTTGTGGTTGTGAACAAATGACGAATGTTTGTTCAGTCTTTTGCAGGGAAATCTATGTTATAGCATGCTCTCTTAAGCAAGGGAAGGGTAGGTCAGGTGGGTAAGAAAAAATTAGTCAAGCATACAGAACTCCATCTGCTCTTGATACAGCATGTTTTTTCCATCTCAGTACTGAAGTGGGACAAAGTTTCTTTGGGGTCTTTAGAAAAAAGTGTACTTTACACTGTAAGTATGAAGTAATCACTAGAAAATAATGACAAGTCACAGTGTTAAACAGATGCTGGGTGTTAGAAGCACTTCATCTCATTTTAATGAGTATGGGATCAGACCACCATACTTTCATGTCTAATCCATTTCTCTTGTAAATATGTAAATATTCTTGCATAAATCGAAATGGATAAGGGTATCTTTGGCTTTGTCCTTCTATCTTGTAGATGTTTACAGGCTGTGTTTATATTTGTGTTAGTGCTTCTTTGCCAGAATCAGTAATCAGTGGCTTTTGTTATACTGCACATAAGCATAATGCTATGATCCTAAAATGAGAATCTGTTATTTAAGGACAATCTTTTATCATTGATTGTACCCTCAAGTTACCTTCTCTTTATCAGATACCCCAGTTCATTGAGCAGCTGTACAACCAGGTCCTTAAATCAAGGTAGATGAGATATAGGTTGTTCCTGGTGCAAGTTCTTATAGCTATTGGCTTCTTTTTTTGTAGAATGAATGATCTAGATAGAATAATGAGCAGCAGTATTGCAACCATTTTGTCTCTGGCCTGTAAACAAGTTAATCTTTCTTGACCCCCTTAGGAGAAGCGCCTTTTGCCTGCAACAAGTAGATGTGACTTAGTATGTTTGTTCAATTGTAAACAGTTCTTGGGCTCTTTTGCTTGCTACTTTAACCTGCTGGACAGTCTCTTGTGCCATGGCTCTCCCAATGACTACTGGAAGCCAAGTATTCAAGAAAAGGGCAGCACAGAGCTCAACAGTGTTTTTATCCAACCAATGCCAACTTTTCCCTTGCTTCCTTATCACCTCTGGCACCTTTCCCCCCCATTGCTGTTGCCTCCATTGTATTGGTATAGTCACACCACAGCAAACACTATAGGTCCCAGCTCAAATGTTTGTTTGTTTGTTTATTAAAAGTTCCTTGCCTTCTTCCTGAGAATATTGATTCCAGACAACTGGTTTCATACAGAAAGTGAGATGTGTTAATTTAGCATATCCAGTTGTGAGAGTTCAACATTGCCTGAGTATAGGAAAACTACGGTACTTTTTTCAGTTATGACTTCCAAGAATCCCTCAGCCAGTGTAACCAGTGTAGTATAAAAAGTAACTTTGTTCTGTTGAGCGTTGCCCTTGATCCTGAGTTTGCAAGCAGCCCTCTTTTGTTGTGTCTTCTCATCTTATTGCTGAATGTACAGTCAGACCTTCATATCCACGTATTCTTTATCCATGAATTCAACCATCCATGGCTTGAAAATACTAAAAAAAAACCCATAAATTCCAGAAAGAAAGCCTTGATTTTACCATTTTATATAAGGGATACCATTTTACTGTGTCATTGTATTAAATGGGACTTGAGCATCCACAAATTTGTTATCCATACAGGGTCTGAAACCAAACCCCAGCGAATACCAAGAGCCCACTGTACATGTGCATTTGTCACTTCTGACAGTTTTCGCAACAGAAAAACTTGTTCTCAATCTGATTATTCATTTCCATAACAAAATACAAAGAGCATTAGGAATTTTAGCACTCCTGTAGGCTGAGGTTTTTCATTTATGGAGAAGGAGCTATAGCAGAGAGAATGTAACTATCTTAGCAACTTGTGTGCCAAGGGGTATTGTAGCACATTTGAGACTTAGACAAAGGACTTTATCACACAAGGCAAATTGGGCAATTTAAAAGGCATTATCCAGGGAAAGTTGCCCAATCGTGGCTGAGATTATCACATGATGTCGCGATTAGAGAAGACTTATTCCAGGAATAACCAGGGAATACCCAGCAACAAATCATTCACAGGGAAATCCTGTGAATGATTTGTTGCTGGTTATTCCCTGGTTATTCCTGGGATAAGTCCTCTCTACTCGTGATGTGTGTGATAATCTTAGCTGCGATCACCCAGCTTTCCCTAGATAATGCCTTTTGAATCCCCCGATTTTCCCCTGTGTGAAAGTCCAAAGAAAGAAGTTGGTAACATAAGACTTCTTAGACATATGAGGAAGTAGACTGAAGTCTACAAAAGCTTATGTTATTGTCTTTCTTTCTCAGTCTCAAAGGTATTACAATGCCCCTTTGCATACTGATCCAGACTAAATCAGCTAAGTCTTTGAATTCTGCCACTTAGCAACTTGGTTGTTGTTGTGTACCTTTAAGTCTTTTCTGATGTGGGGCCTTTGCAGACTGCCAGAAATAGTGCAAATTGAGTCCACTTTAAGGGTTAGGGTTAGGGAATCATGGGAACTGTATTTTATTGTGGCACCAGAGCTCCCTGACAGAGTAGGCTCAATGTCTCAGGAAAAAAAACAACAATTCCCATGATTCCCTAGCACTAACCCTACCCCTTAAAGTGGACTCATTTGCACTATTTCTGGCAGTCTGCAAAGGCCCTTGGTGACTCTCATCAAAGGCCTGAAAATGGTCTCCCTTATTCAGCATCTGCAGAAAGCTACTGTCTATTACCACACTACATTCTTTTAGTGCTGCTATTCCCACTTTAACTGTTCTTGCTGTGTCCTGTTGCATTCTGGGATTTGCAGTTTAATGAGGGGCATTTAGAATTCTCAGCCAGAGAGCTCCTAGGCCTCATTGAACTACAAACCCCAAAATGCAACAGAAGGCAGCCAGAGCAGTAAAAGTGGAATAGCAGCACTAAAACAGTGTAATGCAGTATACGGTATGCTAGCACTTGTTTAACGAAATTTAAATTGTTTTTTATGCACTGTAAATGTTTGCCTATGCAGAGATGAGGCATATAACCATTCTTCTTTTTACATAGTAAAATGCAGTTTTTGTTACAGTAAGCAACCTGTAATTGTTGCTGCAACTGGTAGTAGAATCATAGAATCATAGAGTTGGAAGAGACCACAAGGGCCATCCAGTCCAACCCCCTGCTATGCAGGGACTCCCAATCAAAGCATCCCTGACAGATGGCCATCCAGCCTCTGCTTAAAGACCTCCAAGGAAGGAGACTCCACTACTCTCCGAGGGAGTGTGTTCCACTGTCGAACCGCCCTCACTGTCAGGAAGTTCCTCCTAATGTTGAGGTGGAATCTCTTTTCTTGCAGCTTGCATCCATTGTTTCGGGTCCTAGCCTCTGGAGGAGCAGCAAACAAGCTTGTTCCCTCCTCGATATGACATCCCTTCAAATATTTAAACACGGCTATCGTATCACCTCTCAGCCTTCTCTTCTCCAGGCTAAACATCCCTAGCTCCCTAAGTCGTTCCTCATAGGGCTTGGTTTCCAGACCCTTCACCATTTTAGTTGCCCTCCTTTGGACACTCTCCAGTTTCTCCACATCTTTTTTGAATTGTGGTGCCCAGAACTGGACACAGTATTCCAGGTGAGGCCTGACCAAAGCAGAATAGAGTGGCACTATTACTTCTCTTGATCTAGACGCTATACTTCTACTGATGCAGCCTAAAATTGCATTGGCCTTTTTAGCTGCTGCATCGCACTGTTGACTCATGTTCAACCTGTGGTCCACCTGGATTCCTAGATCCCTTTCACACGTAGTCTCATTCAGCCAGGTGTCCCCCATCGTATATCTGTACTTTTCGTTTTTCCGCCCTAAGTGCAGTACCTTACATTTCTCCGTGTTGAATTTCATTTTGTTAGCTTTGGCCCAACTTTCTAGTCTGTTCAAGTCATTTTGAATTTTGATCCTGTCCTCTGGGGTATTAGCTACTCCTCCTAATTTGGTGTCGTCTGCAAATTTGATAACTATGCCCCCAATACCGTCATCCAAGTCATTAATAAAGATATTGAATAGC
The DNA here is from genome assembly GCA_026167975.1 of Phrynosoma blainvillii. Classification (NCBI taxonomy): domain Eukaryota; kingdom Metazoa; phylum Chordata; class Lepidosauria; order Squamata; family Phrynosomatidae; genus Phrynosoma; species Phrynosoma blainvillii. Next base: position 306,343,477 of record JANUYF010000003.1, on the reverse strand, counting down.
ACTGGGCCCAGGACAGAGCCCTGTGGCACCCCACTGGTCACTTCTTTCCAGGTTGAAAAGGAGCCATTGTTGAGCACCCTTTGCGTTCGACCAGTCAACCAATTACAAATCCATGTAACAGTTACTTTGTCTAGCCCACATTTTACCAATTTGCTTGCAAGAATGTCATGGGGAACCTTGTCAAAGGCCTTACTGAAATCAAGATATACTATATCCACAGCATTCCCTTCATCTACCAAGCTGGTAAAAGTAGTTCTTCGCTTACTTTTTGCACACTTCTCAGGCATGGGATGTGGTGTGCAAATTTTTAAGTTATTCTGAAAGAATTCATCCTCATTGTTGCAGTCAAAATGCATCTAGATGTGATGTTTGCTCTAACAGCATTTTTAAGATGATGATGAAAGAAGACTAATTTTGTAAACTAACTAAAATGGTGAACAAGGATTTGCATGCTCTCTTTGAGTTCTTAAAAGCAAGTGGTTACGCTCTCTGCTTCTTAAAGCATTAGAAAGTTAGGGAGGCTGAGGACAAGAGGAGAAAGCTTTAATGTCCTAATGATTCAGAGCTTGAAAAAGTTTCTTTTTGGACTACTTTTTGGGCAAACACTCCCATAATCCCCCAGCCAAAACTGATAATTAATATCAGCTTAGGGGTGGTTGTGTGAAATATTGTCAGCCATTATGACATTGTTGCTGTGTGTCTTCAAGTAATTTCTGATTTATAGTGAACCTATCACAGGATTTTCCTGGCAAGATTTGTTTGTCTTTGCCATCCTCTGAGGCTGAGAGGAGAGTGTGACTTGCCTAAGGTCACCCAGTGGGTTTACATGGCCAAGTGGGATTTGAACCCTGGTCTCCAGTGTCATAGTCCAACGCTCAGACCACTGCACTATGCTGGATCCCCATTATGAACTAATACGGCATAAATGCTGTTGAACCGTGCCACAGGAGACTCCACCAAGTGGAGCTGCAGGAAAATCTAGTAAATTCTTCCTTGGTAACAGGGATCCACAAAATGTACCCAGCTGCTCATCACTTAAAAGTAGTTCCTTTTGCTCTGATGGGAATGAACAGTCAAAAAGAGCTGCTGTCCCTTTTTTGTACTTGAAGAAATATGAGGTCTCTGTGATGCCAGAAGGCAGATTTTAGAAGCACAGGGAAAATGCAAGGGATCTCCCTAACGCCACACTGAACCTAGTTACAGATAATTGGTTGTGTATAAATAGTTCCTTTGCCCAATAACTAAGGCAAAACCATATAAAATTGGAATTGTAACTCATAACTCCTTTTTTAGGATAACTAACAGAAGAGAGGACATAGAAAGAAAGCCCCAAGAAAGCTGAATGAAGAACATTCAGATTTTTAAAAAAGTAACTATTTTAGATAAATCCAAGGAATGAGAAAGCTGAAAGTTGTTTTTTGAAATTTTGAAATCTTGTAATTTACAGAGGCAACTAAGTATGGTACTTTTTTGGGCAGGCTTGTAACTACAGTGATAACTATCTTTAAGAGTACATTTGTAAGCTTTTGATCAATATAAAAACCTATTTGTGAGGCTTGATTTCAGGCAGCCTTTAATATTGTACATATATACAGAAGCTGTACCAGAGAGATATGGAAAGTATGGCCTTCCAAACATTGTTGAACTGCAACACATGTCTCACAATGTTGCCCATGTTGCCCGAGACTGCATCTGCACTGCAGAAATAATGCAGTTTGACATCACTTTAACTGCCATGGCTCAGTGCTATGGAATTCTGTGATTTGTAGTTTGAGAAATTTAGCCTTCTCTGTCAGGGAGCTGTACTGCCACAACAAACTGCAAATCCCAGGATTTCATAGGATGGAACTATGGCAGTTAAAGTGTTGTCAAACTGCATTAGTTCTGCAGTGTAGATGCAGCCTAGGTAAGGCTGATGGGAGCTATACTTTTAAAAAATCCAAAGAGCCACTTCTTCCCTACTCTGGCTTACAGAGAACCAACTAATTTTCTTGCTAAAAAAGAACCCCAACATAGCAGAATTAATCAGTCTTAACAACATAGCAGGAGGTTTGTTATCCTTGTTTCTGTTCTGTGTTTTGCAATTTGGAAATTAAGTTGCCATCATAGCTAATAAAAAGGCAGCTAGAAGGAGTGACAGATTTTTGAAATAATTTCATTTGGTAATACTGTATCTGATTACATAATGACTCATTGCTATATGATCCTTGATGCACACCACCATCATAGTTTCACTGATCACTTGAGACAATATTTTGGGCCTTTACAGACTGCCAGAAATAATCCAGCTTGAGTCCACTTTAACTGCCCCGGCTCAGTGCTAGGGAATCATGAGAACTGTAGTTTTTTCTGAGACATTGAGCCTTCTATGTCAGAGAGCTCTGGTGCTACAATAAACTACGGTTCCCATGATTCCCTAGCATTGAGCCAGGGCAGTTAAAATGGGCTCAAGCTGCATTATTTCTGGCAGCCTGTAAAGGCCCTTAGTCAACCTATTAATGTGCTGGGTAGTTAAAGGAGAACAGTACTACAGCTGGCCCTCTGTTTTCATGGGGGATCCATTCCGGACCACCACCACCACGGCAAAAACAGACATTCACAAATATTCAAGCCCCGTAGATGTGCCCCATTGATTTAAATGGAGGTTGCCCCCCGTGAATATGCAAAACCGCAGACTTCAAGTCCGCAAGAAAGGAGAGGCAACTGTATTTCCTTTCTCATCTTTTACATCAGCCACAACTTCCAGAACGCAGGAGCTTTCCATTCTGCAGCTCATAACATCCATTAGAGCAGCTGTGCTTCTTGGAATATTATTTGTCTTTTTTTATTAAAAAAAATGTTCACTTTGTTTAATGAGGTTGAATCTTTTCCATAAAAACTGGTTGAAGAATGTGAAATGGTAGTTTCCATGGAATATGTCTTCTAGTGGCTTTATATTCTAAACTTCTATTTTAAATTATTGTAAACCACTTTGGGTCCCATCCTGGGAGGATAGCAGGATTTCATTCAGTGTATGCATGCATGAATGACTAAAATTACTGAGGAAATCCCTATCTAAGAGATTATCTAAATTCGCTAACAGAGCCATGGGGCAATTTTGTCCCTCCAGATGTTTTCATCTTCAAATTCCCAAAAGTACCACCCTGCATGGCCAATAGAAAGGGACTGTGGGAGTTATGGTTGGAAAAACCTAGAGGGACAAAGGTTCAGAATTGCCCATATTTTCTTACATTCATCGATTACACTGGGGTGGGCAAAGTATAGCCCTCCAGACTTTGTTGGGTCACAACTTAAATTGTGCCTAGTCAGAAGCCAGTAGTGAGGAATGCTGGGTGTTGCAATCCAGCAACATCTGGAAGGCCACACCTTGCTCTTCCTTGGACTACACAAATGATGTGGTGCTGGGTGATCTGGTTTCTACTTGTTGAATAATGAGAACATGGACTAATAGCAGGAACTACTGCTTTCAATTCTTTCATATTGCATTACATATTGGTATAAGCAATAAAGAGTTCTGTGCTCATCCTACTCATTATCTTCAGCCTCAAATCAAGAAGGATAAAATGACTAGTAAGAATCTTTTCCCCAGCACAATATCTAATTCTTTTGGGGTGTGGTATACAGTCGTTTAAACCACATCAAAAGACATTGTGGTAACATGCATATTTATGCTTGATACTCGTGATTCATGATTTGGGCAAACCATGTCCTATATAGACTATTAAGACTTACGTCCACTTTGTCATGGATTCAGGGTTTTTGTGTTGTTGATTTGTTTCTTTTGGTGGGTTAACAGGCATGGCTCAATTCTATGGAATTCTGGGATTTGTAGTTTCGTGAGACATTTAGCCTTCTCTATCAGAGTTTTGGTGCCACAATGAACTACAGTTCCCAGAATTCCATAGCATTGAGTACTGGCAGTTAAAATGGTATCAAACTTGATTATTTCAGCAGTGCAGGTGCAGTCATGGTTGTGGTAATGTATCCTCCTTGAGGATTTATTCCTTTTGCCCTGTTTGGTTGTGTAATCATCAGCACTGCTTGGGTAGAAAGATTAGCTGAATGTTTGTTTTTATTTTACATAGGAGCAGAAGGTGGACATTGGGAAAGTAATAAAAGAACTCTGGCAGGATTTCCTTCAGTGTTACTCTTCTCGGCCTCTGCTGTGTTGGTCTGTCTGGTGGGCACTTTCAACATGTGGCTACTTGCAGGTCATAAACTACATTCAAGGCCTGTGGGAAAAAGTGCTACCTTCTCAGAGCTTCGAGATCTACAATGGTGGTGTGGAAGCTGCTTCCACATTGCTGGGTAAGTTTCCTTCTTTTTATCTCCATTTGGAGAAATGTATATCATGGAGATCCTTAGCACGCTATTTACCTGCAACAGGTACTTGGTATGTAGACAGATCTTGTGGCACCTTTGAGAATTACTAAAAGAAAGAAGTTGGAGCATAAGCCTTCGTAGATGTAAGTCTATGAAAGCTCATACTGCCAACTTCTTTCTTTTTTAGTTAGTCTCAAAGGTGCCACAAGATCTCTTTATATACTGATTCTACAGATTAACATGGATATATCTTTGAATTCTGGTACTTGGTAGTGTAGGGAGGAACCATATTGCCTGAAAAGTGCTAATCAGATTTTTTTATGAGATGACTTAGGCTGCATCCACACTGCAGAAATAGTCCACTTTGGCACTACTTTAACAACCATGGCTCAATGCTCTGGAATTCTGGGCGTTGTCATTTTGTTATGGCACCATATCTGTCTGATAGAGAAGGCTAAATGTCTCACTAGAAATCCCAGAATTCAAAAGTCATGGCAGTTAAAGTGGTGTCAAACTGGATCATTTCTGCAGTACGGATGCAGCCTCAGTTGCTTCTTCTAACAATTAGTAATATTTTGGAATGCTGCCTCGAGATAAAAAGTGTTTATAGCAGTCTCCTGGAGAAGTAAACCAAACAAACATGCTTAACAAGTTTGGAAATGCTGAGTGGTGAATATTCATATGTCTTAGAATAATGCATGTTGGAACAACCTGATTTTGGTTTCACAGGCTTTACTGTACAACAGCCACAACTGAATAATGTTCATTGCATAGGGGTGGGCAATTGTGTGTATGTATGTGTGCGTGTGTGTGTGTGCGCGCGTGCGTGCGTGCGCGGGCACACTTGTCTGCTCTTCTGGAAAGGTTCTGCTTTGCCTCCTGCCTTTGAAACTTTAGTTAGTAAAGGCTTGAGGCTTGGGCCACCTTCTCCTGAAATTCTTCCAGGGAGAAACAGTTGGGCAAGCTTCATTATTTTTTCCAGCAAGCAAAGAGCTGATTGTTCCACAAGCTTTTACTTCCATTCTGGCTACAATGGGATCATTCTGTAAACTTTAATTGTTCATTCTTATTTTTTTGAAAAAATAAAGTCTTTGTTTCTAAGAATGTTGGACAACTTATAATTTGTTTAATAGATTGTTGTACAGCCTTTGAGTACCATAATAAATAATTTCAAAATACATCTTTTTGACAATAATAATGCAATGTAATGATAACTGTATTCTTATTAGTGCAGTAATAATACTTTAATAATAAATTAACTATTATTCAGATTAGATAGTCAGCTATTAAACTTAGATAATTTTAATTTGGTTTAATTTATTTATTTAGGTGATTTATATCCCTCCTTTCTCCCAAAATGCGATTCAAGAGATGAGCATAAAAACCCTGCTGTAATGCTTGTAGAAATGCTAATCCAAAGTCTCTTTCTAGTTATTCTGAACTCTGTGAAAACACAAGTACATGAAGGAGTATTTACTGAAACTGCATTTCCTGTTTGTTCTGGCCATTGATGTCTAATAGACATTTTTCAAGAAATGTTCTCAAAACATATAAATATATACATTTTGAATGTAAGTATTGTAGGACACTGACTTGTTTGGGTTTTGCACTTGTAGGAGCTGTGGCTGTGTTTGGTGCTGGTCACATAAAAACATCTTGGGCTACTTGGGGTGAGATAGCCTTAGCTATGTTCTCCCTCTTCATTGCTGCGGCTGTGTATATCATGGACACTGTTCATAACATTTGGGTGTGCTACACGTCCTATGTACTATTCCGAATTGTCTATATGCTGCTCATCACAATTGCAACGTAAGTATTTCTTTGCAAATTTGGTCAATTTAGAGATATCCTAACTGAACCCAGCTTTGGGTTGCACTGACATTTTATTTATTTATTTGGAAATTTCAGAAAGCCATAAAATATTCAAGCTCTGCATTTACCCCCAAAGTAACTCTTCTGAGCTCAAGTTAAAAACATGGAGAAGCTGGACACCTTATTTGAACCTAGTAAATTCAAACAGAAAGCAAAGCTTTTTAATATAAGAAAAATCAGTGGATGTGTTTACCAATTCATGGCTCATTGTGGGGCATGTAAGCCTAGCCTGATATCTTGTTTTAAAGAGGCTTACCTTGCCTGCATGTAATGCTGTAATTGCAAGGTGCTCTGGCCTAGACAGAAGCTGCACTGGCATGCTAGTATTGTATGTTTAGTACATGAGGACTGGGCTTTAGAAGTGAAACCAGGTGTAGGGAACACTAGAGGTTTCCTTGCATACTTCATGTTGTCTTGAAATTAATTGAAATAAAAACCTGAAAAATAAGCCCCATTTTGTTTAATTTTAAGTTACTTACAAAAAGCAACTAAACATGAATAGGACTCAACTACATTTGTCTGTGCAATGTACAGTCAGTTCTCTGTATCCATGGATTATTTATCATGGATTCAACCATCCACAACTTGAAAAGTTCAAGGTTATATATATTCTAAAAAGGAAAGCTTGATTTTGCCATTTTATATAAAGGACACCATTTTACTATATCATTGTATTTAATAGAATTTGAGCAGCCACAGATTTTGGTATCCATGGACAGTCCTGGAACCAAACCCCAGTTGATACCAAGGGCCCACTTTAAATCCAATATTTTATGCCCCCTCATAGTCTGATTAAAAGCAATTCTGAATTGTCTTTAAAATGCTGACATAATGACTAGTGTTCTACCTTGTTCATAGTCAAGATAAGCTAAAGCAGGGGTAGGCAACTTTTCCTACCTGGGGCCGGTCCGCTGGTCCTGAGGTCTTCCGTGGGCTGAGGGGGGGGGAAATGCCACCGTGTGCGCACACTTGCTCACGCGCGCATGCGCTTTACGCTGGAAGTACTGCACATGCGTAAACGAGTCGTGGCCGCCATTTTGTTTTCCAAAATGGTGGCCGCGACTCGTTCGTGCATGCGTAGTACTCCGGCGCATGCGCAAACGAGTTGCGGCGCCATTTTGGAAAACTAAATGGCGGCTGCGACTCGCATGGCGGCGGCGTGCGCAGCGCGTGACGGGGGCGCCACGTGGCAGCGGGGGTGGCGGCAGGACCAAGCTGGGGCCGGTCCAAAGGCCTCGGGGAGCCGGATCCGGCCCCTGGGCCGTAGGTTGCCAACCCCTGAACTAAAGATACACAGTTTGTTTGGATATTTCATGTTGCAAGTTCCAGATCTGTAATTATTTTTGATTAAAGCTGAATTGTCTCCATGCATACAGTGATTGTCCTTCATAAGTCAAATAGAATGCAATTGCATTATTGTTCACATTGTGATTAGGTTATTCCAACCCAGAAATGTACGTATCCTATTTAAAACAAAATACCAGGCCCCATAATGCACATTGCTGAAATTGCATTGATCTTGCATTATTGCACTTTATTTTGGATCTTAGCTACTGAATTCTTCTCAGCTGGGTTTCAGGTTTATCTAGTTCTTCTCTCCCATTCCTGTTACACATCTTGGCTCTTCACTTTCATCTAGCACAAATCTGGTATCACTGATAATTTTATGGTCTTGACGATCATGGCAGATAGTATTTCTTTACTTCAGTTATCCTCCCAGTACTGTAAATTAGGTCATTGCCATTCCCATTTTGTAAATAAGCATGTTAATCTTGGTTTCCTGAGATTGCCATGTTGGGATGGTTCAACCAGTTGGACTTCTTTGAATTTGTCTTGCTTGGAAAACATCAACAGTGTATTATGGATTGTGGGTCAATGAATTAAGGTCACCTCATATGGAAATTTTCAAGGAACAAATTGGATGTGGTTGGGACAGTTGTGTATGAAGAATGCTCTGCATACTACTGGAATATACCCCCTGAAATTCTTTGAAACTTATCCAGCCATTGGGAAGTAAGATGTTCTCCATTCATAGAAGGATAGTGTGAAGGGTCTAATGCTTGAAAACCAAAGGCGTACACAGGAAGAGTGTCTGACTTTCCATTGCCTTCAGGTTTACTCTTTGTAGACTTTCTAAACAGATACCTTTTTCACGCGCTGCGCACGCCGCCGCCAAGCTTTGATATCAAAAGGGACCTTGACCTCACTTCAAAGCTCTTGGTGATAAGTATGATATGTTGCAGAGAAGTAAGCCACAAAATTAAGGAAGATTTGGTTCCCTTGCTGCTTGCATATACCCATTGCTTTTAAAAACAGTGATAAGAGATGGGGAAGGTTTATTTTTTGGACATCAGCTCCTAGAATTCACCAGCCTCACTTGTCATGCTGGATAGGGAGATGTGGGAGCTGTAGTTCAGAAAAGGTTATTTTCCCCAGCTCTTTCTGTGATTGGAACAGTTTTGTATGTGAAATGCACAACTGCTGCAGATGTGTCTACTTTGTTTACATGATGATGAAGCTGGAGGGATATCTCTGCCATCTTCTCTGCTAGAAATCCTTTTTCCTGTCCTTTTTTATCTTCCCATTCTGTTTTATCTTCCCATTCTGTTTTATCTTCCCATTCTGTTGTTTTTCTATGAAGGTTCCAGATTGCTACAAACCTTAGTGTGGAGCGCTATGCCCTGGTTTTTGGCGTCAATACTTTCATTGCCCTGGCATTGCAGACACTGCTGACATTGATAGTTGTTGATGCCAGAGGGCTTGGGCTGGACATATTTAAACAGGTAAGTCTAAAAAAGTATTTTAGCTGTTTGGGAAAAGAGGGGAAATATATCTTTCCTGGTAAAGCTCTCTGGATGCCTCCAAAGTGTAAGATGGGCTAATCTTCTCGCCTGTGTTGGCTTTTGGGAGGATAATTAGTATCATGTCCTATGTTTAATGAGTACAGAGGGGTTTTTTGGCCATGTTCTTAATAGATGATGGGAATGCTTGTCATTATCCGGCTTACTGAGCTCCCAGAAGGTACAAGAATTAATCAATGCCATTTGCTATTGCTCATGCTTATTTTTAAAATGGAACCTCCTCTTTGGATTCATTTCCTGTTTGAACATACTTAAAAAGAATGGGCTTATAAAAAGGGGCATTGAGTTAAACAGAACACAAATGTGACATACAGTGCATTAAAATGAAGCAACGTCTTAGTTTACAGAAATGGAGGCAAAAAATTAAATGTTTACTCTCCTCTCCTCTGGCAAAATACAAATAATAGAGTAGACCATTTGTTGCACCATAATGATACCCTCCCTCCGCTACAGCATTAGGGAATTCTCTTCATCCTGCCAAACCATAGGAATGATCCTGAGTAAAATTAATGATTTTCTCTCTCCTCTTTTTACCACTTCTCCTCTTTTCCTCCCCCCACTACAGTTCCTGATCTATGCTGGTTACTTCGCTGTCATATCAGTCATATTCTTGATCAGTGGCACATTCAGTATTATCATAAATTACCGGAGAAAGCAGAGGAGAAGAAACAACACTACGGAAAATGGTGTTTAAGAGTGGCCGAGCAAGTGGTATCTATTTTATATATGCAGTTTCCTATTTATTAATGTATACAGAAGCTGTTATTTTCAGACTGTTACCTGAGCTGTACTTGACCAATATTTGTACTATATTAGTAGCATAGGTTAAACAGAATGTATTGAATTTTAATCTTACATAAGTAAGAGCACTGTTTATAAAATCATGGCCTCAAATATGACATTTTGATCTGTCTGGGGAAGATCAGAAGCATGGTACTGGCTAGGTGATTCTCTTTCTTTTGAGACAAACAAGCCATAAAGCTTTCAGTGGAATGTGATGCTTTTGTTAAATTAGCCCAGTCCATGTTGTTAGTGCTTTTGGTAGACTGGGTTGCAAAGGTACTGGAAGAATTCATATATAGCCAAGAGCTGGAATCAGTGGTGAACTTCAGGTTGGCATTGAAAGAGCACTGTTAAGGAGACATGTACTCGTGAATACTAAAGAGTTATATTTGCGCACAAATATTTTCTACATTGTTGTATGTCCTGTTTTGTCTGCCTTTTGGCATTTCTAAAACAGGAGTGAGTAAAATGTGTTCCTTCATATATTTTTAGACTGTAAATCCCAGTATTCTTCACCATTGGTTATGCTGATTAAGACTAATGGGAGCTTCAGTCCAACAGCATCTGGAGACCTGCACTTTGTTCACCGATGCTTTGAAGGCCGAACTTTCTTTGATTGCCATTATCAATCGGATTTAAGTAAATTGATTGCTGACTGCTGATCTCATAAAAATGCCAGTTATACCTCTTAATTCATAGACATTGTGGGTCATTTTGAACAGATGTAGACAGTTCATGTTCCCTTCAAGGCTTTATTCAGATCCTCCAAAGAGAGCAGTCTTTTAAATTGCTGTATTTAAGCTCTTAACAGTAAACTTCCACAGTGGATGGGAGAATGAATTGACAGCAGTATTATCTAGCAGAATGTACTCAGATAATAGAAATCTCTTGGATTGCCATTTCTACCGAAATGATATGTTTGCAAATTGTGGACAAAAGCATTTGACAGCACTTAGTAGAAATTTGTCCTTATGGGTATTTTCTGAGACTTCACTGATAAATATTTGGTCTGCTACATCTATTTGATGTAAATTACTTGTGATAAGATTACAGGCATCTTTCTGAGGGAAACAAGGGTTTCTGTTAAGTGGAAATGTGACTAACAACAATAGCCTAAACCCAAGTTTTAGTTCTAACTAGAATAGACCCATTCAATCAGTAGAACATATGTAAGTGTTGTCTTAACTGAGTTCCCACTGATACAGTGGGTCTGCTTTAATTGGGACTAAAAATTGGATTTGGGCTTACAGCATTTCCGATTCTGTCCATTCTTATGTTGTAGAGCAGGATTTTATATCAAGAGGCTGTTTCATGGTTTGTTTTGCAGGTATCTGGGAAACTGCTACTCAGTTACGTACATGTTTTGCTCTGTTTGGTTTTGGTGGAGTAGTGTATTTGTAGCCGCTTAGATTGATTTATCATATAAGCGGGATATAAATAATAATAATAATAATAATAATAATAATAATAATAATATCCAGCAGAATCAGGGAGCAAAAATCCAAGCTTCTAAAAGTTGAGTTTTATTGTTGAAAGAATAATAACAACATGCAAAGTAAAACACAGTCCACTATAGGATCACATCTTGCAGATGTGACTAAACAAGAACAAAACTACAGATCCATGTTTCCAGATCTTAAGGCTGCATTGTGAAGCAGTATAAACATATTATAGATTCATTGCAGTAAAGAGAAGAAAAAGTGCGATCCAAAAAAAGCAAATACCGGTAATAATAATAATAATATCAATGCCTAACACAAAGTTTCTCAGTCCAGCCCCTCTCCACCTTTTGGGTGTTAACCTTCAGGTTGATTGGATGATCTGTATGTGACGTATGCTAACCCAACCTCTTGTTGTTCATCTTCCACCATGTGATCTACTTTCCCATAACAACTTTTTATTATTGTTTCCTTATGTAAACAAGGATGATTTCCCACCTAGTGGTTCTCTATTGTTTTGTCTTTCTAGCCATCTGGACTGAGTTGTTTGTGCTCTGCCTTGAAGCATGTTCTCAAGTGGAAAAAATACAGACACACACATCTTTACATTTCACCTTTGACTGCATAGCCCATCTATACTCTGACATGCTCCACTTCCCTTCCATATCCAACTACTTGGCCTGTGTTTACTTTTCATTATTTGCAAAATAGGAGGGTTGAATGAGACCATAATAAGCAGGACTTACCTCAGGGCTGCAGTAATGTCCCTTGAATAATTGTTGAGAATTTTTTAGATTTGTCTGTGTAATGGAACTATGCCATAGTTGCATATACTTTCATGAATGAAAGAAAAAAGACTGCTATTTGCATTTACACATGTAGGCCTGAAAAACATATGTAGATCATCACATGTGATGATTCTGTGTTGTGTTGAACTGTGATAACCGATTAAGAAGCCATGGACAGATGTGCTTAAGTAAATGCAGCAAAACATACAAGTCTGCTGTGTGTAATTTCTAATGAAGTTCTTTCCATGTAGAAGAAAAAGAAAAAACCCCAAACAAGTGTACTAAGTCTAGTTCATAGGCCCAGTTAGAGTAAATCCTTATCTTGTGGAAATTTAAATCAACATTTAAGTTCTACTAGACCTGCTTTAGTTGGGACTAACAACTGGGTTTTTGACATATTATGTGAAGACACTCTTTATTTTAAGGCCTGTTTCTAATGTCATGTAATAACTGATCACTTAGTGTTGTCCTTTTTTTAAATATGAGAATGTGAAATCCTGCTGTATTGCTAGATTTGTAGGACTGAGCCTGGCAATCATGTATGAGATTCATCTTCTGATACACACAAGACGTGTGCTAATGCCTCCAAACTTATAGGGAGTTTGAAACTGGATTTTAATTCAAATGTTGATCTCTTTCAAGGGAAAGATCCAGTAAGAAGCTTGTTGAAATAGTCTTTCTTGCATAAATTCAGAGTTTTCTTCATACCATAAGATTTTTGCAGCTGCATTTATAGTGAGGCCTGGTTTGTAAAGAGGTCCTACAAATGGTTGGTTCTCAAGTGCAACACAACTGGAGGGTAATTCTTTTTAGTCACAAGACTCTCATTCCATCCCACATTTACCGTTGCCTCAGGTTGAAGAACAAGCAGCCATATGAAATTGTTCCAGATGTCTTCTAAACTGTAACAACTCTGAGACAAACTAGACAAGAAGTTGACTGTGTGAATGCAGTTTATATGTACTCACCTTTTGTTTTATTAAAACAGAAGCTGTTTGGAAGCCTGTGTAACTTTAGGAACATGAAAGGTGGGGAGAGAAAGCTCAGCTTTTTCTTTCCCTGCTATAATTTCAGCAAAATTATCTCTATCAAGCTGCAAATAACAACTTTAGAGAGATTACTGTTGCTGGTGTGCCTTCTTTCCCTGGTGCCATGTTGCTTGTTGTTTCTTCTCAGCTGCTATTTGTATAACAAAAAAAGATGCATGTCAACTCCTTTATCCGATTAAAATTGTTTGGGATTCTGTGTTTCACATCTGGGGAAAACTGAAATAGCTGGGGTCTTCATTTGTGTTAACAGAAGGTATTCCTTCCTTAAGAACTGCCTTTTACGGGGTGTAACTGGCTATGCCATACTAATCCAGTTTATTGAATGTAAACCTGGAAGTGGTTCCAGGATCTTTTGCATTGCTGTATTGATATCAAGGTGTAATGTATTAATGAAGTACTCTGAGAAAAGTTTTGTAAAAAATCTGTCGTAGCACTAAAAACAAAATGTGCAAACAAGACAGTTTTGGGAAAGAAAACTTTATTCTGTCCAAGTTGTAAAACTATTTTTATCAAATAAAAGTATTTTATGATATTCTTACAAGCCTGTTTTCTGATTGACAATGTAATGTTATGGTTACAGTTTGAAATTCTCAAGACTTGTTCATATGCTAACCCCAAAGTCTATACAGTCAGCCCTCTTAACTCACATGGGATCCCTTCTGGGCCCCTCCACAAGTCAGGTGACTCGTGTATATTTAAGTCCCATTGAGATGAATGAGGCATGCCCCCGTGTGTGGTGTGAGGGGGTGCACGCCACGGGGGCATGCCCCATTCACTTCAATGGTGGTCGCCCCTCTGCGGATCATCAAGTCTGCGGATTTTTATTAGGCCGCCGAAAAATACATTATGTTCTCTTCCTTTCCCCTGCATGCTTTTTTAAAAACCAGCTTTGCTTCATGAACAACATTGGCTTTGAAATTTTGCACAGATAATTGTTATTTGATTTATATTTCATTTTCTCCCAAAATGAGATTCAGAGCAACTCTTTTTATGCCATTTTGGTCAGCCTAATGAAGGTATTACCATAATATATCTTGTAACAGGAAGACCTGCCTCTTAGAAGATAACTAGTTTTTGCATTGATTAAGGTTAAGTACTGGACTGCGGCTCTAATGAAAAGACATTGATACACTTGAAAGATATATAATCAGTCAGATGAAGGATTCTGCCCCCAAATGATGAAGGCAGGTATCAAATGGGTGTAGAAATAGAGCCACATTGGGGCACTGAGACACAGAAGATGTTTGGGAGAAGTATGCAGTTTGCAGATGCACCACAAGTTACTTATTTTTGAAACACACCTGCAAACAGACCAGTTAGCACCAAGCATGCCTAGCAGCCAGAGAATGTGTGAATTGGAGAAAGAAAAATGGGATGCCGGGGAGTAGAATGTCTTGTATGAGCACCTTGTAGCTAAATTACCTGGAATCCTGAAAAGGAGCAATCTTTTTGGGAGGTGAGGACAGACTGCAACAACTGATGTAGATTGCACTTGTATTGCATATATTAACAAGCTGGTTCAACCATAATCACTTTGGTACTGTTTTTTTCATACTGCTTGGCACACAAATGACAAAGTGTTGTAGCAGACTGTCACTTCCCCATTTAATTCCAGGGTTGGTTCAAGGTATTAAGTGGATTCTTATCTGAGAGGTGTTCCCCATGATGGTTTGCAACATGACAGAGAACTAGGATGAGTGGATCATGTTCATGTATGTCTGTAAGACATACTGTAGTTTTCCCCCAGTATCCTCTACACCAGGGGTGGGCAGCTGTAGAAGGCTGGGGCTTACATTAGCTGTACCACCCATTGCATCTGCTTCCTTCCAAAAATTACTCCAAAGGAAGCATGAGGGCATTTTCTAGGAAGCATGAGGGCATTCTCACCATGTTTGGTGGCTTTCTTACATCTCTAGAAGGGCATTTGGGGATATTTATCTACTAAACATGACAAACAAAATACCAAATCAAGCAGGTAAAAGAAATTGGAAAGAAATATATATCATCTCAGTAGCCAGGATACTCCTAACCAAGAATGGAAAACAAAAAGCATCTCAACTATGGACAAATGGCTAAAAAGCTGACTGATACAATAAAAATGGACAAATTGACCTATTGGCTAACAACAAAAAAGGAATGGAGTATAATTTTAGAATACTGCAGGAACAAATGGAGCTGACAGAGGAAACAATAATGCACACAAAAATTGGCTAAACTCAATTTTTTAAAAAAACCAATGTAGACTTAAGTTACACAAAACCAATTGACATGAAACAGAAGTAGATAAAGAAAAAAGTCTCACAAACCAGAAAGACAAACGGAAATTTGATATAAAAAAGGTCAACATCAATAACAATATAAAGTTAACTATTCAAATAAATGAACCACATCAGAAAAGTAAACAAAGTGCAAGTTTATTGGAAACTGTTATTGTTTTAGCATGTTCTAGCTTTCACTTTTCATACAAATCACATCCTCCAAACCAGTGGTCCCCAACCCCCGGTCTGCGGCCAGGTACCGGGCCGCAGAACAAATGGTACCGGGCCGCCCTTCTACTGCATCTTCTGATTTAATAACGCGATGCCGCAACCCCCCCCCCCCAGTGGGCCGCGGAAAATTTTTCAAACGTTGACTGGTCCATGGCAATAAAAAGGTTGGGAACCACTGCTCCAAACAATAGCAGAATGTTCTGTGATACAGGTTTAGTTAAGTAAATGGATGGGTTTGGAAAACATAACAATGAAACTGAAATGGAAACAAGTATTTGTGTTTTTTTTAAAATTATATAATTTAAATATGTTTTTAATTCTTATAAAAATATATATTAAAAAAAGACTGTTGGCAGCTATACTGGCATTTCCAATATTTTGCATTAAGTGCTTGTTCAGTTGAGCCAGCACTTTATTCCCTATCTTCTATGCTAGTCGTGAGCACTGAAATATAGGAGGCTTGTTCAAGCTCATGTAAGGTGAGCTGCCTTCTAAACATGACCTTAGTTATTTTCAGTTTGACGCATCTAATTTCTGCCTGGTTAATTCTAATTTCAGTCTAGTTGTATTGTAGTCTACATTTTATCCAACAGCTATTTAAGTCTGAAGTTCTTTTATATATCACATCCTAGATACATAGAAAGAAAGCTAAATAATACATTACTAGTTTGGTGATCTGTTTATTTTCATGTCAACAGGTGCTTAGCAATGCTGTCACTTGATACCAGCCACAGGCAGTAGGTGGTTCTTAGTTTCTAGTTAATTATTTGCAGTTCTTAGTTTAATATTTAAATGAAAGTTATAGATCAGGGTTGTATAACATGACTTGTGGTATACTTGCTTTCCTATTTTTGCACTCTATCACTATCAAAATCACCAACCTCTTCTGCACGTTTTTTCATATGAAAACAAGCTCCATATGCCTATGCATCTTCTTACAGAGGCTAATAGCACTTCTATAAGTTTACCAGAAGTATTAATAGCCTTTCTTTGGTGAAAATAGCACTTCTGGGAATGGTACTTGCTTCTGAAGACATCCAGCCCACTTTTAAGACTTGAGTCCCAGGTTTGGTGAGATACAAATTAATGTAATAAAAATATATTCATGTTAAAATTCAAATATATTTTGTTGCTGTGACTAGTTAACCATCAGATTTCATGGGTGGATGGGAGTTGGCTCCAACTGGAACAGATAAGGAATTTGAAAGAAGCCTTGGAGACATCAGTCATATACTGATATGGTCCTTAGCACCCTGTCTAGTCCAAACTTTGATTTTGGCATAAAACCTTGCCAAGTATTCTATTTCCGATTAAATTTTGTAAAAAACCCAAAACTTAATTAGGACAAGTCTGCACTACAACAAATTTAAAAAGCCCTGCATCACTTCAGATTAGAACAGCCTGGATGTATGGTTGTTCAAGCTTCTCTATGAGATCTGAGAAGAGTTCAAACTTGAGTTCCTTGATGATTAGTGTTAAATCATTTGATCGATTGCTAGGACAATGCAGTAATTCATCCAAACTGATCTTCAACATGGAATACTGAAAAAAGGAAAGAGTTGACTGAGAACAGAATTTCAAGACAAAGCTATGGTGGTTCAGAGGTTTTACAAAAGAGTTTTGAAGGATATGACAAAGTGAGAGCAGCATACCATCAAATGTTCAAAGCATGAGGTAATATAATGGGAGCAGGAGGCAAAGCACATAAGCTCTAGGCCGTGTGTTGAGTTCCTGTTGTGCTCAAATTACTCCTAATATCAACATCTTCATTACACTGTTTAAACTAAGGGTGCTCTTAAGTATTGATCACCAGGAGCCCTGGTGGTGCAGTGGTTAAATGCCTGTATTTCAACCACTCACTCACATACCACAAGTTTGCAAGTTCAATACTAGCCAGGGCTCAGGCTCAACACAGGCTTGCATCCTTTTGAGGTCGCTAAAATGAATACCCAGCTTGTTGGGGGCAATTAGCTTACAGTTGTAAACGCTTAGGGACTGCATAACGTGGTATGAAGTGGTATATAAATGAAGCTGATACTGCTATTGATCTGTACACATGTACAATTGGCCCTCCATATCCACAGATTTTTTTAATCCACAGATTCAATCCACGGTTTGAAAATATTCCTAAAATATATAAATTCCAAAACAACAACAACAACAACAACAAAACACAATTTGATTTTTGTGATTTTATATAAGGGATACCATTGCACTATGCTGTTATGTTCAGTGGGACTTGAGCATCCACGGATTTTGGTAACCATGGGGGATCCTGGAATCAAACCCGAGCGGATACCAAGGGTCCACTTTGTTATCCACAGATTCAAGTATCCACAGCTTGAAAATATAATAGACCCTCTACATTCGCTGGGGGGGCAGCAGAGCCCATGGCCTGGTTTTACTTCTCTTGTTCTTCTTGAGGAAATCTCAACATGTCCTGAAAATTGTCAGGTTCTTTAGCCACCACAGTGTGTCTCTTGAATGATAAACCTATCTGGTTTCCTTCTGACTCTGTGAGTCCTTCTGGGAATGAACACCCTTGTCTTTCCTGATTCATTTTCACTCTCTTCACTATGCACCTCCACAACACACTCTGGCTTAGGCTCAAATGTGGGTGTGAGAATGTTTTGCAGAGGTGTTTGTGTGTGTGGTATTGCAGCAGTGTCCTGCACTGCGGTTGGCTTTATATCTTTTTTGTCCTCAGGCAAATCTACCCTTCTGTTTCTGGCATTTTGTGGCGATATGTCTAGTGAAACAAACACATCTTGGTTATAATGGATTCTCTCTCAACCACTGTGTTTTTCAAAATTTGCACTTCTGGAGAACATTGGTCTGTGATGGTCCATAAAAAAACTTGTATTTGTTTCCCTCACAGTCAACAAATTGGAGCCTCCTCCACTTTGGTTCTCTCTTTTTGTGAAATTGAGGTGGAATAAGTATATTTGCAAACTGTCCAAAAATTCTCAAATGTTTTAAATTGGGAGCACAGCCATATAACAGAAAATATGGAGTTTGGTGAATTGTTGAACTCCACATTTTATTGATGAGATGATTTGTTGTGAGAGTAGCTCACTAAACAATTTTTAAGATTGTTTGTATAAAGTACATTATTAAATGTCTTGCCAAAACTAGGAATGAAAGCAGTTCCCATTTGTTTAACCTTGCTAGGGGCTCCATCTGCTGAAAACAAACAGAGGACATTGGAGCAGGCTTTAAGTCCACCAGGAGCTTGGAAATATTCACCATGTGCTGAGTGGCTCCACTGTCTAGAAGCCAAACACCCCCTGGAGTGCTTGCCTGGTGGGCTACAGCAACACTCCCTTCAGCTTGAGAAGCAATGCCCCTCTTTCCTTGAGGCTTTTTTCTCTTTTCAGCTGGCTGACATTCCCTTCTGTGCTGCTGAAGACATCCAGCACTCTTTCTGGAGATGCCCCACCTTCCCGCAGTTATAGCAGCATCTCTCTCTGCAGACTGCAGCTCTCTCACCCTTAGACACTGTGGGAGATGTCTTTATGTCGTGGATGGTTGGACTAGCTTTTTCTCTCCTCGCAGAACTCTGCAGCCTGGCCTTGAAGTCATGCCTCTGGACTTCCTTCAGGATCCACGCTTATACCAGGTCCAGGGGCAGGTCTCACTCTGCGATGCTTTGCAGGCTGTACATTAGGAGATCCCACTCTTTGGACAAACTCCCAAGCAAAATGTAAGCTTTGTGACTTTCTGGAATGTTTACGTCATGAACAGCGACTTGTGTAAACAATTCTGCATGCTGCTGAGATGTTGTGTCACAAACTCTTCCTCTTGCAGCTTGCAGCCATACAGATGCTTCACCCAAATCATGCCAGATAATGAGCTATCAGGCTGGTGGACAGCTTTTAAAGCATTCCAGAGTTCAAAACCAGTTCTTTTCTCTTGCATGTGGATCAATTGGGATGGCTCTAGTGTAAGCAAAAGAGTTGCTCTCGCCCTCCTGTCATCCTCATCCTCCGAAGGGGGTGCCCCCACAACACCCCATAAATTCTCTCTCACCAACAGAGCTTTGGCATATACTGACCAGGATGAATAGTTGTCAGCCCTTAATTTCTCAAAACGGAGGCTTGACTCCATATTTTTATTTTGCTTTGCAACCCGTCAAGGACACAGTCTCTTGGCAGACCTCCAAAGCTCAGCTCACAGATAAAGACTAGCAGGCACACAGTCTTTAACTATTTTTCTGACAAATTCCCTGGCTGCTTGAGAACTTTGGCTAAACTTGCACAATCAGAGAACTTACACAAAACTCCAAGCGTTGTCCTAGTGCTACTGGGCCCATAACCCTTGTTAGCGCAGGTGGAAGACTGAATCCATATGCAGAAGACAGACAGACAGGTAACAAACACCATGGGAAATTCTGAAAATAGTTGTAGGCAAAAACTCCTTCATCCAGACTTTTACTCACACTGCTGAGGTTCTCCCAAAGAAGCTTTTAATCATAGTTGCAGCAAATATTTACAAGCACGATACAGCAATATTTACACCAGTGGTTCCCAAACTTTGATCCTCCAAGTGTTTTGGACTTCAGCTCCCAGAATTCTTGGCTACTTGTCAAACAGATTAGGTCTTCTGGGAGTTGAAGTCCAAGACACTTGGAGGATCAAAGTTTGGGAATCACTGATTTACACCATCCGACATAATGCTTCGCCATCATTCGATAACCACCTATCCACAATGCATTGGAATATTCTTTCTTATATACACAAACTGTGGCTAGGATTCTGACCCAACCTTCTGCCAGTGTTTCATCATTTTCCTGTCACATGTCCACAGTGATTGTGCAGTTTTGAACTGTTATCACACAACTTCCTGCTGAAATTTCATCAGGTTTCTCTGAGTCAGCTTTTCACCTTTGTGCACACTCACCTTTGCACATACTGAGCTCAGGGCACCTTTCACCATTGTTCCACAGTGCATGCATCTGGGACATTTTACAGTCTGAGGCAAATTCTCACTGACAGTACCACCTCTCTAGGAAACTCTAGATCCTCCAGGGCAACTCTATGGTCAACATTTGCAAAATGTTGGCCATAGAGTCATGCTGGAGGACCTACAAATGCCTAGAGAAGTGTTTTCTCTAGTAATCTCAAGTCTAGATCCTCCCGCATAACTCTATGGTCAATTTCCAGCAGAATTTCTCTGGAGGACCTAGGGATTCCTAGAGAGAACATATTAATCTAGGGGTAGGCAACCTTTCCCCTTTAAGGGCCGAGGGACTTCAGCTCCCAGAATCCCAGGAGCTATTGGCCAACATGGGACTATTGGCCAACATGGCTGAGGCTTCTGGGAGCTGAAGTCCCTTGGCCCTTAAAGGGGAAAGGTTGCCTACCCCTGTATTAATCAAATCACAAATAATCAAAGCCACAAATGTGGAGGGCCGACTGTATTCCCCAAAAATATAAATTCCAAAATGGAAACCTTGATGTTGCCATTTTATAGACGGGGCAACATTTTCCTGTGTCATTGTATTTAATGGGACATGAGCATCCACAGATTTTGGTATCCATGGAGAGTCCTGGAAACCAATTCTGTTGGATAACATTACAAGCTGTTTTGGTTGAAATTATTTTAACTGAGGGATTGGTTTCTGAATGGCATTTCTTGGATGTAAAGGTGATTAAAAAGAAGCCACTGACAATGGGCACCAGTCTAACAATGAACAACTGCCAATAAACTGTTCAATTTAAAATGTTTAAATTCAGTCAGTTATTCCAGGAGGGCTAGAAAACTGCCATACAAACCTATATATATATATATATATATATATATATATATAATCAGTTAAGTGAGCCAGTGGTGTAGTGGTTTGAGTGCTGGGCTAGATCAGGAATCTGGAGACCAGGGTTCGAATCCCAGCTGGGTCATGAAACCTACTGGGTGACCGTGGACAAGTCACACTCTCTCAGCCTGAGAGGATGGCAATGGCAAAACTCTTCTGAAGAAACTTGCCAAGAAAACCTTATGTTAGGGTCACCATAAGTCAGGAAAGACTTGAAAACACGCAATAGCTAATCGATTTTTTTAAAAGTGTTTTTCTAAAAAATCATTTGGTTTAAACCAGTTAACCTGGCCAATAAAGTGCCTTCTTTTACCATGTCACAACATAAATTGCCCAAAATAAAACATATAAAAATAAGTAAAAAAACAATATAAACTTGGCCTAAAAGAACTTGCCACCTCCTTGTTCCTTCTACACCTTAAGGACTTCCATCCCTCAGAGCAACACAGACTATAGCAGGTGACAAAACACACTGCAGAAATAATCCAGTTTGAGACCGCTTTAACTGCCCTGGCTCAGTGCTAAGGAATCCTGGGAATTGTAGTTTATTGTGGCACCAGAGCTCTATGACAGAAGGCTCAATGTCTCACAAAACTACAGTTCCCAGGATTCCCTAGCACTGAGTCCGGGCAGTAAAAGCGGTCTCAAACTGGATTATTTCGGCAGTGTTTTGGACCTCTGTCAGAGAGCTCTGGTGCAACAAACTACAATTCGCAGAATTCCCTAGCATTGAGGCAGGGCAGTTAAAGTGTCAACCTAGATTATTTCTTCAGTGTGTTTTGTACCTACTGGGACTGCATCTGCAAGGCAGAAATAACCCAGTTTGAGACCACTTTAACTGCCCTGGCTCAATACTATGGAATTCTGGGAACTGTAGTTGGTTGTGGCACCAGAGCGCTCTCGGACAGAGTCCAAAACACACTGCAGAAATAATAATCCAGTGAGACCGCTTTAACTGCCTTCGCTCAATGCTAGGGAATTTCAGGAACTGTAGTTTTGTGAGACATTGAGCCTTCTCTGTCAGAGAGCTCTGGTGCCACAACGAACTACAATTCCCAGAATTCCATAGCATTGAGCCAGGGCAGTTAAAGCGGTCTCGAACTGGGTTATTGCTGCGGTGCGGATGAAGTGTAAGACAGCTTCCTTTCCCGCGCATGCGCTGTTTGAGCCGCTCTCCGTGGAAACGGCGGAGGGCTGGAAGAAGGCCTGCGTTTGTTCTTGCGCGCGGTCGCCCTGCTGCCCTCCCCCCGTTGCTATGGCGACGGCGAGCGTGGCGAGAGGCGAGAGCGGCCCGGTTTGGTCCTTCACAGCCGCCATCCTTCTGGACTTGGTGAGTGAGTGGTGGGGGCAGTAAAAACACCTCCCTGCGGAGACATGGCGGGAGGACGCCGGTGGGTGCCGCGGTTACCATGACAACGCCATGGCGGGCCTGCCGCCGCTGCTTCCCGGCGCCGTCCGCAGGTGGAGGAAGGAAAAAGGGAGAGGGAGCGTTTGCCAAGGGACTGGCCCCGCAGAGGCAATTCACAGGGGCCGGGAAGCGTTTTGTCCGAGTCGCAGCTCGGCCATTTGAACCCACTGGGTGACCTTGGGCGAGTCACACTCTCTCAGCCTCAGGGGAAGGCCGTGTCAAACCCGCTCTGAACAAATCTTGCCAAGAAAAAACCACGATAGGGTCGCCCTAAGTCGGAAACAACTAAAGGCGGACCTGTCACGGGGTTTTCTTGGCAGGTTTTCTCCAGAGGAGGTTTGCGACGGCCCTCCTCTGAGGCTGAGAGAGTGTGACTCGCCCAAGAGGGAATGCCAGCCGGCGCTGCTTCTTATCTGTCTGCTGAGGTTCCCTCTTCCACACGACTATTTGAAGTTTGTTGTGGTGTGCCTCCAAGCCATGGCGACTCTAAGGCGACCCTATAGTGGGGTTTTCTTGGCAAGTTTCTTCAGAGAGAGTTTGCCAGTGCCTCCCCATGAGGCTGAGAGAGTGTGACTTGCCCAAGGTCACCCAGTGGGTTTCATGGCCAAGCTGGGAATTCAGCCCTTGTCTCCAGAGTCATATAACCCAATGCTCAAACCAGTATGCCACACTTGTTCTCCATCATAATGAGGCTGAGAGAGTGTGACTTGCCCAAGGTCACCCAGTGGGTTTCATGGCCAAACTGGGAATCGAACCCTAGTCTCCAGAGTCATATTGTCCAATGCTCAAACCACTAGGCCAGGCTGGCTGTGATTTTAAAAAGCGCTCTGGCAACTGGAAGTAGTGAGGAGACGGGGGCACAGAATTTGTGGTGTGTGCCTTCAAGCCATTCCAATTTAAGGTGACCCTAAGGTGAGCCTATCATGGTGTTTTCTTGGCAAGATTTGTTCAGAGGAGGTTTGCCAATGCCATTCTCAGAGGCTGAGAAAGTGTGACTCATGCAGTGGGTTCCCTGGCGAAGCTGGGAATCGAACCCTGATCTCCAGAGTCATAGTCCACACTCAAACCACTACACCAAACAGAATGTTCCAAGCAGATAAAGCTTGGGTCAGTTCCTTTTTGGGGCTACAGCTCCCAGAATCCCCTAGCCAACTTGACCATTGTTTATTTTTGGCGCAGGGCAGATGTAGAGAAGAGAACAGAAGTGCATCTACACTGCAGAAACAATCCAGTTTGACACCACTTTAACTCCCATGATTCCATCTAAAGAATCCTGGGATTTGTAGTGTTGCGAGGAGGGCGACTGATGTCCTTCTTTTCCAGGACACATCCTACATTTCAGCCTTCTGTCCAGGAAGAATTCCAAAATGTCCTCCATTTAAGCATGACTAAGAAGTGTGAATGTATATATTTGTGTTTTTAGCTTTTTATCTTGTAACGCCTTACATTTTTTCTTGAGTGCCCTGCATTTTGCAGGGCCTTGTCCTCCTTTGGGATTAAGACATCTGGTCACCTTAGGCACAAGCACTCTTTGGCAGAGAGAGCTGAAGACCTTGTAAAACTACAAATCCCAAGATGGAGCTGTAGCACTTAAAGTGCTGTCAAGCAGCACTTTTTCTACAGTGTGGTTGCACCCAAAGACTTAAAATGATTAAAAAGATGATTTTATTGTTGTAAATAGTGCATAAAGAACACACTCTTTTCAGTTTCCTGAGACATTGTCTCTTCTCTGTGGCCATTCTATTGGGCATTACTAGTCCTTTTTGGTTTTTACATTGGTCCAGAACACACTGCAGAAATAATAATCCAGTTTGAGACTGCTTTAACTGCCCTGGCTCCATGATAGGGAATCCTGGGAGTTTTGTGAGACATTTAGCCTTCTCTGTCAGAGAGCTCTGGTGCCACAATGAACTACAATTCCCAGGATACCCTAGCACTGAGCCAGGGCAGTTAAAGCGTCTCAAACTGGATTATTATTTTCTGCAGTGTGTTTTGGACCATTGCCTATTCTTGCTTGGGAGCATCTAGGAGCTGTAGGGTAAAAAAAGAAGAAAAAGGAACTTTTCCAAGCTCTTTCAACAGGTTCTTCTGAGGCTGAGTGAAGCGGTGGCTGTTGTTGCTGCTGCCTTGACTACAGGCTTGAAGAAGAAGGGCTCTCACCCAATCCTTGGGCCAGGAGCTCCAGACAGGTATTTAGTGTGCCTCCATGTAAAAATAGGCAGCTTGAGCCTGAGGGGACCAGGAAAGGCTTTAATCCTTCTCAGTGGATGTTGCTGCCAGATGGAGCCTGGGTTCCTTGGTGATTATTCTGGCTTGGTTTGGTCTGTTTCAGAAAACTAGATCAGAAAGTCTGCTCAGGAAGGCTTGACAAGCTTGCGGGATATTCTCAACTATATGTCGACCTCATGTATAAGTCAAGGGCAGGTTTAGGGGCCAAATGTATGGCTTTTGATAAGACCCATGGATAAGTCAAGGGTAAAAGGGGCACGTAACAAAGGATCTAAAGCAGGGGTAGGCAACCTTTTTGAGCCGGGGGCCGGGTTGCTGTCCCTCAGACAATTGGGGGGCCGAAGCACCATAAACAAATAAATAAATATGTTTATAAAAAATTTAAAAAAATATGCATGCACACTCTCTCAGCACCAGAAAAGTCATGGCAAAACCCCTGTGGAGATTTTGCAAGAAAACCCCAAGAACAAGTAATAACAACAATAATCAATATCATCATGGTGGAGGGCGGCGGCGACAGGACCGGTCTGGGGCCGATCCAAAGGCCTCGGGGGGGCCGCATCCGGCCCCCAAGCCTTAGGTTGCCTACCCCTGATCTAAAGAATGAAGCAAAGGACAACAGTGCCCAAGAACTTACAAAGGGCTGAAACAGATGGGCAGCTTGGGGGGGGGGGCAGAGGCTGCTTCAGCCCCACGCGCACCTGAATCGGCGCAGGATGGTGGCATCAAGACACCACGTTCCTGGGGCCAGCTGCTGCTGTCATCTGCAACGGATTGCTGGAAGGAACGGTACTTATGCCTGACAAAGAAAGGCCTTTTCCCCCCCTGTCAATACATGTAACCAGCATGAAGGTTTCAGTTCTCTGTAGTAACAAATGCATGACAGTGAAGAATTCAAAGATATAGCCACATTAGTCTGTAGAATCAGTATGCAAGGAGATCTTGTAGCACCTTTGAGGCTAACTAAAGAAAGAAGTTGGCAGCATGAGCTTTCATAGATTTAAGCCTACTTCCTCAGATGCATTCTTCTTTCTTTGGTTAGTCTCAAAGGTGCTACAAGATCTCTCTGCACAACAGTGAAGGTGTTCTTAATGAAAACCATAAGAAGTGGAGATCAGAAATTAAGAATTAAGACCCATACAGGATCAGGCTGAAGGCCTTTATAGTCCAGCACTCTGTCCCCTGGAAACACAGGACAGGACATGAGTGCAATAGCACATTTCTGCTTGTGTTTCCTGGTGTACAGCCACTGATATTGCAACCTTTATATCAGGGGTAGGCAAATTTTAACTACCTGGGGCCGGTCCTCTGGTCCGGAGCTCTTCTGCGGGCCGAGGGGGGGGGGAATGGCACCATGCGTGCATGCTCATTCGCGCATGCGCAGTACGTTGGAAGTACGGCGCATGCACGTGCACGCTCACGCATGCATGTGCAGTACTTCTGGTGTACTGCACATGCGCAAGCGAGTCGCGGCCGCCATTTTGTTTTCCAAAATGGCGGCCATGACTTGTTTGTGCATGTGCAGTACTCCGGCGTATGCACGAATGAGTCACGGCCGCCATTTTGGAAAACAAAATGGCAGCCGCGACTCGGGCAGTGGCGGCGTCTGTGGCAGGACCGGGCTGGGGCTGGTCCAAAGGCCTCATGGGGCCAGGGCCGGCCCCCGGGCCGTAGGTTGCCGGCCCCTGCTTTATATATCCATCATGAATAGTAGCTACTGATAGCCCCATCCTCCATGTTTTTGTTCAGTCCCATTTTAAAACTCACGTAGTTGGCCGTCGCTATATTTACTGTGAAAATTCCAGTTCACTGCACTGTGTGAAGAAGTATGTCCTGTTTTCTGAATTCAGTCACTTTCCTATTCTGTTTCTGTGCCTCATAGAGCTGGAAGGGACTACAAGGGTGGTTGTTATAGCCATGCAGGCAGTTGGAGAAACCCCTTTGGGTCCTGCCCAGAACTGCTTGTCTTAGCGCACCCTATGACTGGAAGACCAAATTGCTTTGATAATTTCTTAGCAGTTTGCTATAATTGCATGCAGGTTTGTAGATGCTGTTGTCATTAAACTACCCATATTCCAAGATACACATTTCTTCTTGCCAGGAAAGATTCATGTTTGTTTTTCCATTTTGTAGCTTTACTTTAAGAAACATCCACAATGGGTGACAAGAAAGACACTAGTAAATCTTCAGACAATGGAGATCCTACAGAAGGTGGGGAATACGAAGATGATTTTGAAAAAGATCTTGAGTGGTTAATTAATGAAGAAGAAAAAAGAATTTCTGATATACAGGTATTAACAAAATATTGCACTACAATCTTGTGTCAGTATTTAACGTACTGTCTTGCATCCCAATTAGCCACTTTGAGTCCCAGTTTTGGGAGAATGGTGGGATATAAATACATATAATAATAAAAATACTATAAATAGTTAACAGCTGTAAAATAGTTAATTAAAAAGGAAGTACCTTCATGGTTAAAATGTGGTTGAGTATATATACTCAGAGGGCCCTTCAGGATACACTTTCAGAACAAGACACTGCAACTTGGGGAGACTTTTGGTGTGTCCTGCCATGATTTTGTGGTGGGGAGGGGAAATTCCTTATGTGCAGAGAGCTCTGGGTGTAAAAGGAGAGGCACTTTGTTTGCTAGCCAAAATCTGCAATCCTAAGCACACTTATTAATTAGTCAGACTAGTTTAAATGGGTGTGATGTCCAAGTGAACCTATATAGGATTGTCCTATGGAGCTGCATGTTCACAGGATGGGGCAGGCTGAGGCAGAGCATCAGCCACAAAAGCTCCAGAAAGGAATCCTGTTACCTGGGGAAGTAGGAGCCTTCCAACTGCAGCAATAGCAGCTGCTGCCACCACTGTCACCACCACCACAAGTATATCCATGGTCATCCATCCATGCTGTTGGTGATGCTGCTATCTGCTTCTTTCCTTTCCCTTCCTCATTGCTTTCTCCTCCCTTATTTAGTCCTTCATTAGTTCCTTCCCGATGTCCTGCAGTCAGTCATCAATGTATCTGAACCTGTCACTTAGTATTTCTCTTCTGCATGATTAGAAGAAATCAATGTTACTGTTCTGTCTTCAGCATACATGGGAATCACTTGTAAATGGCCACCTTCTTGCATGAGCCCAGGAAGCATAGAACTGCTTGTGCAACCAGGAGTTGCACAAGTTTAATGCTACTATTGGAGGCAGACCAGTATGTTTAGGATCATATGAGGACATGGAGGAGGAGAGGGGGAGAACCTTATCTCACAATGTAAGCCAGCTCATTGATGAATCTTTGGGACCAACATTTTTATCTTCTGCCTAGCTTCCACTCCTTTCTTGTGCCTTCCTGTGTCCTTGCACTCCTGCTTGAACTACAGCTTTTGTTGTTTTGCTTCACAAGTTCTTGGTGAAACATTGTGGATTCTGCTAAAACTGTTAGCAAGATAAAAGCTACAAATTAACTAAATTTATTTAAACTTTATTCTGAACAAAAATGTGAAATTTCATGCTTGTACAAAAAGCTTACCAGTTGTGGGCATTATTTATTTACTACATTTGTATTTCATGCTTCCTTTAGAGATCTCTGTTTTGTGTGTGGATATGGTCAGCCTTCTAGCAACCATGTAAAGTACATTAGGTGGAGTCTCAAACAAATTTGCATGAGACACAAGACCTAAATAGGTGAGGAGGTGTTCTGGTCATGCATGCAGGCTCTGTTCCCAGTACCTCCACATGCATGGCTGCTATAGAGATGTTGGCATATTTAGCAGAAAGGTCTGAAAGTGGGTTATTTTAAGTACATTTGGCTGAATGCAGCTTTAACATTGTCCATAGACCCTGATAAGGGCCTTTGCAGACTGCCAGAAATAGTGCAAATTGAGGCCACTTTAACTATCTTGGCTCAGTGCTAAGGAATCATGGGAACTGTAGTTTATTGTGGCACCAGAACTCTCTGACAGAGAAGGCTCAATGTCTCAGAAAAAAAAATACAGTTCCCATAATTCCCTAGCACTGAGCCAGGGCAGTTAAAGTGGACTCAATTTGCACTATCTCTAGCAGTCTGCAAAGGCCCCTAAGACTTTTCAAATGGAGTGGGCTGGAATTGCATTCAGCTAAATATGTGAATGTCTCTACAGCAGCAGGCCATGTGAAGATGTTGGGCATAGAGACTGTGGGCAGACCCATGTCCCTTCCATAGTTTAGGTTTACTTATGATTTCAGGCAAACACCTGCACGATTTGTAGAGAGTTGCCAAGAGCATCTAGTAAACATTATAGTTGAATGGATACTAGACCCCGGATTCCATACATCCAGAATCACATTCCAGTCATTATACATTGCTGCCCCCCCCCCCATTATATTTTATCATTTGGCTACTGTGGCAAAAATTATCTTGTGAATTGTGTCCATATATTTTATATGTGATTTTTAAATTTCATAGAGTTGGACCTTTGTATCCGCAGTGGATCCATTTCTGCAGATATGAAAAAATGTGGGATCTGAAGTCCCATTGTCCTTAACGGTGGTGCAACATGCACAGTGGCGCAACATGTGCACATGCCACCATTGGGGACAATGGAGCTTGCTGTCCGCGGATGCTGAAATCCACAGATGCTAAGCCTGTGGATAGCAAGACCCCACTGTACTACTGTATGTTTGTTTCATCTTACATCATTAAATGTTTTTAATTTTAATTTCTGCATAGAATCATGATGAAAATGAAGACAGTCTTGAAAGTAGCTTTGGGAAAGACTTAGAAAGCAAAGAAGATAGAATAGATTCTTCACAAGAGTCTTTTGAACCTGAGGAGGTTCTGAAAGTTGAAGATGGAAATGCTTTACGAGCCTCCAAATCAGAGGATGTTTTGAAGGATGAAGGGCCAAGTAATCAAATACATACTATATATAACCTTGAAACTAAGCAGTTGGAGCAGGCATCTGATAGTGAGAGTGAAGATTCTTGTGAGGAATCAAAGGCAGATCAGGAGGAATTGGAGGATGATGAAGATATAAAGCGATACATCTTAGAAAAAATTGAAGAAGCCAACAAACTTCTTTTATCTCAGGAACCTCTGGATGAAACAAAAGAACGGAGACTAAAATTTAAGGATGATCCAGTAGATCTTGAAGTCCCATCTCTAAAAGTTGTAGAAACTGATAGAGATGATACTCATAGGGAGAGGAATATTTCAGGTAGGCTGTCTCAGTTGCGCATTTCTAATGATATGGGGCAGGAAGATATTTCTCTTTCTATTAATGGTGGTACAGATGATGAGCACAAGGATGGCAAGATCCTAGTAGAAAGAGATGGGAAGTTTGAACTTCTGAGTATCCGTGACATTGAGAGTCAAGGTTTCTTCCCTCCACTAAGCGTTTCTTTCAGTGACATTGAAACTCAACACATTTCTCCTAAAACTTCCTATAGTACTTCTTTTGGCACTGTCTGCCTGACAAAAGATGAGTCCTTAGTGCAAACACCTGTGACATCTTCCAGAGAAAGGTTTATTTATGTTCCTCAACCACCATCCATTCGACCAAGCTCAGCCATCAACATTACAAGGAACGTGGAAAGGAGGAAAAGTCCACGCAGGGTGCAGTCAGCAAATGTGGGCCTTGGAATAAGAAGCTCTACATACTGCTTGTCACCAAGGCAAAAAGAACTTCAAAAACAAATTGAGCAAAGGAAAGAGAAAGTAAAGAGAGAGGTGAGAGTGCAAAGGAGATAAGCAGATGACTAAATTTCCTGACTAGGATTAGATGAAACTCTTCTTGTTGATCCTGCTTTCTTACAATCATAGAATCAGAGCTGGAACAGACCTCAAGGGCCATCCAGTCCAAGCCCCTTGTTAAGAACAGAACAGTACCATTTGAGGGAGTGTGTTCTACTGTGTGTTAGTTATAGGTTGTGTCAATATTTTATAGGTCCATTTAAGTCAATGTTACTTAAGTTAGTAGTGGTACATAGAGCCTCATTGACTTCAGTGTGCTAAGCACAACTAAGTCAAGATTCAATCTTATATGTTCCATATTGTTTATTTTTATTATAATATTTTAATTATATCTTAAAATCCTGTGTGCTCCCTTAAACAATGTAAGAAGTTGATAGGTTGAAACCTGTCAATAAATATCACATTATGCTTTTTGAAAATATAGGAAAGACTTACATGACTTCAAAATAAACTTTAGCAGATTGAATTAAGGTCCTGGTATATGTGACTGTTGTTGTGTGCCTTCAAGTCATTTCTGACAATGGTGAATGTAAAGTTGGGCAGGGGCTCATTACAAGGTTATCACAGGGTTTTCTTAGCAAGATTTATTAAATTGATTTTTTGTTTTGTTTTTTGCCTTTGCCTCCCTTGGGAGCTGAGAGGGTATGATTTGCCTAAGTTCACCCGTTGGGTTTCCATGTCCAGGTGGGGATTCAAATTCTGGTTTCGAGTTATAATCCAGCACTCAAACTACTACGCCATGCTGGCTGATAGAAGTGGATTTGCCTCACCTCTTTTTTCTTGTGGCTATTCCCCAGCCACAGAATGTTTCAGATAAACTCAGGTGACCATGATAAATCAGGTGAACCATGATGCAGGGGAGATCCCTGCTCCACCCTAAAATAAATTGATGGAGATACTTTCCTTCTACAGAAGACAGATTTCCCCAACTTTCTGCAGCAAATTGGGATGGCATGAGGGACTGTAGTAAGAGGGGATGTATTGAAAAGTTTCTTATTTTTGCCTTCTGCTGGGTCAAAGGGCTTTCTGTGAGTGAAGGAACACCAGTTGAGAATAAAAGCACTCTTGTCTCCGCTCAATTTCTGTTTCTCAGAATATTCTAAATATCTATCATACATGTAATGAAACTGTTGTACTGTAACCACTGGAATTTGGTTATATTATATTATAATAGTGTTAACACTTTGAATCTTTATGGTTCAGGCTAACATAGTTTTGAATTTTTTTTTACTACTTCCACTCTTAAATGTTATAACACTGCTGAATTTTAAAAAGAAGTGTTAAAGGTTCTCAATATTTGCTAATATTTTAATATAAGGAAGAAATAAGGAAAAGAGTCCTGGAGGAGCAGAAAAGGAGAGAGAATGACATGGTCTTCAATGCTTGGTTGCAGAAGAAAAAAGGACAAATGCAGGAACAGAGACGAATTGAACGTGCGAAAGAGCTTGAAGACTTAAACAGCAGAGTAAGTTTAGATTCCCATGCCTGTTAGCCTATTGTAGTCTGCTTAGTTATAAAATGTGCAGAGTAAGACTACTGCTTACCCATGTTATCAAACATCAGTAATAATCCTTACATGACTATTGTGGTATTTGCATGACACCCTTTATTATAATATGGATCCCATGTTTCAGAATGTTAGATTTCTCAATCTACTCTCTTTCACTTTATACCCATCAGAGACTGCCTTGTAGTCAGTCATAAAATATTTCTGTTTTTAATAAGCATTGATTGTTTCAAATATAGTATAGCATATGGAGATGCAGAGGGCATGAAAAGTAAGAGAAGAACTGTGTTGGCCTCTGGATTATAAATGAGTAGTGAAAAAGTTAGTAATTTTGTTTTATTTCCTTTTGTAAGCCGCTCTGATAGCCTTTTGGCTGAAGAGCGGGGTATAAATACATATAATAACAACAACAACAACAACAACAACAACTCTTTAAATCTGTTGCTGTTTTTAATGTTAGTTAAATATCCCGTTATTCTTTTTGGCTTATGGTGGCTGACTCTGTGGTAACATTTTTATTTGACAAGTGCAAGCTACATTAAACTGAAGGACAGGTTATTATCAATATTGTAATAATACTGAAGATTTCAAAATATAATGAAAATAAATGTATGCATTTACCACTAGAGCAGAGTCTCAAAATTATGTCTACGTTTAGCGAAAACATATTTTTACTACCCAGCAAGAATATAGTAAACATGCTGCTGAATTCAAGCAGAGTGATTTTCCTTTTCCATCCAGCAACTGTCAATCTGTCTTCCCAGAGAATAAAGGAGAAGAGATTATGGCATTGTTCCATACAATCCTGAGGACTCTGCCATTCTCTTTTTGCCATTTATAATTGAATATAAGTCAAGAAATTTGTCAAAAAATTCAACCCCCAAAACCTGGGTCAATTTATCTACAGGTCAGTGCAAATACTGTACCTTAACACATGTGTGTACGTGTGAACATCCCCTTCTCTTAGAGTGGTGGAAGATGAGAGCTTAGTCTGTCCTGGGCGAACTTAAAAGAAGCACCAACCCCCCTCCACTCTCTTTCCTGTGGCATCGCTTCTGGCCTTTTTGAATGCCTAGGCAGGAAAATGGTGGTGGCAGCTCTTCCCTTCAAATGAGTGCTGAAAGAATAGAGGGGCTTCCAGGATGGACTAAGCTCCCATTTTTCCCTACTCTACTCAGAGAAGGGGATTCCAGCAATATTAATCCAGTGAGGAGTCATCAGGCTCTGAAGGATTTGAATAAGACATTTGTGTATGTTTGTAATCTTTTCTGGGTTAAAACCTGGCAACGTTATCACATTAAAGTTAAATGCTGTAATCACTGCTAACATAGGGCCTTTGCAGACTGCCAGAAATAGTGCAAATTGAGTCCACTTTAACTGCCCTGACTCAGTGCTAGGTAATCATGGGAACTGTAGTTTATTGTGGCACCAGAGCTCTCTGACAGAGAAGGTTCAATGTCTCAGAAAAAAAATACAATTCCCATGATTCCTTAGCACTGAGCCAGGGCAGTTAAAGTGGACTCAATTTGCACTACTTCTTGCAGTCTGCAAAGGCCCATAGTCCCCATTTTCTTTGCCTTGCTTTTACATCCTTTTGGACATTTGTGCATTTTCTTAGCCCACCAATGGCTCATCACCTCTCCCACATGTTGCATAGCCATTTACAGTAGTTTCCTCTCATCCATCCAGCCTTTAGGGTGAGCACAAACATTTATGCCTTCTGGAATTTTGTAAGTTCTTTGGCATTATTTCCTTTGCTTTGTTGTTCACATCCTTTGTGACACGCCCCTTAAGTTTATCCTTGACTTAACCACGTCATATCAAAATCTATGATTTTGGCACCAACACTTGCTCTCAACATATACATGAGATCGACTTATACCTGAGCATATATAGCAACCACAACTTTCACTTCCCTGCCAAGGCACAGTGTAAATAGCTTGTATTCAAAACCAGAAAGACAGTATTTCCTTGTCTTCTAAAGAAATCTGTTCCACGTTTGTCTTCCTTTCCTTCAGCAGCTCCCCTTCACAACCCAGTTTTCTTAATTCAAACCTATTTCTGTTGTGGTTGTTCTGGAAATTGTGTAAGCTGACACATGCCTTAGCTTTTTATATGCTGGAGAACCTTAGGCAGAATTTGAATCTGAAGCATTTACATTTTTCTGTGTTTAAATAGCAGGAAAGTAGAAATCCAGAAGAAGCCTTTAGGTCATGGCTTAAGAGAAAACAACAAGAACAGATGAGAGAAAAACAGATACAGAACTTGAAACAGCAGGAAGAATGCATGTTCTACCTTCCAAGAACAATGGAAAATGAGAGAGCGTATAAGCAGTAAGTTTTTTTCATGGCATTTGTTACTTCCTGTGAGCAACTTAATTTGGATATTTCTCCAGGAAATAAATGACCATTTTCTTAATCAGGAACATTATCCATGAGAGATAAATATTCTTATATAGCAGGATGTGGTGCCACAAGGTGGAATGTAGGTAAGAGAGAACTGTTAACGCAAAATTTCAGACTAGGCTTGTAATCGATGCTTTCCTCTTCATAATGAGGACTATGAATAAAAACTGATTTGGTTCTAGCAAAAGAAAATGAGACTGAGTTTAATATGAGTTGTCAGACTTAAGTCTTCCCTCTAGAAACCTGTGGAAATAACTCCAATGGGGGGGGGGGATGCGTTGCTTCAAGGTTTTCATAGAATCACAGAGTTGGAAGAGACCCTAAGGGCCATCCAGTCCAACCCCCTGCCATGCAGGAACACTTAGTCAAGGCACCCTTTACATATGGCTATCCAGCCTCTGTATAAAAACCTCCAAAAAAGAAAAAAAAGGAAAAGGAAACTTGACCACTCTCTGAGACAGTGTGTTCCACCGTTAAACGCTCTTACACTCTTAACATCAGAAGTTCTTCCTAATGTTTTTTGCAAGGAGATCATGGGGGACCTTGTCAAAGGCCTTACTGAAATCAAGAAACAATACAGCCATAGAATTCCCATCTACCAAGCTTGTGACTTTCAAAAAAAGAGATAAAATTAGTCTGGCATGAGTTGTTTTTGAGAAACCCATGCTCACTTGTAGTAATCACAACAATTCTTTCTAAGTGCTTACAGACTGTCTGTTTAATGATCTGGTCCAGACTCTTTCCTGGTACTATGTCAGGCTGACTGAATGGTAATATTATTTATTTGGGTCCTCTTTTTTCCTATTTTGAAGATTGGGACATCATTTGCCCTCCTCCAGTTTGCTGGAACCTCTCCTATTCTCCAGGAATTCTCAAAGATTATTGACAGTGGTTCTGAGATTCTTTTTGTCAGTTGTTTTCAGATTCTTGGATGTAGTTCATCTGGTCCTGGAGACTTGAATTTGTTTAGTATACTTAAGTATTTCTGTATTACAGTGGGCCCTGGTTATCTGCT
Source organism: Phrynosoma blainvillii (assembly GCA_026167975.1). NCBI lineage: Eukaryota > Metazoa > Chordata > Lepidosauria > Squamata > Phrynosomatidae > Phrynosoma > Phrynosoma blainvillii. Next base: position 306,307,767 of record JANUYF010000003.1, on the reverse strand, counting down.
GGGGTTTGGTTCCAGGACCCCCTGTGGATAACAAAATTCGTGGATGCTCAAGTCCCATTAAATACAGTAGCATAGTAGTAGTAGTAGTAGTAGTAATAATAATAATAATAATTTATATCCTGCCCCTCTGCAGAGCAATCGGGGCGGCGTACAACATTAAAATTACCATACAAATAAATACAATACAATATAAGCATAGCCTAAAAATCCCGAAACCCACCTGCCCCTTAAAAAGTAATGAAACAAAGATATGCATTAAAATATGTTTAAAATAATCTCTCCAGGGCAAACAGTAACAGACACTAGCAGCGATTACAGCACAAAGTGGGGGAAGAGAAGATAGGCAAACTCCTGGAAAATCAAGATTTGCTATTTGGAAATTTATACCTTTTTGAATAATTTCAAACTGTGAATGCTTGAATGGATAAAAAAAAGTGGATAAGGAGGGCTGACTATACCTCTTTACCCAGGGGTCGGCAACCTTCTCTTACCTGGGGCCGGTCCCTTCCGTTGGTCCCTTCCGGCGGGCTGGGGGGGGAATGGCGATGCGTGTGCTCATGCGTGCACGCCCCTGCCACATGCGCTGCCTCCGCGCATGTCGCGGCCGCCATTTTGTTTGCCAAAATGGCGGCCGCGACTTGTTTGTGCATGCGCAGTACTCCTGCGCATGCGCAAATGAGTCGCGGACGTCATTTTGGCAAACAAAATAGCAGCTGCAATGCGCGTGGCCGCACGGTGGCCAAAACACGTGGCAGTGGTGGCGGGCGTTGCCGTCATTGCTGGCCGGTAAGCAGGGGTCCGCAGGCCGGATGAGGCTGCGGGCCGTAGGTTGCCAACCCCTGTCTTTACCTATTATGTGCTGCATTTCCCCCACTGTTGAGCACTGCTCCCTTTTCAGACAAGATTGAAGCAAAGGTGTTGAGTAGTTCTGCCTTTTCTCTTGTTCCCGGTCAGCATTTTGCCATTTTTGCCACGCTTCAGCCCTACCATTTCCTTGTTCTTCCTTATGCTACAGACATAACAAAAAAAGACCTTTTTATTATTTTTAATCTCTCTAGCAAGTCTGAGCTTGTTCTTTGCTTTAGTTTTTCTGACTTTTTCCTCACATGAGCTGGCTATTTGTTTGAATAGTTCTTTGGTAGTTTTCCTGTTTTTCCATTTCTAATACATGTTGAAAGTTCTGGTTTATTTTTAAGACACTTCCCATTTTCCTCCTCATTGAAACTGTTTAAATTTGTGCCTTCAGTATTTTACCTTCAAGAAATTCCCATCTCTCACAAACCCCCTTCTCTATTTGCATTTCTGATCACAGGATCACACCCAGTATTTTCCTAAGTTTACTAAAATCAGCTTTCGTAAAGTCAAGAATGCATGTCTGACTACACTTGGCTTCACCTTTCGACTGTATAACAAACTCCAGGTCACTCCCACCTAAGTATCCTGCCACTTCCACCCCATTAACCAGATCATCACTGTTGGTTAGGATCAGATCTAAAAAAAGCTGATCCCCTTGTTGTCTCTTCCACCTTCTGGACAATGAAATTTTCTGCAAGGCAAGTGAGGGATTTTTTTGGACCTTAAATTTTTGGCACATTTTTGACACATCACAATTTTTTCTGCCTAGTAAAAGCCACAGCAGGATATTCCATAGTGGTCATAAATAAGTGATAGGATCCCTTTTATCAGAAACTTCAAAAATGAAAATTGCCATAATAATCATAATTGGCTAATGATGCATTCACATTATTAGTATTGTTACTGGTCCAAAATTCCAGTCAATTAACACATGATAGCCTGTGTAACTGAAATAATATTTATGCCGTGCATAACATAGGTTTGAATGCTTCCACCACTGAAGGTAGCAGTCATTCAGATGTTTTTGGTCACTGCATATTCAGTACTTCAAACTATTTCATTTCTCTGCAGATGGTTAAGGAAGAAGAGGCGAGAGAGACGAGAAGAACAATTAGCTGCAAAAGAGAGATCAAAGCAGCTTAGGCAAGAAGCAAGAAGAGCGAAACAAATAGAGAATATTCTCTGTTCTATTTCTGAACCAAGATCGCTTCGCTTCACAGACCAATACAGCTGAGGCTTAGAGACACCAGGAGTCCTTCATGCTACCTTGTAAAGTTTGAGTGGCTGCCTTTTGAAAGCAGCTTCTCTTCTGGTATGTTTCATAGTCCTTCAATAATGGCTTAATTTTCTCAGTCTTATTAATCTTTCTCCTCTTTTAAACTTGGAATAATTCGCTATTTGTGAATGGGTTGGGATGGTATTCTTAGTTCTACAGTGCATAAAATGGAATAAATGCCGCTATGGCAACTGCAGTGTACATCATTTTTGAAATAATTTTTAAGATCAGTTTTCTTTTGAGTCAGCATTGTGTGTGAAGACTACCCTTAAACCAGTGTCACAGCTGGTGCCAAGATGCTAGTATGTAGCAGCAATAACTTGCCTTACCAGCACTTCCAAGACACCTCATGTGCTGCTTCAAAGTTTTGTCCCAATGTCACTTCTGTGTGTATTTGCCTCATCCCCCTTTCTCCACAATAAAGCAGGGGACTGAAGACTGCAAGAATTATCCGTGGAATTAAGTGTATTCATACCATTTATTGAGAAGTATTTTCTGCTCATTTTGAAGTAGTTACTGTGTATAATTTGATTTTTTTCCACCTGAGTTCAGAATCAATTGAGGCATAGGCTGTAAAATTAAAGAGTTAAAGTAACACAGTGGAGAAAGCAGTCTTAAAAAAAGACAGATGGTGACTATAATAGAGGCTGCTGCCTTTAACATATCCTTGTATTTTGTGTATACATGTATCACTTAAGAAACAGATAGTATATGCCTTCAGACTATTTTTTCCTGCAAGAAAGGCACTTATTGGCTTGCTTAAGTTTACTGAAAGCCCAAGCAGTAAATTGACAGGGTTGGGGTGGAGACTGATATAATTTGATGGTTATTCTTATGTCTTTTTTAGAGTCACAGCCATGCACACAAGGAGCACTTTTAAGATGCACATTGACACTTTGTTATTACAGTATAATTCTTTAAGAACAGAGTAGTTAGCACACATTTGTTTCTAACCCACATTATTTAGTAAAGGATTTTCAAGAATATCAGCTCTGGAAGAGGCACAGAATACATGTACTGAAAGTATGCAACCAACATTTATTGTAAAGTGATTTGGAGGGGAGTAGGCATATGTCTATCCATACATAACATTAAACATTAATCCAGGTTTTCAAACCCCACCCCATCTTCTGATACTTGAGATGTTTTAGTGTGATAATAAAAAGATTAGAAATATGATTATCCGAAACAGACATAGATAGGAAGCTTTTCCTTTTAATTTAACAGCAGGCTACCCTTTTCTGAAATTGAAAATAAGAGAGTAGAAGAATCCTGTAAAGTTCATACTCTAGAGATATTGGGGAACAGCGGTCCAGCCAGATTAAGTAGCACCAGTGAAAATTAAAGGTCCCCAGGACACATGTGCAAGAGCTGTTAAAGTCTGTTCTGTAGATGGTCATAACCTATTGAGAATCAATTTTGCAATAGTCTGTGCTAGATAATTTGTTGGTATTCTTTGGTTTTGATTTTATATGAACACTGAATGAATACTAGAATCGCTTTAACTACAAAAACCCACTTTCATTCAAGATCATTAAGAAAACTTTATCAAAATAAGCACTCTGAGCTCTCCTCAGTAAATATTTGCACCTGCCCATGTAACAGCACTGAAAATTGTCTGTAAAACAAAACAAAACAAAAACCCTTAAGCACCGCACCTACCATCATTTCTTAATTAAAATAAATACTTCAGCTGATAGAACTAAGTATCTGAACCTCTTAAGGAAAAGAAAATTCAAAGGTTTGACACACATGAGCTTCCTATAATACTCTTTTTCTTAAAGGAAAAAAAATACAGTTTGTATATGAGCTCCATTTAAGGGCTTAAAGTATTCTTACTTTGATAGTAGAACTCTTAGAGGTTCAAAAGCTGCCAAGAGAGGGAAATGTGTGACCTTCCAGATGCTGAACTACAACTCCCAATATGTCTTACCACTGGCTGTGCTGGTTAGGGCTGATCAGAACTGCAGTTCTATAGTATCTGGAGAGCCAGACATTTCCCTGCTGTATGACAAATATTTCTAGTACAATGAGCTCAGCCCAAGACCTTAGAAAAGCTAATATAGACCAGAAAGTAAACCCCTTTAGAAAGAACATTTTAGGCAAAGAATAAATTTTAAAGAGCTAGCAGTTCTCCCTGACAGTGATTGCAGCAGTTGAAAGTTATATTCTCATATCTTGTGTATGGATGAAATCGTCCAATATTTTTCTTTGGGGAAAGGAAAGAGGAAGCTGAAGGCTCAGCAAAGGCAAGTTCAGATGATGCTTCTTTGCAGCTGCCAGGATCCAGCATTCTTAATACCTGGAAGAAAATGATTATAAAAATGAAAGGCTTGGAATAATACATTTTACATAATAATGAGCTTCCTTAATTCTTGCCGTTAAAATTACCTTACTTGTAAAAGCAGTAGAGGAGGGATGAGACAGGAGCAGTGCTTGTATCTTTGACACTCCACTGAGCTGGGGGAGGTGCTGAAGTGGCAGTGTTAGGTGAGACACTTTTAACAATTAAGAGTTCACTGGCAGTAGAACTGTATTAAGTAGCCCTACTGTCCCAACAGGTGCAGTGAAAGTTTGTATCTTGCTATACTGTCTTAACAGATTACGGAATGAATCTTTCAAAAGTCATGAAATGTAACAGATAATAATGAGAAAAAGAAATTTCCCAATTTGAAAAAGTTAGTTAAAAGTTCAATATGGCCACTATCTAAAATAAAATTAGTTTGGAGGAACAGGGAAGAGCAAGACATATTTTGAGTGATTAAAAGTGCATGGGGTGTGGAGAGTAGTTGCTTTCATGAAGGATGTGGATAAGGAAAAAATGTGCCTCTCTAGAAATTGCAGCCTCACAATTGTTACAAGACTGCATCTCCCAACATCCCTGACCATTAGCTGTGTTGGCTTTGCTCATGGGAACTGGAACCCAACATCTGGAAAGGTTACTTCTTTATGCTGAGTATTATATTGCACCCTCTTTTCCATTGCCAGATCAACTTTGTATCTTTCAGTAAACAGATATTCCTCATAAACTGGAATTTCTTAAGTTTATGAATATTCATGTTTATTTTAGAGCTCAATGTGCTGCTGGGCCAAAATCGAAATCTCATTAACTTGGAATTAGTTATAATCCAATAACAAGGAGTTAGTTTATATTCCAGAAAGTAAGCGTGAAACAAAAGAACAGTAAAATGTAATGTTATAATAGCATATTTACCATTTCAGCCATTTTCTCAGCAGGGGTGTTGCAGAGTTCTGTTGGAGAAGAGCTCTTTTTTGGACTGTTAGTATTATCAGTATTTCCAAGAAGGTGTGAAGTCACTGCTTTAGCAAGTTTATGATTTACAGCTGCTAGTTCTGCTGTACTGCGAGGCTGTGTGCTAGGATAATATGTTTGCTGTCTTCCCCACTGGAGAGAAACAAGCAGCTCTTCCAGCAACCTGTACAGGAATGGAAGAATTGATTTTATGAACAATCTGGAACCATATTCAGAAGACTTAGGGGCTGAATACACAGGCCAAAAAGTTTGTGTTCCCCCTGACCTGGTGTCCTATTGTATGCAGGCCATTAGCCCCAGCTGGGATTGGCAGTTCTGGCCTGACCCGGATGCTGATATAGCAGTTCTGGCCTCACCCTGCCCTGAAAGGCCTTTAGCATGGTCTTAAAGGACAGGCTGTTTGTGGCAGAGTTTCCAAAAAAACTCCACCACAACAGCTGCAGACCACACAGCTGCATGTCCCCTTACTACTGGTGTGACGTTGCCTCTGAAAGTCCCAGTCATGGCCTGTGATGTCGGAAGGGAGCACCTGGCCACATGCATGAAGCTAAGTGCCCTGTTTCTTCTCTTACATCCTGTGGCAGGAACCTTAAAAGGGAATGAGACAGCAGGAGCAGGTATGGGGAGTGTGGCGCTGGACAGGTGTGTGAACACTCGTCCATTGTGGCACTGGCCTAGTGGTGGAAATGGGCCAGAACAGTCAATGGGTGGGATACCATGGGGTTGGCCTGTGGTATCCCGCCCATGGGTATAGGCTGTTAGAGAGATGGCAATGTGAAAGTGCTATAGAGGATGTTGGGAGATGGAAGGTGATGACCAGCACACGGGTGTAGTGATCACAGACTACAGTGTGTCTGCTGATGAAAGGAGAGAACATTGTGTACTTTTCCACCAAAATATGGGATAGGGAATATGGCATGAAAGTAAATCCTTGTGTGGCCCATGGAGCACTTGATTAAAAGGGAAGTGAAAGCAAGATGACCAGTTAGGTTAGGAGAATCCCAAGCCAAACTTGGATATTTCCCAGTAGATCCATTTACTCTGGGGAATGGGGATGGTAACAAAGTTATCTCTTTATATATCTGGCCTCAATCTAGATAAAGCAAGTAGGATCAAAATCCCAACCAATTAAGGCTCTTATTAAATTTTAAAAGCCCATCAATCCACATGGAATAAGGTTTTCATTTTTTTGGACAACTGATATTAAATGCCAGATACAAAATGTTCACCAGTCAGATAGGTAACAGTCAAATAATATGACAGAATAAATCAGCCCACAAAAGCTTACCACTGCACATTAATCCAAAAATTGTAGGGAATAGCAATATTGTAGCCAACACAACATCTTGTGGTACCATAAAAATTGAAAGATTTATTGTGGTATAAGCTTTCCTTGATGAGCACGCTTCAGATGCATTAAGTACTGTCTTCAGTTAGTAAATATTTTACACTCTTTCTATCCTACCTACACACATATATGTTCTCTCTGTGTCAAACTAAATGCCATTATATTGATATAATGTGATGATTCTGTGCAGGAATCAAATGTATACAGGCATAATGATAATACAGAACATCAGTGACAGGTAATAGTAACTGCACAGAGAGAACAGGATTACATTGGATCCAGACTAAGGCTGCAATTCTAAAGAGGAGCCTTAATAATAAATTGCTCTAATGACAGAGCTTCTGACATTTCCAGAGTCTGGCTGAGCTACGTGGCTAGAGTAGAACCAGCAATGGAACCAATGGCCCCTAGGATGATATGAGTGCTCTCTTAAATTTGCTATGGATCATTCCCATTGAATCAATGGGACTTTAGCCATGACTAATTTTTCACTGATTTTAGTGCAGTATCACCTTCTGTGATTAACTTAGTCTGTATTCAATCCAGTGTATTGTTTTAAGGCCCAAGTGAATAAAATAAAGCTTCCTGATACAGTCTAATTTTATGCCAAAATCATCCCATTGAATTTCCTTTATTGAGAAATTACAATTTCAGGTCAGCAGCAGAATGACCTAGGAGACTGAAGTGAACTGTTTTATAGTATTACTGGGTTGTTGTTTTTTTATGTCAGACATACATTTATTTACTCCTAGACAAGATAGGAAAAAATGAGTGCTCTCTTAAATTAGACAAGAGTAGGATGAAAATGATCTGTTACTATTGTATTAAATCACCACTATATTTGTCTCATATCTACTTATGCCTTGTGCATTGTTCATTTTGTAATTCAGTTCCACCATTTAAAGTGCTTTTTAAATATCCATGTATGTGTGTTTGCTGCACATTGAATGACTGATTTATGAAAGCTTATCCAACACTAAATCGCTGAGGGAGTACAAAAATCTATGGTATTTTTTCCTCCAAAGATTTAACGATTCATGGATGCTAACAGAAATTGACAATGCAGATCTTTCCTCCACAAAGTGAACTGTCATTGTTTGAAAATAAAACACATGTTCATACTTTTGAGCAGAAATCATTTCTTGGCGAAACTGGTCACGTTCACTTAATAGATCCTGAATGGCACTTTGTGCATCCCTAGCTTGACGCTGCAGAACTGCTCGGGAGTTAGTCAGCTCATCTGTCATGACCCTGTAGAAGAAAATACAGATTTGTCTTAACCATGTAAAATTGATCGACTACTCAATATACTAGTTCACAAGTTTATTAGTAGCTAATGTGTTATTTATTCTTTCCAGATATACCCTAAACTTATAATCATTTCATATTTAGATTGTAAACATTAAATGTTTTCCCTTTTAGGTGAGTGACTTGGTGTGTGTGTGTGTGTGTGTGTGTGTGTGTGTGTGTATATATATATATATATATATATATATATATATATATAATCTTCTCTTCCTGGAATAGGTATAAAGCAACTTCATGAAACTGTCATTTTATACCCACAATACCTCTCGTGAGGTAGATTACATTGAGATATGGTGATCTGATGCCTGTCATTAAGTGGTTTCTTTGCTGAATCACTAAGTGATTTCTTTGCATAATTAGTCACTCACATGAATTTTCCCATTGTGGAAATGCTATTAAAGCTAGTAGGCTTACTTTCCAATTTAAACAATCAACAAAGTGCAAATTAGCAGTGGAGTAGGCATTTTGGTCAACTCCTTCAGGAACTCTGGGGTAGGCTCCCATATTGATGTAAATTTGTGGTGATGATATTGATCAACTGAACTGGCAGAAAAACTGTTGCATATCCAGCTTCAAATCACTTCTACTCTTCACAACTGCACATTGATACGGAAGACAACAGGGAAGTGCAGACTGACAGGTTCAGAGGTTAAAAGAACACTAGTGACCACTGTCTGATTGACGGTTCTAATTTAAGGGAAATTTAAAAAATAAAATACATTTCTTTATCTGTAGCAAGGAGTTCCAAAAGAAAATCAGCATGTTTTTATAGATTATAGCAAAGCCTTTGACTGCACAGGTCATGAAAGGCTATGGAACACCCTTAAAGACATGGGAGTGCCAACACATCTGACAGTTCTGATGAGGAATCTGTACTCAGGACAAGAGACTGCTGTCAAAACAGAACATGGAGAAACAGAATGGTTCCCAATTGGCAAAGGAGTCAGAGAAGGCTGCATAATATCACCCTACTTATTCAACTCATATGCAGAACATATTGTAAGGAAAGCAGGCTTGGACATGGAAGAGAGAGGAGTAAAAATAGGAGGAAGAAATATCAACAATCTGAGATATGCTGATGACACCATAATACTAGCAGAGAACCTCACAGACCTGGAACAGCTACTAAGGAAGATCAAAGAAGAAAGTGCAAAGGCTGGCTTACTGTTGAACATAAAGAAAACAAAAATAATGACCACAGAGAACTTACACACATTCAAACTAGACAATGAGGAAATAGAAATAGTGAAAGAGTTCTCGTATCTGGGATCAAACATTGATTGGAACAGGGACTGCAGCTAGGAAATCACAAGGATACTAAGAATGGGGAGGGTGGCTGTGAAAGAACTAGAAAAGATCCTAAAATGCAAAGACATACATCTCAGCATAAAAGTCAGAATCGTACAAGCCATTGTATTTCCTATTACCATGTATGGATGTGAAAGCTGGACAGTCGAGAAAAAAGATAGGAGGAAAATCAACGCATTTGAGATGTGGTGCTGGAGAAGAGTGCTGAGAATTCCATGGACAGCCAAAATGAACCCCCCCCCCTCTCCCCCCAAAAGGGTTCTAAAGCAGATCAAGCCAGAAATATCCCTAGAAGCCAAGATGACAAGACTTAAACTGTCATACTTTGGACACATCATGAGAAAGCATGAATTGTTAGAAAAGGCAATAATGTTAGGCAAGGTGGAGGAAGGTAGAAAGAGAGGAAGATCACATGCGAGATGGATGGACTTTATTAAAGGGACCATGAATATGAGTTTGCAGGAGCTGGGCAGAGCAGTAGAGGACAGGGAGGCCTGGAGATGTCTCATCCATAGGGTTGCCATGACGTGAAGGCAGTTAACAACAACTACATTTATATATTATGGAGATTACATCAAGACATTCTTTTAAAAGTTTTATTGCTCCTTAATACCTGCTTGCCAAGAATTTGCTCCGCCAGACATCACACTGTATAGACATCCGCTCCAACTGTTCAGACAGTTGAGATACATTTCGCCCCAGAGCCTCATTTTCAAGGATCAGCTGATTTTTTTCACGTGCCATGCGCTCAAAGTGATACTGCAGGTCATCCCCCACTGAAGCCACAAGTAACTTCTTCAGCTCCCGATTGACCTAGGACAAGACAGTTGTTTAAGCACTAAAACCACAAAATGTACTGACAAGCAAAACAACTGTCTAATACTACACTTATCCAATATTGAGAAAGATGGTGAGTCACTCTATGGGAAGTCATATCAAATATTTATAGCACATAGAATAAATACCTGTGCATTCTGAAATAAGCTGCTGTGGTTCCTAAGCAAGCTTGCTAATATAATTCTAGTGGCTGCAGAATTAATCAATATCCACTTCGGTAGAATATGCCACAAAACAGTGAAAATGAAGTTTACAGCTTCATTGGGCTGATATCAATAGTGTTTATGTTGCCACACCCTAAAAGTCTCACTCAGTTTAGTAAGCATGTTGATCTGTTCATACCGACAGTATGTCTTGGCAAATCTGAAAACTGGATGTCTCCACAGTATTGAAAGATCATGCTTATACTGAATAATTCTCCATTTCCTAGTCACCCATATGGTCCCTGTATTGTTCCCCCATAAGAAAACAAAAAGCTCCAGGGAAGTATGGAGAAGGAAAATCTGCTTCTTCGCTGCTGTATGACTCCTATTAACTGTGTAAAACAGACATGGATCTCATGAGTCATATCTAGTTTGGAAATGAATGCAGTGTGCATGTGTAAGCCACCTGAATTTTTTTACTCTTGACAAACTGTTTTTTTCATGGGGGACAGGAGAAATAAAAAAGCATAGTGATAGCTAGTAGCATATTTGCCACTTAACAGTCACTAATATACAAGGAATGAGAAGCAAATCTGACTAACATGAAAGAAGGTAAGCCAACAGCATGTATAAAATTTATATTCTCTCACTGTATATATATATATATAATTCAGTGCCACCAATCAAAATTACTTTGACAGAACCAAGCCTACTAAAGTCATTATGACAGTCTCTCGTTATTCCTTTGATATATTTAACAATGGACACAACAATTACAATCATGTATTTAAGCTAATTTATATCTGACTAGGGTTAGGTGTGAATTTCACACATATTTAAAGCATTCTTAACCAGTGTACCAATCCATACACTTGCAATAGCTACATTCTAGCACAAACAGAGCCAGGATACAATTGGTTATATGAGAAAATATAAATATAAATATTTAAAAAACACTATATGTGTGTTGATCAGGCACAAGTATAGATCTTTTAACAGTGCTGAACTTGGACAACCCTTTTATTTTGCAATAAATACTCAAGTCCTTTGGAATAGTATGACCCAGTGACTTGAGTTACAATCCTAAAAACAGTTCACTAGATACAACTGAGTATATGTGCAAAGGCCTGCACCAAGAAACAGAATAAATTATGGATCTGAAGGGGTTTTTCTCCCCATCTTTGCATGGTTATTGTCAGAACAATACAGTTTTTCAAGGTATAGCAAGTCTCTAGTATAAAAGGCGGAGCCATTTCCATTGTTGTTATTATTTTTAACTAGAAAAAACCCCATGGATGGTTGCTTATTACTACCTGCTCCACTCCAGTAGAATACAGTAATTTTGAGGGAAGAAAATATATAATGGATCCATCCCACTTCTTGAAATCCTACCTCTGTTTGTACATGGAGCTGATTGGAAAGGCCTTCTTTATCTTGCAGCAATCTTCTCTCTGAGTTCTTAAGCTTCCCTAGTTCACTTTTTAGCTCTAACACCTCTTTCTTAGTATCTGAAATTCCATCTGATAGGGTGAGGGTCTCTCTGGGATGTCCTGCAGACTTGGATGCCTTTGCATTTTTGGAAGGAATCACATGGCTTATAGCAGCTTTGGGAACCACTATTCGTACAGCTTCTATCTCCACTGCCTTATCACCATAGATCTTTCCCAGCTGAAGAACTCCAGGACTTAGCGAAGAAGTTTTCTTATGGGGGCTTCTGTGGGCAAGGCTGGTTGTGGTGTGAACAATTTCAATAGATTTTGGTGGTTGCTCCGTTTCCATGCCATCACCAGGTCCACGGACCCGTGAGGTAGCATATTCAGCTGAAGGTTGGAAGACAAAGGTAAAGATTAACACAAAAATATATTGAAATGAGAAAAATAGATTTCATTGAGTTGCATTCAAAGCTCTCCTCTCTCTAAACTTTTGGAAGCGACTCATCATGTTTCTCCACTAAAAAAGAAGGTATGCATGGTTGTACTTTGCATTGGAAACACAGTCAATCAGGGATCTGAATCAGAAAGAAATGCCTAAATGTAAAATTAGAGGTATTGTTTAACCAGTGATATGCAAAGCCCAAGTAATGATTGATATTAAAAACACTCATATTTAAATGCTCACTACAATCAGAAAACATATACACAGAACAGCTACAACTCACTGGATAACCAACATCCAGCGTTCCTCACAAAACTTCCTGGCCACAACAGCTTTCCCTAGCCTAGTGTCTTCCAGATATTATGGTTATTTATTTACTTATTTATTTATCCAAAGGAGGGCCACTAAAATGGTGAAGGGTCTGGAAACCAAGCCCTATGAGGAACGACTAATAATAATAATAATAATAATAATAATAATTTATATACCGCCCAATGGTAATCCAATCCGGGTGGTTTACAGCATAAACACAAATTACAATAAACAAGATATCCCTCCCCCCCTTAAAACATTATTAAACAATAGCATAATTAAAATCCCATTAACAAATTAACAAGAAAATCATAAGAATTAAAATAACTAACACCATACCACATTACCCCTTAGTTAGATTACGAGGGGAACCAGGGTTCAAATAGTGTTGCAGAGGGAAGAGGGGACAGGGAGCTGGGGATGTTTAGCCTGGAGAAGAGAAGGTTAAGAGGTGATATGATAGCCTTGTTTAAATATTTAAAGGGATGTCATATTGAGGACGGAGTAAGCTTGTTTTCTGCTGCTCCAGAGACTAGGACCTGAAACAATGGATGCAAGTTGCAGGAAAAGAGATTCCACCTCAACATTAGGAGGAACTTCCTGACAGTAAGGGCGGTTCGACAGTGGAACACACTCCCTTGGAGAGTAGAGGAGTCTCCTTCCTTGGAGGTCTTTAAGCAGAGGCTGGATGGCCATCTGTCGGGGATGCTTTGATTGGGAGTTCCTGCATGGCAGGGGGTTGGACTGGATGGCCCTTGTGGTCTCTTCCAACTCTATGATTTTATTTATTTATTTATTTATTTATTTATTCATTTAATATGCCACCTTTCTATTGGAATGCGATCCAGGGCAGCTCACAGATTAAACTGATTACAAACTTAATAAGGTTTTTTAAAAACAATTAAAATCATCTCCTTAAAACAGTATAAAATTACATTAAAATAGAAAAGTTAAAAAACATAACTAGAACACCTCCCCCAATATAAGACCCTCCCTGCCAATGATTATATATTAAAAGCCTGCTTGAGCAAAAATGTCTTTTTTTGCCTACCAGTGAAAGAAAAGCAGGGAAGGGGCCAGCCAAGCCTCCCACAGAAGGGCATTCCAGAGGGTGGGAACACCCATTATCATGGAAATTGTAGCTCATCACATCTGGAGGGCACCAAACTGGGGGAGGCTGGTTCAGAATACATCTTTCGACCAACACTGGTAACAGCGCCTTTTAGAAATATATGCAGAATCTCTCAGAACTACGTGCATATATGAAGAAAGATGAATACTTACTGTTTTGTGCTTTCTGTAGTTCTGTCATTTTGTTGGTGAATCTTCAGACAAAAGAGAAATGCAAGACCTTAAAAAAGAAACTGCATTAAAATCAGTGACATGTCATAGCAGCTAGTTCTTTTGAACAGTGTACAGAACATGTGGTGCATAATTTATGATGCCACACTGTTCTAACTCTACAAGGGAGATTTTACCCATGCAAGCCACCACCCCCACATGTAACTGATGAGAATGCAGATTAACATCAGTGTTCACCTAGGATCTAGGTGAAGTGCCTGGGTGCATATGTGCACATGTGTGTATGTATGTGCCTTCAGGTTGCCTGTCAACTTATGGTGATGCCATGAATTTCATAAGGTTTTCTTAGTAAGGAATGCTTAGAGATGATTTTGCCAGTTCCTTCCTCTGAAATACAGTTGCGCCTCCCAATTTGCGGGGGATCCATTCCGGACCCCCTCTGAAAATGGTGGTTCATTAGTATTCGAACCCCATTTAAACTAATGGTGCAGTTGCCTGTTGCTCGCTTGCAGCCATTTAAGGTATAGCTGTTGTATCTCCCCATGAAAAGCGAGACCACAGACCTCAAGTCCGCTAACAGGGAGGGACCACTGTATAGCCCACAGCATCTGATATTCATTGGTGGTCTCCCATGTAAGTACTAACCAGGGCTGACCCTGGTCCAAGATCAATGGCATCTGGTGCCTTTGGGATATTTAGGCTGTCTGGATGCAAAGACTAGCATATATGTACATTCAGGGATGCTAGCAGGTACGTTATTTTAAATCTTTCACATTACATTTCAAAATATAAACACTCAAGCAGTTTATAACATCCTCACCCAACCCACAAATCACTGAATATTCCACAGTGCAACAAGAGCAGGTTAAACAAGACATTAAGAACAGAAGTAGGAACTACTTTATTCCACTGGGTTAATTGTTGGACACACCACGCTGTAGTTATGGTTTTGTTGACACTAGGAATGAGATTATTCCATCCCCCAAACAAGTAATGCTTTGGAATTTATTGATTGTTGTAAAAATATTAGCCCCCCCCCCCCCCAAAAAAAGGGTAAATGTTTCAAATTTAAAGCTTAGTCAGCAGCTAATCAAAAGACAAATGCCAATCATCTTGAAAAATACATGCACTTGAAAGATGGCAAGAAAGAGACATTTCTATAAACCTGATCCTCCCTTCTATTGGGAGGAGTCGATGGTCAGGAAAAAGCAGCTGGATCTTGGGTTTTCTGAAAGTGGGTTGAAACCCTGCTGTCCACTTGGCTCGCTCCCAAGGCAAGCCGAACACCCTTGAACTGTCCACACCACACAGTGTCAAGCCGCACCGTGCCATTATATTTTTGCCACCTCCCCACCATGCATATGCACCATCTCACAAACATGCTGCCAGTGACTTCCAATTACCCCCCCTTCTCACCCATTCTAATGGATGCCTGCCTATACGATGGCCACAGAGTTGCACATATGATACACCCCCTGTATCCAGTGAAACATTGGCAAAGCACAATCATGAAGCCCCCCCCCCCACATGCCCCCTTCACCCCTTGTCCCCCTGTTGGATTGTCTGGTTTGTGTATGTTGTCATTACATCCATGTCATTATTGGAGCTTATTTTTGGTGTCATTATTTTGCTTTGCCGCGGTCCCATAGTGGTGCTGGGCTGTTTATATGCTGGTGCAATGATGCACGAGATCCGTTTTATTACTATCCTTGCTGCCTTTAAAAAGGCAGTAAAGACGGATCTCTTCCGGCAGGCCTTTCCGGAATAGCTGCCCAGCAAGAATTGAACGTGACCTGCCAGTTTTTCCGCCGTTGTGATATGTAGGTAATTCGGTCAGGATGGTTTGGTGTTTTAAATTGAATTTGATTTGATTTTAATTTCATGATAGTTTAATTCTGTTTTAAGGGGGGGGGGTTAGCGGTGGGAGTATGGAACTGTTTTAACTTGTTATATTTTAATCTGTTGTACGCCGCCCCGATTGCCGAGCAGAGGGGCGGGTTATAAATTATTATTATTATTATTATTATTATTATTATTATTATTATTATTATTATTACCTTGAGTTTAGAGTACCACAGTTTCTTTTTGCTCTGATTTTTAGCCCTAGAGCATGGCTTCCTTTTGCTTTCCACCCAGTTTTGCCTTGTGCGTTGCCTAAACAGCCAGGCTTCAAAGCGGTTAGAAACCACTTTCTTTGGTCAGTGCGAATGACTCCATTATTCTTGAGCATTTAGTTCAATTTGAATGTGAGCTCTTCTATGGATAAATGAATGCATCTGTATCTCATGTGTATTTATAGTTCTATTTGTAGGAATGCATCTGTATCTAATGTGTATTTATCATTCTATTTGTAGGTGTAATAATAATAATAATAATAATAATAATAATAATAATAATAATAATATCCCACCTCTCTGTATAATACAACCGGGGCGGCTTATATGATAAAACAATAAAAGAAACAATTCTGTCCCCTAATAACCCCCCTTAAAATACAATTAAACAATCCAAGTTTAAAACATACTTAAAAATAACAGAATAAATGACAAATAAATTAAAATAACTGTAGCAAAAATCAGAGTCAGGCATAACTATAACTTTACTACTATAAAACTCATCATTAGGTCTAGAATTACAATAAACAACAAAAGCAAGCTTTCAGAAAGTTATGCAAACAGTACATTAAAAAAGCAAAAACAACAGCTCCCCCACCCGCCATCTCTTTAAAAAACCTTGGAGAATACAGCATGTAGAGAGATCTTGTAGCACCTTTGAGACTAACTGAAAGAAAGAAATTGGCAGCAGGAACTTTCATAGACTTCAGTCTACTTCCTCAGAATGCATCTGAGGAAGTAGACTGAAGTCTACAAAAGCTCATGCTGCCACCTTTTTTCTTTCAGTTTGTATCAAAGGTGCTACAAGATCTCTCTACATACCGATTATAAAGACTAACATGGCTATATCTTTGAATTCTACCACTTGGAGAATGTAGCATAAAGAATTTCAACAATAAAAGTGTTGGCACCATCCAGTCTTTCCTGTTGAGGACATTGTGGCCTAAATTCTGTTTAGCCTTGAGCAGAATAGACCCACACTGAATCATTGACAAATGTTGTAACCCGCCTCGATTGTTGGGCAGAGAGGCGGGCTATAAATAAAAATTATTATTATTATTATTATCTACCTAATGTTGACTCACCATTCAACAACTATGGGTCTACTCAAGTTAGGATTAACCAACTGGATGTCAGCCTCCATATCAACTGATTTATTTTTATTAATATTGTTTTATTGTTAGTCACCTTGAGTTTGATTTTTTCATAGAAAGGCATGGCATAAATGTCCAACTAAAAGGCAAGTCTCATGCTCTCACCTTCAGGGAAAGGTAATGGCAAACCTCCTCTGAACAAATCTTGCCAAGAAAACCTCATGATAGGTTTGCCTTAGGGCCACTATACGTCAGAAACCAGTTGAAGGCACACAACAACAACAACAACAACAACAACAACAACTAATCAATAAACCCAGGGCACAATCACCAAAGAGGTCTACTCCCCAGTCACCATTTACCTCATTTTTAAAAATTGGGTCACTCATGAGAGGTTCTCCAATGAAGATCTTAATACTGGAGAACACATGTCTAGTACTGTTTGCCAAAGGTTAGCTCTTTAAACATTAAAACCCAAACAAGTTGTACTCAGGAATGGATCCACTCAAGAACTATGCTTCTACCCTGGGGTAACATTCCAGAAGGAAACCAGTGTTGATGATATGGAATGATGGAGAAAGATGGAGTAGCTACAGGGTTGCATTCCCCATCTCTCTCCCTTGAAGGACAATCTAGGAAGATATCTATATTCAGTGCCCAGCTGGACTGAGATGGTTTCCTCCAAGTACCCGAAGTCTAGCAAACACCACTTGGTTGAATGTTCTGTTTTTTGGAGCAGATGCAGTCATATTGGTATCATAATTGCATCTTTCAGGTACAATGTAGTCCCAGTATTCTTCAAAGAAGCAGTTATGAGAGTGGCAGTCACCAAAAAATGTTGGAAAGTTTTCTTTCCTATAAAGCTGTGTACGGAACACAAAGGCCTCAAGATGTTACTGGACTTCAACTTCTATCATCCCCGGCCAGCACAGTTAGTAGTGAAGGAAGTGCAGGCTAATACTATTGAGAGAGCCACGTGTTCTCCATTCCTGGTATAGGGGCTCACTATTTAAGCAAGCATGATATTTCAAGATTGATGGAAGGTTACTGTTGGGAACATATTTAGCAATCTACAAACAACATGCAGCCTGCATAGTTGCAAAATTAACAACACAAGGCGAATGATGATATAGGTGTGTGGAAAGCTCTAGTCTAGACATAATCTATGTTCACATCAGCTCTAAACTGGACTAACACCATTGCTTTGTGAGATGCAAAAAAAATGAAGAACACACACAGGTTATTAATCTGGAACAGGAAGCTGACTTAAGGCTACAATCCTATTTATACGTAGGTAGTAAATCCAAGTGAACTCGGTGGGATTTTAGGAAACATATCTAGGATTGGACTATCAGCTGAGTTCTGTTTTTTCTCTGGGTTCAGTCACACACATCTGCACCACCACAATTTCAGGTATGGAGACTGAGGCCACAAGCTCAGGGACCTGATTCTGGGTATCATGGAAAGGCAGCAGATTCTTAGTTATTTATTTTTTATTATATTTTTTTACTGCCAGGGATAGGGAGATGTTCTTGTGGGACCTTTTGCCTAAGGTGCAAAAATAACTTAGCTGGTCACAGATATTACTTGCATTGACTTGACTTGAAGAGTTGTTTTATTTACTGCTGTACCTCAGGTAGCATAATGTCTTGGGTCACCAGAAATTTGGCCTTTGAAGCTGTTCTCTAGAAGCTTGCATTTTAAGACTCTGTTAACTGACAAAACATTAGAAATGAACCCAAATGGAAACTTAGGCCGGTATCTTGTCAGGAAGTTATGAGGTCCTAAGGTAGACTTAGGAACTCATAACTCTTTTGTATTCACATTTACGATCATGGCACCATTGCTGCAACAGCAAATGTCCCTAAAACCCACTGTAAAAGTCCAGTGCTTTTAAGTGTGACGAGGAATTGTGATGTGGGGTCCCTGCTTGTGTTCGTCCCTTTGAAGCAGCCTAGATGCATCATCCTTCAGTACCCAACTCACCAGTGTAACAGAAGTCCTTCAGTCAGTAGGACTGAGTGGCTTTTAAAGAGGTTTAGGGGGTCAGAGAAGGGGATGGAGCATAATTATCGTATCGTAGCTATGTGTCCCTTGAAGGGTCTCAGCATTTGTTGTTATTGTGTGCCTTGGTAAGTAGTTTCCAACTTCTGGTGAAACTACGATTGGGTTTTCTTGGAATGATTTCTTCAGATTTGTTTTGCTTTTGCCTTCCTCTGAGGAGGAGAGTGTGCCTTGTCCAAAGTCACTCCGTAGACTTCCATGGCTGAATGGGAATTTGAACCCTGGCCTCTCAGAGTCCAACACTCAAACCACTGCACCACACTGCCTCTCCAGCCTTTGTTACAGTGACTTGTAACTAGAGAGAAAACAACTGACACCTCCGAAGAGGTGAGAGGATACTACAACATTCAATGGCTTGTTGCCTTGCCACAAGTTCTAGAAGTATGAGGTTTTTGTTTTGTAGGTGAGATATCCATAGAATTACACCCAGTCTTTCAGCAGTTTTCTCTTTCTAAGGCTACATTCCTATACAGTCTGAAAATGAACTTTCATGGCATCATAAAGGCTAACACAGTTTTTGACATAAACTTCCCTGGATTACAACCCATTTCATCTGCTAATAGCTTAATTGAGGTTGTTGTTGTTTTGTGATTAGCTTGATGGATTTCTATTCCAGGACATGGTGACATTGGAAAGCACCAACTTTAACCATATAGAATGGAAACCTCACAGACTCTGATAATAATTGAGTTATACTCTACAAAACGGTATGGCAAATAAAACCTGTTAAGTCTGTTAAAATAGCCCAAGACTTCTTGAAGTGCACTTACACTGTAAAAATAATCCAGTTTGACACCACTTTAACCACCATGGCTCCATCCTACAGAATCCTTGAATTTGTAATTTGTGAGGCACCAGCACTTTTTGGCAGAGAAGGCTAAATATGTTGGTAAAACTACAAATCCCAGGGTTTCACAGGATGGAGCAACAGCACTTACAGTGGTGCCAAGGTGCGTTATTTCTACAGTGTAGATTCACCCTTGTTTCCGTTGTGCAAATAAACAGGCCGATCCACTTACTCCACCCTCACCCCCATTCCTCTACCAAAGCCAGGGTGGTTATGGTTAGAGATCCAGCATGGAGTAGTGATTTAAGTGTTGGACTATAACTTTAGAAATCAGAGTTTGATTACTGCTTAGCCATGAAACCCACTGGGTACCTTGGGCAAGTTACATGCTCTCAGCCTCGGGGAAGGCAATGGCAAACCTCCTCTGAACAAATCTTGCCAAGAAAAACCCATGAGAGGGTCACCATAAATCAGATATAACTTGAAGGCACCCAACAACAACAAAACATTCAAAGGCTGAGCTACATATCACACAGAACCTCTACTCACCCTTGCAAAGCTAATTCTGATGACCCACTTTAACTTTGTGTATGTCCCAAAGCATGAGAGCCAGCATGGCATAGTGGTTTGAGCACTGAACTACAACTCTGGAAGCCAAGGTTTGATTCCCCTCTCAAGCATAAAAAATCCACTGGGTGACCTTGGGCAAGTCACACTCTCTCAGCTTCAGTGGCAATTTCCCCCCTCCCGAAGAAACTTGCCAGGAAAACCCAATGATAGGTTCAAAATTATGGATTTTGATCTGACCTGTGGATAAGTCGAGGGTAAAACCTAGGGGCATGTAACAAAGGATCTAAACGATAAGGGAAAGGAAAACAGTGCCAAAGAACTTGCAAAATCCCAGCAGCCATAAATGTTTGTGCTCACTCTAAAGGCTGGATGGATAAGAGAGTAGAAGGAAAGTCAGTGCTTCCAGGAAAGATTACTTTTCACCAGAGGATGGTTTCTTTTTAAATAAGAGTTAAGGTCAGGGTGACCAGATCTCCTAACTGCCAAGGAGGACAAAGCACCACAAAATGTCGAGCATTCAAGAAAAATCTAGATCATTACAAACTGAAAGCTACAAATGCTCATATAATTGTAAACTCCTGCTTCTTAGTCCTGCTCAACAACGGAAGACATTTTGGAATTCCTCCTGGAGAGAAACCTGAAATGGAGGACAGGTCCTGGAAAAGGGGGACATCTGGTTACAACTGAGCTCAAAATACTCATAGAAATGTAAATCCATCATTCTTAGTCCTGCTCAAAAATGGAGGAGATTTTGGAATTCCTCTGGTATAGAAGGCTGAAATGGAGGAGAGGTCCTGGAAAAGGAGGACCTCTGGTTAGAACTGAGCTCAAAACAGTCATAGAAAATGTAAATCCATGCTTTTTAGTCCTGCTCAAAAATGGAGGACATTTTGGCATTCCTCCTGACCTGGACAGCAGGCTGAAATGGAGGACATGTCCTGGAAAAAGAGGACATTAAGTCACCCTCAACTAAAAATACTCATAGAAATGTAAACCCATACTTCTTAGTCCTGCTCAAAAATGGAGGGCATTTTGGAATTCCTCCTGGAAATGGCTGAAATGTAGGGCAGGTCTTTGAAAAGCAGGACTTCTAGTCACCCTGAGTTAAAAATACTTATAGAAATGTAAACCCATGCTTCTTAGGCCTGCTCAAAAATGGAGGACATTTTGGAATTCCTCTGGGATAGAAGACTGAAATGGAGGAGACGTCCTGGAAAAGGAGGACATCTTAGGTTGCCCTGGTTAAGGTATAGTACAGGGGTAGGCAACCTTTCCCCTTTAAGGGCCGAGAGACTTCAGCTCCCAGAATCCCAGGAGCTATTGGCCAACATGGGACTATTGGCCAACATGGCTGAGGCTTCTGGGAGCTGAAGTCCCTTGGCCCTTAAAGGGGAAAGGTTGCCTACCCCTGGTATAGTATTTACAGTGAGCCGTGGACTCAGGTTTTTCTGGGTCAATTTTTGGGCACAAAATTTCTAGACTTATACATGAGTATGTGTGTGTGTGTGTGTACACACACACACACACACACACACATATACACACTGCAGTACTTCTCAGTACGAAAGATTCTCCAAATACAGCCTGATCCTTTTCTGCAAGGCCATTCATTCTCTCGACAACTGCCCCCCAAAAGCCCCACTTACCTGGGTCCCCTCTTCTCTCACTTGTCACTCCTGTCCATCCCTCCTGGGTCTGCCTTCATGAAGCAATAACTTCCGATCTAGTTGCTTCCGTGTGCAGAAATGTATCCTGAGACGCACGCAGAGACATCAACTTCTGGGCTCAGTCTGATCCTTTTCTTCCCACACCATCACAGAATCACACAGCTGGAAGAGACCTCAAGGGCCATCCGGTCCAAAAGGGAGGGCTGCTTTAATGCTTCTAGGAAGAAAGGCAGGGTTAAAAATTAAAGTAACTACCAATATATCTAATTCAATCTATAAATCATAGTATGATGAGTAGTGGTTGGAGCAAACAGGATTCCCTTGAAACCCTAGGATTGGTTGAGAATGCTAGGGGGTTCCACTAGAAGTCATATATATACACATACACATATATATATACACACACCACATATATACCATATATATGTCAGGCATTCAAGAAAAATCTAGGACATTACAAAATGAAAGCTACAAATGTTCATATAATTGTAAACTCCTGCTTCTTAGTCCTGCTCAACAACGGAAGACATTTTGGAATTCCTCCTGGAGAGAAACCTGGGAGAAAAAATATATATATATATATATATATATATACACACACACATATATATATATATATATATATATATACACACAGTATATACACACACACATAAATAGATAGATAGATATAGAATAATATATATATATATATATATATATATATATACTGTACACACACATAAATAGATATAGATTAAAATATGTATATACACACACACACACACACACATATATATATATATATATATACACACATTTTAATCTAGATCTATCTATTTATAAAAGTCATATACAAACACACGTTTAAAGCTATATATGTGTGTGTGTGTATATCACTGTACTATATATAGTACAGTGATATACACACACACACACACATAGCTTTAAATGTGTGTGATACACACACACACACACACACACATATATTATGTATCAGATGGCTGGCATCTTCAGGAATAAAATCTTCTAGAACACGGCCACAAAGCCCGAAAAAACCATACGCACAAACGCACGCGCGCACACACACACACACACACACACATAGTTTTTTGTGTTTTCGGGCCATGTGGCCGTGTTCTAGAAGATATATATATTTGTGTGTGTGTTTGTGTGTGCGTCATGATATATATACACACAGAGAGAGTTCTTCTCCTTCCCAGCTTTCTCTGTTTGAAGTACAATAGGCCCTTGGTATACACTGGGGATTGGTTCCAGGACCCCCGTGGGTAACAAAATCTGTGGATGGTCAAGTCCCATTAAATACAATGGCAGAGTAAAATGACGCCCCTTATATAAGATGGCAAAAGGATGGTTGCCTTTTTGGAATGTAGACATTTAAAAAAATATTTTCAAACTGTGGATGCTTGAATCCGTGGATAAAAAAATCTGTGGATAGAGAGGGCTGACTGTATATTTTTTAAGCTATAAATATATACTGTATTTATATATATATATTTATAGAAGTCATGATATATACACACATACACATATTTCAATATATTATTACATTTAATGTATGTATTAAAACACACACACACATATTTTAAGCTATATATATGTATTTATATACATATTTAAAGAAGTCATGATATATACAGTACACACACACATATTTTAAGATACAAATATATATATATATATATATTTATAAAAGTCACTATATATATACACACACAGACATATTTTACACTATGGATATTTATAGAAATCATAACATATACACACACATTTTGGGCGATATATATATATATATATATATATACACACACATAAATTTTGAGCTATAAAATATATTTATATATATATTTATATAAGTCATGATATATATACATACATACTTTAAGCTATATATATATCTATAGAATATTTATAGAAATCATAACATATATATATATATATATATATATATACACATACATATACACACACATATTTTAAACCATCACATACAGAAGTCATGATATACACACACACATACGTTAAACTGCGTTAAGTCTGCAGTGTGGGTGCACCCTTGGTGTGCTTCCAAAGTTGTTTCCAACTTATAGCAACCCTTGCTGCTGCTGCTGCTGTTAACCACAACAAACTACAATTCCCAGAATTCCATAGCATAGAGCCATGGCAGTTAAAGCGGTCTCAAACTGGCTTATTTCTCCAGTGTGGCTGTAGCTTCCAAAGTGAACCAGGAAGTTTCGTCTCCGCGGCAGGGATGCATACACTCCAATTTTCCTATCTCTAGGGTTTCACCAACAACCCAACAGCGATGACGTCTCCCCCCTCGCGCGACGATCGGAATTTCCGGCGGAGCCTTCCAATGAGAAACAAAGAGACGCGGCTTTACCTTCGTAAAGGTTCCAGAGAGCGACACCACTCTCAGCCAATAGCGTTGCAATTAAAAAAAAGAACCCGGATGTTTAGCCGCTCGGAAAAGGGGAGGGGGCGTGGCTTCGGTTGCTAAGGAGAGGCTTGGTTGGGTTGTTTTGTGGCGGCGTGTTCAGCCGGACGGCTTTATTGGTACGGTGCGGAGGCGGCCGCGCGCTACGGCGGTTCAAACGAGAGCCGCGTTTGCGCCTGCGCAATGGTGAGTGTGGCGCGCGGGCGGGAGCGCGCGCCTAACGGCAAATAACGGCCGGCGGGTAGAAGGAGGAAGGGTCGCTTCTTGTCAGTCGAAGTCTGCCGTTGTCCTGAGCTGCGCAGCTTCGTTGTCCGGTTTTCAGAGAGTCAACAAAGGACAGTCCAAAAATTCATAGCGAGGGCAAGGTTGACCTTCACCTCCTACCCAAATGCCAAATGCGAATGTGGGTTTCGGTTAATTTTTTTAAATATAAATTTTTTAAATCGATTTACAAATTTACAAGCTTTCAGTAATCATACCATACTATAAAATTCTTAATTTACGGAGTCATTTCAACATTATGTTACATGAAATTCCAAACTTAATAATTCTTCGCCTTACTTCCCATGTTCTCCTGACATTAAGACCCTTCTCTTCTAATCAAGGTATTGATTCTTTTTTGTCATTAATTCCTTTCCTCCCTTGAAATTAAAAAAAAGAAAGATTCCCTCAATCCATGGGGACCTGTACAAACTGCCAGAAATAAAATCCAGTTTGAGACCACTTTAACTGCCTGGCTCAGTGCTAAGAAATCACAGGAGCTGTAGTTTATTGTGGTACCAGAGCTCTCTGACAGAAGGCTCAATATCTCAGAAAAAAACTACAATTCCCATGATTCCCTAGCACTGAGCCAGGGCAGTTAAAGTGGTCTCAAGCTGGATTATTTCTGGCAGTCTGTACAAGCCCTCAGATTCAAGTTTCAAATCTCTTAATTCTGATTTCTTATTTCGCCCATTTGTTCTTCCCTCAAAGTACTTGCTTTATTACTGCCATCTTCCCCCCCCCCTTTTTTTTTTTTTTACAAAATTCTGTTACAGGAAACCATCATTTCTCTATTTTTTTCTACATTTGTCTCTGCATTCGCTGGGGTTAGGGGCACAGGATCCTCGTGAATGTGGAAAGACTGCAAATAGCAAAAACACTGTGTTTTTACCTGAGAGAATACCTCTCTAGGAATCTCTAGGTCCTCCAGTGCAACTCTGTGATCAACATCTGCCAGACATTGACCATAGAATTGCACACGAGGAGCTACAAATGCCTTGGGGAGTGTTCTCTCTAAGAATCTCTAGGTTCTTCAGGGCGACTTTTGGTTAAAGTTGACCATAGAGTTGCACTGGAGGACCTAGAGATTCCTAGAGAGAACATACTAATAACATCTGTGAATAATCAAATCCACAAAAATCAAAGCCGCAAATGTGGAGGGACAAGTGTGTATCTTTGCTTTTGGTTAAATTTTAGCCATTTCTTTTTCTGCAAAATTAACATACAGAGAGCCTGGAATGTGGAGACCAGGCTTTGAATCCCACAGTGGCGTCCCTAGAGTTGGGGTGTCACTCGGTGCGGTAACTCATGGTGTCACCCCCCCTTCATTGACCTCCTCCCATGCTACACCCATACTGAATCCTTAGTCATGCTTTTTTAATGTTACCCATATATCGTCATTCCCATTTACCACTGAATGTACTGCTAATAGTTGTGACATAAACAACTAACAAAATTAAAAACTATACCTTCATATTACAATATCTTACGCACTACCTAAATGTATTTAATTATACATAGTGAAGATTTGGTTAGAAGATTTTTCTAACCTTTTTGGCTGATCTGCTTTCTTCACTGTCCAGCTCTCACAGCCATAAATGGTAATAGGGAATTCAGTGGCTTGAACGATTCTAACTTGATCTGTTCTAGGACCCATTCATTTGTCTTTTTATACATCCACAGTATCCTCAGCATTCTTCTCCAGCACCACATCTCAAATGAATTGATTTTCTTCCTATATCTGCTTTCTTCACTGTCCAGCAGGGTCACCATAAGTCTGAAACAACTGAAAGGCACGCAGCAACAGCAACAATCATGTTCCTAAGTTACATGATGCAATCATTTCTGTCTTGGGAAAGGGCCAACATCCAAAAATACAGGATTTTTGTTTTTTGTTTTTTGATGTTTTCTGCTTAGAAATGGGTCCTAGAACAGATCAAGCCTTTCCCCTAGAAGCCAAGAGGCCAGGTTGAGGCTATCATACTTTGGCCAGATCATGACAAAGCATGACTTAATCAAAAAGACATTAATGCTAGGAAAGGAAGGCAGTAGAAAGAGAGGAAGACCTCATGCTAGATCAGTGAGGCCATGGGCAGGATAGAATCATAGAATTATAGAGTTGGAAGAGACCACAAGGGCCATCTAGTCCACCCCCCTGGCATGCAGGAACTCCCAATTAAAGCATCCCCGACAGATGGCCATCCAGCCTCTGCTTAAAGACCTCCAAGACTCCACTACTCTCCGAGGGAGTGTGTTCCATTGTCGAACAGCCCTTATTGTCAGGAAGTTCCCCCTAATGTTGAGGTGGAATTTCTTTTCCTGGAGCTTGCACCCATTGTTCCGGGTCCTAGTCTCTGGAGCAGCAGAAAACAAGCTTGTTCCCTCCTCAATATGACATCCCTTCAAATATTTAAACACGGCTATCATATCACCTCTTAACCTTCTCTTCTCCAGGCTAAACATCCACAGTTCCCTAAGTCGTTCCTCATAGGGCTTGGTTTCCAGACCCTTCACCATTTTAGTTGTCCTCCTTTGGACACGCTCCAGTTTCTCCACATCCTTTTTGAATTGTGGTGCCCAGAACTGGACACAGTATTCCAAGTGAGGCCTGACCAAAGCAGAATAGAGTGACACTATTACTTCTCTTGATCTAGACCAGGGGTTGGCAACCTATGGGCCGTGGGCTGCACCCGGCCCGCCGACCCCCACCGCCGCTGCCGCGCGCTCCCACCGCTGCGTGCTTCACGGCCACCATTTTGTTTGCAAAAATGGCGGCCGTGACTCATTTGCACATGCGCAGGAGTACTGTACATGCGCAAACGAGGTGCCGCCATTCCCACCCCCGGCCCGCCGGAAGACCTAGGGACCAGCGACTGGCCCCAGGTAAGCTAATGTTGCCGATCCCTGATCTAGACACTATACTTCAATTGATGCAGCCTAAAATTGCATTGGCCTTTTTAGCTGCTGCATCACACTGTTGACTCATGTTCAACTTGTGGTCTACCTGGACTCCTAGATCCCTTTCACATGTAGTCTCATTCAGCGAGGTGTCCCCCATCATGAACTGCATGAACAAAGCAGTGGACTTGGAGGTGTCTCATCCACAGGGTTGCCATGGTTCAGGGTCAACTCAAGGTTAGATAACAACAAAACAACAAGCAGTCTATACAAAAGGAAAAACTTCCCAACCTCACACTTGCCAGTCTTGTTAGAGACAAGGTTTTTGATTCTCAAATAAGTAACATCCTTGGCAATCATAGTGGCTGGGGAATAGTTTATTTATTTATTCTTTCTTTCTGTCTGTCTTTCTTTCTTTCTTTCTTTCTTTCTTTCTTTTTCACACCTATAGCCTGCCTTTCTTCCAGAGAACTCAAGGCAGCATCTGTGGATTTCCCTCACTTTGTCCTCATAACAATCCTGTGCAACAGATGTGTGTGTGTGGGGTTTGCAGAGTTTGGTAAGGTTACTTCTTTCAGCTCCTTGGATCATCCAGCTAGTGTGGTCACTGTTTATCTGGGTTGGCAGATTTAGTCACTTGTGGTCCAAAAAAGGAACTTTTCCAAGAGCTGAGAGGAGGTAACTGGCCCAAGGGCATTTTGTGAGTGTGGCAAATGAGTGGGGACTTGAACCTAGATTGTCTAAGGCTGCATCTGCACTGCAATAATCCAGTTTGACACTACTTTAATGACCTTGGCCCATTGCTATGGAATTCTGGGAATTTTAGTTTTCTGAGACGTTTTGCCTTTTTTGTCGGAGAGTTCTGGTGCCACAACAAACTAGTTTCCAGAACTCAATAGTACAGTCATGACAGTTAAAGTGGCGTAAAACTGGATTATTTCTGCCATTTGAATGCAAACAAAAAGTCTAACCCAGCCTTTTTCAGTTTTTTGAACCCGGAGGAGGCCTTGAAATAATTTTCAGGTCTCAGGGAACCCCTGTGTAAAACGATTGTATTTATAGCTCCCTCCCTCTGTCCCTCCCTCATGGTTTTTTGTGGGACCCCTAGCATTTTCTCAAGCAACGCTAGGATTCCAGTCAATCCTGGTTGCTCTACCACTACACAAAGTATGTATATACTGAATTAGATCCATTGGTAGTTACTATATTTTTTACCCTGCCTTTCTTCCTAGAAGCATTAAAGTTGCCCCTCCCCTTTTTTTTGCTTCTCTTTTTGCTCCCCTTTATTCTCAGAACATCTCTTGAAGTCAGCTTTGTGTTTCTTGAGGCTCTGACTACCCAAAATCAGTGATTAAGTATTACAATACTTTGAACCTATTTTTTCCCTGTCCTGATTTGACAGTCTGTACCTTTATCCAGTGAGGGTCAAGAAGGTGCTTTGGCCCACAGTCCCAGGTGGCATGGCTTGTGCCCAAGGATGGTGGCACTTGAATTCCAAACTAATTGTAGGAATCCATGTTGGGGAAGGCTGCTCTAATCACGACATCTAATAGCTGAGACTTTCTATCCAAATTTTGACAGAATATACCTAGGAGCTACAGAATCCAGCTACAGAAAAGGGGAAGAGAGATGGCACAATAGTTCAGAGGAAAAGTAGCAAAATACCACTGAGAGTTTTCTGTCTGGAGTTATATGGAATCTGTCCATGTGGAGCCTGCCAGTAGAAGTCTATATGATCTTTTTTTTCCCTGGAGATTTGCTAATTGGCTGTACTATGCTTTACTTCTGGGTTTGTTGATAAATAAAAACAAAACAAAACACTGTCGCCATCTAGTGATCTCAATGAAACTAACAGTTCTGTACATGCCTATTTATAAGTAAATCCCATTGGTTTGAATGGGGTTTTCTTGAAGTTTAGTTGGTATAGTATTGTAGCCTTAACACAGTACTACTCACCATGGAACTTCCCACTAAATGGAAGTTGGAATATATAGCAACATTGAATAAACATGGTAACTATATGGCACTGTACATACATTACCTCAGCTTTTTATATAGCACTTTACATTATTTTCAGTATTAATAGTGATAACATTAGAATAATTTGTCAGTTTTTTCCATTGGGTAGAATTTAAAGTATTCCTTAATTTAAATAACTTTGGTTCTTAAGCTTTTGCATCATGCACCCTTTTAAGAATTTAATTAAAACTATGGATGCCCTCCCCTGAAAAATACTCATAAACATACAATATTTAATCTACTGTTCATTTTTATTGCATTGAAAATTCCCTTCACATAGACTAATCCAAAGTGCAACAATACAACCAGTACTTTTTTCTCTGTAAATTCACTGTGAAGGGGTGGAGGATGGGAATCAAGGTAACAGGAAATAATGAAGTTTACTCCCCATGAAGTGAATGAAGTTTACTCCCCGTAAGGTAACTTAAGGGAGTTGCAAACGGGTGGCTCTGGACTGGCCTGGGAAGTGGCAGATTGGGATGCGGCTACCCCACACCCCGGCCCTAATTCTCCCTTTTGCTGCCCTGAAAAGAACAGCAAAATGCCTCTTCTTTCAGGGGTGGCAAAAGGGCACCCTAAGAGCTGGCGCGCGGCTCTTCTTTGCCCCTTCCGGCGCAGTGCATCAGAATGCTGTGGCTGGGACTGTGTCCTGATGCTGCGCGCCATGCGTAATGGCGCACGGCGTCAGGACGGTATTGGCATGGGATTGGGGCGGCCAGCGTGCAGCTGCCCCTCCCCATCTCTGCATCCAGGCCAGCCCTTTGGGCTGATCTGCAGAGGCCCTTATTTTACCTTTACATTCCTTATGAAAGCTCACTTCTGCTAATTCGTCTTTGTCCCAACAGTGACAACAATGACAACAGTCATGGATTACAAAGAATAAGGGATCTTTTGTAAAAAGTTGCCCAATTGCAGAAACTATTTTAGGAGGGGAAAAAAAGGAATACAAATTAATTGGCGTCACAAAAGGCAAATTTCAGTTTTGCCAAATCAGTGTTTCAGAAATGGGGAGGGCTCTTCATGCACTTTGGATGAGTAATGTTCCATTTACTCCAGGGGTAGGCAGCCTAAGGCCTTGGGGGGCCCGGATGCGGCCCCCCAAGGCCTTTGAACCGGCCCCAGGCTGGTTCTGCCGCCGCTGCCACCACCAACCCCTGCCGCTGCTGCCCGCCATGATAATATTGATTATTGTTGTTGTTCTTGGGGTTTTCTTGGCAAAATCTCCATAGGGGTTTTGCCATGGCTTTTCTGGGGCTGAGAGAGTGTGCATGCATATTTTTTAATTTTTTTTAATTAATATTTATTTATTTATTTATTTATTTTTGGTGTTTCGGCCCCCCCAATTGTCTGAGGGACAGCAACCCGGTCCCTGGCTCAAAAAGGTTGCCTACCCCTGATTTACTCTGTGCTGTTGTAGGGAAAAGGAGCAGTGGCAAGGGATAAAGCTGCCAGCTCCAAGATGTCTGTTTTTCAATGCTTGTCCTCAAGGGTGTCTGTGTGTTTCGCTGGAGCAAAGGTGTTTTGGGAGGAGTAGCTTAGAAAATCACCTGTGCTACAGAGGAGGTGATTATCCAGGCACCCTTCCCACATCACCTTTGCTTGGAGGACCCCAAAACCACTCACTGAAGAAGTGGGCAGCTGGATGCTGGCCATCTTCTGTTGCCACTTGCTTTGCTCTTTTTCCTTGCTGCTGCTGTGTCCTGCCTTTATTTATTTTGCTACAGAAACCAATAGGTTCCTCCTGACAAACTACTTAAAAAAAAAAAAAGGTCTGATTTTTTTTAAAAAACTGGAACCTTTAATGTTTTCTTTCGGTAGTGTAGTGGATTTTATGTTTGTCCTTTTGGACTTATGGCAACCGTAAGGCAATCCTATCACATAATTTTCTTGGCAGAATGTGTTCAGAGGAGGTTTGCCTTTGCCTTCTTCTGAGGCTGAGAGAGTGTGACTTGCCCAGGATCACTGAGTAGGTTTCCATGGCAGAGTGGCAATTCTAACCTTGTTTTCCCGGTGTCCTGGTCCAACAAGCCACTACACAATGCTGGCTATAACTCATCCTTTGCAGTAAAGAAATACTGACTTTTCATCTCTTCAAAAGAAAAAAAAACCTTCACAAAAGAGATGCACTCCAACTCTGAAAAACATACAATCTCCCAAAAACTTAATACGTAGATAGAAATGGAGAATCCACTAATGAAACGACCTGCAAGAGAAATGTTCCTTAGAGAAAAATACATCTGGATTTGGGTGATAATGGTGGTGATATTTTGCTGTACCAAAAAAAGTGAGGAAAAGATTACCGTATACATTTTCTGGGCAGTTTTGTTTTATTGGTGGTAACTCATTATAATAGTCATATTGAAACATCAATATTTAAAATTAATGGGAGTCCTTCTGGCTAGCTGAAAACAAACTAGTGATTGTAGTGATTTCTTTCACTCTGCTTATACCAGTTGGGCATGAAATAAAAAAGATGCTGAAATTGGAAAGCCCATATCATGTTATGACCCATTCTTGGTCTTGGTTCCTTCCTCTTTTTTCCAAAGATACACTGTTTGAAGACTTGGGGGGGGGGATTGCAGACTGCCAGAAATAGTGCAAATTGAGTCCACTTTAAGGGTTAGGGTTAGGGTTGGGGAATAATGGGAACTGTATTTTATTGTGGCACCAGAGCTCTCTGACAGAGAAGGCTCAATGTCTCAGAAAACAACAAAAACAATTCCCATGATTCCCTAGCACTAACCCTAACCCTAAAAGTGGACTCAATTTGCACTATTTCTGGCAGTCTGCAACCCCGCTTGGCCTTTTTGTGTTCAATGTTAAATCTTGGTTTACCTATTGTACATGTTTTGAGGACTTGTAATGGTAAACCTTAGATTTATGATACATGCAGGAAGGCCAGTTTGTTTTTGTTTACTTAATATTTATGCCACAATAAAAATATTTTGCATTTTCACAATGTTGAATGAAAACAATGCCTTTAAATCCATTCCAATTCCAGAACAGAATTTTAAAAATCAAATAGGAATAAATACTCTGTTTATTCCTGTGTTTACTGTGAAACTGTGTTGCATGTCAAGAGTTAAGCAGCCCTGTGACAGCAGGACAATTCTGCACCTTTTTCAACTCTTTGTGGGCTTATGTTCTAGCATTTATATGTGTTCTCCATGGCTATTTCTGTTTAATGCTAACCTCCAACAGAAATTCTGTTTAATGCTAACCTCCAACAGAATTCACACGGTGCAGCTGCCGTGGGGCCTTCCTTGGCCCCTGGGAAGGCCCCAGTGCACGTGCGCCGGGCAAATTCGCCCTGCACAGGCACGCTGGGGCCTTCCAAAATGGCGCCCCCCATGCGCGCATGCATGCACATGATGGAGGGCGTCGTGTGCATGTGCGTGTGTGGGGGCAAGTGCGTGCACGCGCGCAAACGCGCACCCGGCCCCTGTGCCATTTCCCCCCCCTCCCGCCCCCCCCCCGGCAACAAAGGTTGCCGACCCCTGCTCTAGACTATGATCTATAATGAGCTCTAGCTTTACCACACAGCTGTTCTGAAAATAATAGGTATGGTGGGGGTTGGGGAAGGTGAATCGAGCATTTTCCATTAATAATTTATTCCAGTAGAAAGGTTGTCACTGCACAACACAAATTATGGCTGTATCTGTTTAGACACTGGTAGGGTGTTTTTTTCCTTTTCAATTTCTTAATAAGTCACCCCAAACTACTAGGAGAGAACTGTTCACATGGGCTTTGATTTTTACATTAGTCTTTTATATGATGCTGAAGCAATCTTGTTTATGCTGTGATGGAAATTGTTTTCGTTAACTTTTATCAAACTGCCTCTGTAACAGAAAGTAGAAGCTTGTACACTGATACTTCCAGTACAGTTTGGGTTAGACATTAAATTAAAGCATGTATGATGTATTGATACTGGTACCTAGAAAATAAAAGAGTTAGCTTTAGAGATTATACTGGAGTATAGAATGTATCAATTGCAGAGTTCTTTTCCAATTATGTTAAAATAGCAAATGGTGCTATACAATATTTATTCATATGATTGCTATTTTAACAACAGTGCTCACACTTTACTCCAATTGTATACAAATGCATTTGTATACAATTACAATGAGTATGTCCTCAAGAGTTATTTTTAGGAATTATTTTTGTCACATTTAGTGAACCTTGAAAGAATTCTTAACATTGTACTGTATTATAGCTGCTATATAACCGAAATGCAAATTTTATGCAAAGAGAATTAACAGCAGGCCAGTTTCAAGTTAGTATCTTTCATTTTGCTTTGGGCCTGCATGTTGCCATTCAGTTTGCTTCAGCCACAAATTGGTAGGAAGAAGCAGGAGAAAAGTCCTCCTTCCCCTTCCAGTGCTTCTGAGGCTAGAGTGGATTGAATTCTGCTCCCTAGAAGTGGAAAATCTTGAAGAACTTGTCCAAAAAGGGACTTGTGCACATGGAAGCCAGTAACTCTGCTCCTCAGAAGTGGCCATCATTAAGCACTGTCCAAAAAGGGATCTTTGCACATAGAAATCAATATCTCTGCTCCCCAGAAGTGGGAAGTCATGAAGCGCTGTCCAAAAAGGGACTTGTGCACATGGAAGTCAGTAACTGCTCCCCAGAAGTGGCAATCACAAACAGCTCTAAAGAGTCCATGATACTATGGTTCTATCCTACCCCGCAGAATGTTTTGAGGGGATTTGAAATGATATAGGAAGTGAAAAAGAGGTTATGGGGAGAGGGCAGTCAAGTGGAGGCAACCTCTGAGTGAGGTAGAGGCATCATGGTGCAAGAAAGGGAGGCATGGGGCTATTGGTGGGAAAGGAGGAGAGGAAGAGGAGGGTGAGGAGGACACAGGGTGAGCAGGTGAGTGAGAGCTGCATTGTGTGCAAATGCCTTGGTTAACTCTGAATATGCTAGTATTAGTTGACATCATTGCTGAGGAAGGGTGCCAGACTTTCTGCTTGCTAGTCTATCGTTCCTTTCACTCCCTCCCTCCCTTCTTCCTTCTAAAAAAATAATAATAATAATCAGGGTTGAAGCATTTCTAATAGGAGACTGGACTGTTCCTAGCGGGAAAGAGAAAGAGAAGAACAAAGGCTGTCTGTCTGCTCTGCTGTCATCCAGCTGCTCAGCCCTCCTCTCTGCAGCAGTGCAGCCACATGACAGGCAATGCACAAGCCCAGCCAGCCAGCTTGCCTTTGCCTTGGCTCTGCTCAGATGGCTGCTCACACTGCAAGGAGGGGATGAGTTGAGCAGTCTTCAAGCCTTCGTGGACCTACTGTGATGACATTGCAGCCATTTGAGGTTTGCATACCACAGGTTAGGAACCACTAGACTAGATAAAAAATAAGGTTGAAAGGGTTTCATTGTTATGGAGAAGGCCCTGATAACTTGGTATAGTGGGCCCTTGGTATCCGCTGCGGCGGTTCCAGGACCCCCTGTGGATACCAAAATCCGTGGATGCTCAAATCCCATTAAATACAGTGGTCTAATAAAATGGTGTCCCTTACATAAAATAGCAAAATCAGGGTTCACTATTTGGAACTTAAACTTTTTTTTTAATCTTTTCAAGCCATGGATGTTTGAATCGTGGATAAAGAATCCATGGATACAGAGGTCCAACTGTACTTAAGCAAGCAAGCAAGCTGTGACAATCTTGTCATTTTTTCCTAAACCATTTCTTTTGGGACACTGCTTTATTTTCTTCTGTTAGAAAAGGTTTTGTCTTTTTGTTTCTCTCTTGGCATTTTTTTTTTAGATGTGGACAGAGGTTGTAGGAAATGGCTAGAGAGTTCTTTCAGGTATTTTTGTCTAGCCTTCAGTACTTGATACATAACTGCTTAACACTGAAAATGCTGTGGCCAAGAAATTAGTCTCTGAAAATTACGGTTGAAAATTGCTGATAATGTCAGGTGTGTGGATATGTGACGACCCAGAAATATCTGGAAAAAAATCTGGAAAAAAATATCCACTCCTGGATTTTTGCAGGGATGATGCAGAAAAGTGTACCTTTAAAAAAATTATTGGCCTGAACACATCTCTGCATATGTAGTGCAATGAACCTGGCCATATTTTAATAAGCAAAGGTACGTATCTCCATATGGAAGCCACTGTATCTCAATTGTTGAAAGCATTGCGAATTTGCTTCACTACATTTGATAGGTATCTGCCTGGGATTTTTCCTCCCATTAGTCCACAGTGTTTCTTTTATATAGCACATAGAGTACACATTACTGATGTAACTTGTATATGTCATAAAGTCCACCAATGGTTTAACAAAGTAGGATGAATAATTAATTAATGCAATTTCTCCAGTTTGACTCAAAATGAAATGACTTGACCATTTTGGAGCACAAGGTGGAGCCCTTGAACTGGCAAAGAGGTGTCTGCAGTAGAATGGGTTCTTTGAAGGAAGTGGGTGTTCGCCAGCTGCTCATATAGTTTCTTCAGACAAATAATTGAATCACTGATAAATACCCGAACTCCTGAGCCCTGGAAATTGTGTTGGAATAATGGAACAATTAAAATCATGACAGGTGATGTGCTTAGAAAAAACCTGACATGACCAAATCTAGGTGGTCGCATATCTCTCTGTGTCTGGTGTAATTATTAGTGCATTCTGCTGATTATCACCGGTAGGGGACATGCACTCCCTATGCAGAAAGTCTGAGGTTTAATCTCTAACTTCTCCAGTTAAAAGGCTCAGATAAATGATGAGAGGAAACACCTCTATACCTGAAACTCTGGAGATCCACTCCCATTCAGAGTATGCAAAATTACAACCTAAGATTATTTTGTAAATGTTAACTATGTGTAATGTCTTGCACTTGTCCTTGTTTCTGGGATTTAAAAAAATTAATTCAGCAGTTGTGTAGCCTTTGTTTGCAGTTGTATTCCTATATGAGTGGTCATATTACAGCAGAAAATCGGAATATTTCCTTCTTGTATTGTTGTTGATTGTATTCAGTATCTCCAAATGAATTAATGCCCAAGATTATATGTCATTATGGGAACAAACAGACATTTTCTTGCTGCTACAACCAATATAAATCGTGATACAAATAATGCAGAATGATGATGTAATTATTTATATAGTTATAATACTTGCATGCCGCTTAATATAAAATATTTAATTGATTTATATACATCATACTATAAAACTGTAACTAGGAGACATGTGGATACAGTCTAAATCTAATAAAGAAAACCATAAAACATAGCCACGTATGAGTCATTATGAGCATGGAAATGCAGTGTATAAACTATTTATTGGAAGACAAAAGAAACCGGTTGTAGTCTTTGGCTGCATCTGTGCTACAGAAATAATGCAGCTTGACAGTGCTTTAACAATCATGGCTCCATCCTATGGTATCTTGGGGATTGTAGTTGTGGGACCAGAGCACTCTGTCAGAGAAGGCTAAATATCTCACAAAAAACTACAAATTAAAGCATTGTCAAACTGCATTATTTCTGCAGTGCAGATTTTGCTTGTTGCACTCCATTTTGAAGGGTGTTCTGGAGAAGAAAGGTGCCATTATTGTTTTTGAGATATTACATGCCAACATTCTGTTGGCTGTAGGATGACCAGTATGGTCTCCACTGAAGTTCGCAAAGGTTGATTCCATGTATATAGGGGAAGGAGCCCTGCCAGGTACCCTGTTCTTGAGATTTTTTGATCTGAGTATGTCAGCAACAGAGGGACCTAGCATGGTGAAGTGGTTTGAGTGTTGGACTATGACTCTGGAGACCAGGGTCTGAATCCTTGTTTGGCTGTGGAAACCCCCTGGGTGGTCTTAGGCAAGTCACACTCTCAGCTTCAAAGGATGGCAAAGATAACCCCCTTCTCTGAAGAAGTCTTGGCAAAGAAAATGCCTTAGGGGCGCCATGACTTGAAGGCACATGACAACAACAAATGCCAGTATCAGCATCTTCAACATGGTTCCGTAGATAATAGGCAGTCAGGCAGAAGAAGAATCAATGCAATACAAAATTTTCAAAGGGAACATTATCAAAGCTAGTTTTATTATCTGATCTGAACTGGTAAGGTTTACAGTGCTGTCCCATGCTTGTCTGTTCAGAAGCAGGTATTATTTGGTTCAATTGGGTGTGTATAGGATTGAAGCCAGGCAGAGCAGTCCTTTCTCTATCGTCTAGGACAGGGGTAGGCAACCTAAGGCCTGGGGGCTGAATGCGGCCCCCTGAGGCCTTTGGACCGGCCCCAGGCCGGTCCTGCCGCCACTGCCGCCGCCCGCCATGATGATATTATTATTGTTATTACTTGTTCTTGCGGTTTTCTTGGCAAAATCTCCACGGGTTTTGCCATGGCTTTTCTGGGGCTGAGAGAGTGTGCATGCATATTTTTTATTTTTTTATTTATTAATATTTATTTATTTATTTGATTCTTCGGCCCCCCAATTGATTTGATTCTTCGGGCCCCCAGCTCAAAAAGGTTGCCTACCCCTGATCTAGGAGATCTAACATTGAAGGAACCACCATGCTCAATGCTCTTCTGTCTGTCAAAGCTCTTCCCCAATCTTCTGATTTAAATCCATCCTGTTAGTTTAAGTGGAAAGGATATAGTTTTTGCTGGGTCAAAGCTAGTGTAGATATGTTGCTTAATTTGGAGGTGGAAGTTGTCTGGGTGCTAGGAAGTCTCTGGATGCACAACTTAGATGGCCTCCTTCCTCCCCTCCATTGGAGTTGCCCTTGTTAGTGGATCCACCCCTCTATCTGTAATGGGGGGGGGGTATCCCAGGGATATATATATATATATATATATATATATATATATATATATATATATATGTGTGTGTGTGTGTGTGTGTGTGTGTTTGCAGAATTTATATTGTGCTTGTCATTTGGAATACCTTTAGTTCCTTTCCCATTTTGTTCTCCATTATTCATTTCATTACTCATTACTCAAGATATTAGATAAGAAGAGGACTTTTCTTTTTTTGAGGAAAAAAACCTTCCCAACATACCTCTGTTCAATATTAACTTGATATCGGCCTTTATGATTGAGCATTTATGAGTATACTTTTCAACATAGTCTGCGCTGACTGAAATCTGTGTTCAGCTGAATTGCCCAAGAGTTAATATTTGACACAACACGAGGTGAAAGAAACGTTTTAACTTTAATGATAGACTTGGCAGGAGACTGGTTGGTTAAACTATACTACACAATGAATGCTGTCTCAAAATGTTCCCAGTCATGAATCGGAAAGGGATTGGTCAAGCTCTTGGCCTTCTCTGCAGCAAAGCAATAAATTTTTAATAGGCCACGATATTCTCAGAATGTTCAAGGTAAATGCCAAATGTGTGCTCTTTGGAACCGTCTTTCAAACTATTTAGTACTAAAACACACCGGTATTAGCTGGCTGAAGGTCACTTCACCTTCACTGTAGTTCTTGTAGATCCCATATTTAAGAGTGTTTATAAAGTGGCATTCTGTAGAATGACTTATTTGGACCTTGTATGACAGAATTCAAATCCATGTTCATTGCTGTTGTATCATCATTGACTTGAGTTCATTCAACTGTTAACTGGTTTTTATACGGGCCTTAAAGATTTGTTTGAATAGGTTATTAATAAATTATGTTGGGCTCCTGCTTCATTTTTTTTTATTGCTTGTCTGAGTTTGAGCTTTTTGGTTGCAGATTTATTTTTAATATTTAATATTTTAGAAATATTTTGAACATTTCTGTGAGTTGTCTTCCAGGGCTTTTTTCCTCTTGAAAGTGGCATCATGCAGAAGTGTACTGTCAGGGGGAACAAATTACGGCATTGCTCACAATGACAATTCTATAACATTTCCTAGCATTGTATTAACTTAAACCTTAATTTGAATTTTTAGAAACACAGTGCAGGCATCTAAGCAAGTAAGAGCAGGGCAAAGTTGATTTGGGAGTATGACACAGGAAATATAAAAGCAAAAAATGTGACAGTCTTTGGTTTCTCAGTTTGAAAGTCAGAA
This sequence comes from Phrynosoma blainvillii, assembly GCA_026167975.1. Classification (NCBI taxonomy): domain Eukaryota; kingdom Metazoa; phylum Chordata; class Lepidosauria; order Squamata; family Phrynosomatidae; genus Phrynosoma; species Phrynosoma blainvillii. Next base: position 306,268,036 of record JANUYF010000003.1, on the reverse strand, counting down.
ATTCCAGTAAATGCCCACTGTCTAGAACAAATGAAGAAAAACACCAGAGTTTGTTCACTGCAAGGTAAAAATGCTGCACCTTTGCATGGCTCAGCTGTTGTGTTGCTGAAGCCTGGCACTGGTGTTCTTGTTCAGGACTATTAGCACCACCTATGGTGCTCCTGTCACTTAGGTCCATACTGGCTGAAAGAAACAGACTTACCTTATTTCAGAATTCATCTGGGCAGATGATACACATGGTTGAAAGGTGAGGGAAACTGCCCCAAGGCATACTCCGATCTTAAACCTGGAGCAAAAAAACTTTTGTTCAAGCTGGAGTGAGCAAAATGTTGTATCACTGTACAAACTGGATACCAGTGTGGAGATGAGGGAAGGGACCAGGTGGCCACTGGTGTCATTGCTTGCCATGTGGTGTTCTTTTTTTTTTTGTCAACTGCCCATGAATCGATTCCACAAGTGCTTGAGTGATCCGCTGCACCATTGACCCATCACATACCCTGTCAAGCCAAACAACAGAGAAACTCCAATGACATTACTATCTCAACTCTAATTTAATAATAATAATAATAATAATAATAATAATAATAATAATAATAATAAAATTTATTTATATCCTGCCCCTTGGGGACCCAATCCGGGCAGCTTACAACAATAAAATCACATGAAATATCCCAACAACAATCCCCCCCCTTAAAACAGTATTAAATCAAATAACAATTGAAATTACAAATTTAAACAGTTAAAAATTAAACAGTTAAAACACACTACAAAATGACACATTGGCCTACGGCAATGTTCTCCCTCCATCCGTAGATGGGGCCACTCAGAGAACACTGCGGGTGGGAATACCCGAGGCTGGGATAATTAATCTGGAAAGGCCCGCCGGAAGAAATCCGTCTTGACAGCCTTTTTAAAGCTGTCTGACGATGTTAACTGACGGATCTCATCCGGCAGGCCGTTCCAGAGTCTGGGGCGACAACTGAGAAGGCCCTCTGGGAGGTAGCCGCAAGCCTCGATTTTTGAGGCTGCAGCAAATTCCTCCCAGAGGACCGGAGAGCGCGGGGAGGATTGTATGGGAGAAGGCGGTCCCTGAGATAGCTTGGGATACTTTAAAGGTAATAACCAACACCTTGTACCGGGCCCGGAAGCTGATAGGCAGCCAGTGGAGGGACCTCAAAACCGGAGTAATGTGGTCCCTCCTAGATGTTCCCGACACAAGCCTGGCTGCGATAATTTGTGAGAAGCAGATGAAGACAGATTGCTATATTACTCATATTTTTGACATTATTACATTTTTGATTTACAGTGCTTCCATCTGCACAGTAGGAACAAGAATTAGCTGAATTGCCAGCACCATTGTCTGTAAGGGATCCACCTTGGATGCCATACTAGTAGTCTAGATTTTTGAATGGGGACTCCTCTCTCAATTATCTTAGGGCCTCTACAGACCGGCCCAAAGGGCTGGCCTGGAGACAGAGAAGGGGAGGGGCAGCTGCACGCCAGATACCCCAACCCCTTGCTGGCAGCGTCCTGATGCCGTGTGCTGATACACATGGTGCACGGCATCAGGACATCCTTCTGGCGCAGCGCTTTGATGCGCTGCGCCGGAAGGGGCGTTAAAGAGCTGTGCGTCGGCTCTTTGGGCGCCCTTTTACCGGCTCTGAAAGGAGCGGCATTTTGCTGCTCTTTTCCAGGCTGGCAAAAGGGAGGATCGGGGCTGAGGCATCCGGTAGCCTCATCCTTGATCCTCTGCTCCCCGGGGCGGCCCAGGGCCTCCCATCTGCATCCCCCCTCACTCTCAGCCTCTGTCACATATTCAAACCACCACTACCCCTGATTAAGGTATCCATCCAAAAAAAGACATCACAAGATGGCCAGTATAGACATCAGATAAACTAAGTAATTGGAAGCAGAAGATGGAGAAGCTCCATTTTCTGTAAAAACAAAGCAAAGCAGATTCATTTATATACCGCTTCATATTGAGCTATGGGATGTCTAAGCGGTTTACAACTGTAAGCTCATTGCCCCCCAACAGTTGAGTACTCATTTTAGCAACCTCGGAAGGATGCAGGCCTGAGTCTAGCCTGAGCCCTGGCTAGCATTGAATTCGCAACCTTGTGGTCTATGAGTGACTGGCTGCAGGACAGGCATTTAACCACTGCGCCACCAGGGCAAGGAGCTGATTGTAGGACAGACTATGAAGCGCTAATATCAAAATTAAAGTAAAGGCAAAGAAGAACCAGCTTGGTGTTGTGGTTTAAATGTTGGACTAGGATTCTTGAGACCAGGGTTTGAATACATGCTCCACTGTGGAAACTCACTGCGTGACCCATGTGATTATCTGTATAAGATAGATGTGGGATAGGAATGTGGGAGTGGGCTTGTGTTACAAATTTTGGTGCCTTTCCTCTGAGGATGCTTGAGTCCTGGTGTTTTCAACCAGGTTGCTCAGTACCCACTGTGCAAAAGCCAACAATATTTTGCTGCATCACCTGGCACTTTAGCTTTGGAGTTGAAACCGACATCAACAACCTCATCTGGGTTTTAACTCAAATATAGAAAGAGAAAATAATAATTATCTGTTCCTTTTCTGCACTTTTGACAAAAGCAAAATCTATTTCTAAGACTGATTTTTTTCAAAACCTGACTGCTTTAAAATTTTCCATCCTGATGTCATGCTTTCTAAACTGTATAAATTTAGCTTATCAATGGAAGCCTCAGAGGCTTTGTTATTTGCATTCTCTATTTGCCTGAAGGAGATCACCTCCTTAGAGGTTCACATTACTGCACGGTGTGCATTTTTGTCCTAAACCTTTTATATAGATATGATTCCATGAGGGTTCTTGAGGCATGTAGGTGGCTGAACTGTTTTGTCCATAATTACACAGCATGTCCGGAACAAAGCTGAGAACAGAACATGGGAGTATTGGGGCTTTGCTTTGTTTTTTTGCTGTCTTTCATTAGCCTTTCCATTTGCTTAACAAATAAGGGGTGTAGGAGATAGCAAATGCAGTTTTTCTCTTCCCCTTTGATTAGAGTGTAGCTTGTGAAAGCTTTATTCCATGCAGTGCTTTGGAATTTACTAATAAGATTTGAATTTACATAGTATTTTCTTTCTTTGTTTTATTATTCTTTGTAATAGTTTGAATAAATGTTATATAAATGTTATATTTTTAAGCTGAATATGTATTCATATTCATGTAGTCAAAACTGAGGTTTCTCATTCTCCTGGAACATTATTGTATAATATATCACCTAGTGTTATTTTCTCTGATCTGGTTCCCCCCCCCCCCCCCCCCCAGTATAGGTACACTGGCATGTATAGTCGCAACAGATAGAACTAAGATGGGGAATAGCAGTTGTGTTTGTCCTCTCTCATGTCTCTGTCCAGCCCTTTTTCTCCACCTGGTCATATACAGGGTGCACATATTTCTCCCATTCAGTGGATTGAGCTGGTGTGCATTGTGTGGGGCAACATCCAGATAGGTGTAGAGCTGTATGGAAATCCATCTGCAGATTGCTGCTGTACCTCTTTGGAGAAGTAGTTATATTGTATTGGAATTTGAATGATTGATTTACTATTCAAAAGCCTTTATTACAGCTAACAGACCATTAGGCAACACATGAAATACATATTAAAGCAACACACTAAAAGGTATTTGTATTTAAAATATTTCTATCATATGGTTTATAATATAAAATACCACTTACTAAATAAGTTGGTTGGTATAGGCAACACAATTATAAAAAAAAAGTTTAAATATTTAATTGACAGTTTCTTAAAAGAATAAATGAATTCCAATGTGTCTCTTTATTAATATCACAAACCACTAACATGCCATAATTCACACATAATATAAAATATAATTCACATGTAATAAAAAGCATTAAGTAAGAGTTATAAAACAATTAAAAATAGGTTAAATTTTAACCATTAGACAGACCCATTTATTATACATGTGAGTGTGTCAAAATCTTACAGGTGTTAGCAGCAGAAATGGAAAAGAAAAGAGAAAAAATTGACTTACTAATCATCTGTGAGTGGGGAACCTGTAGCAACCAGTTGTCATGTATACATTACTAACTGATTTAAGGTTTGGCTTACATCATCTCTTAACTGTTGCAGATCAGTTAGGATGGTTCCTCTTTACCTGCAGACTTGAGAGATTCAAGTAGCCAACAGCAAAGAATTTTGCTCCATCATATTTGCTGGCAGATTGGCTTTGAATTATGCTGACCCAATGAATGAGAGACCGGCAGAACAGCAGCCCTGCTCAGATCTTCCAAACTCAGGGCTATAACTTCTTTGATTTAACCAAACTTCCTATAATATAAGCTCCCTCTTTTTCTACTGCCTTCCACTTTCCCAAGCATTATCTTTTCCAGTGAGTCACCTTGTTTTGTGATATGTGCACAGTATGACAGCCTCAGTTTAGTAATTTTCTCTGCCAGTGTTGTAGCCAAGATGAGGTCCAACGGGACAGATGCCATCCTGATCACCCCATGGTGGCCAAGACAACCATGGTTTGCACCTCTATTTCTGATGGCACGGGAGGAGTACCGTGCCATCTCTTTGTGTGCTACTCTGAGGGCAAGAAAGGACTGCTGGTCTTGGCACAAAGATTTTCCAAATGAGTGACTGCTGCCATCCATCTTTGCTATGAACTGGCGGACAAGACCCCACCAGGCCAGGTGTGGGCGCATACAACTAGGGCGGTAGCTGCATCCTCCGCTTTTTTGTCTGGGGTGCTGCTGGAGGATGTCTGTAAGGCTGCTGTCTGGTCCCAACCATTGACCTTTATAAAACATTATAGGCTGGACACAAGGGCCAGACAAGAAGCCTCTTTTGGGAGGGCAGTGTTACTGTCTGCTTTGCATTGAAAGAATATTTCAGGTGTTGATGTTGACTGAATTGAACTATTCATTGCATACTTGAATATAATATGGATGACACCACAATGCATTAGTGGTTACAGTTTACAGTTTATTATTGCTATTAAATTTCATCTTGTTTGAACTTACAAGATTGTATCAGGACACTCCCTCCTCCACTGACTGAAGCTTGTCAGTCTGAATAACTGTGATTCGCAGAGACCACGAAGAAGAAGGACAGATTGCTTACCTGTAACTGTATTTCTTCGAGTGGTCATCTGCAAATTCACACAAATCCCACCCATCCTCCCCACAGTTGTGTCCTGCTCAGTGCTAAATTCATGCTGTCGCTGTTTGGCGGCATACGTTTTGGAACTGGAGAAAGAGCAGAAACGCCAGAGGATTTATAGGGGTGGGCGGAGCTACCGCCAAAAAGTTTCAACTGAAGTTTTGCCCAGTGATACCAGAACTTTCCGAGCTAGCTGCACAGGCGCGGAGATAACCCATTTGCATGAATTCGCAGATGACCACTCGAAGAAATACAGTCACAGGTGAGCAACCTGGGTCCTTTTGAGGATTACACCACTAAAGAGGAATCTAAATCTTGTAAATAATAATGTAGTCTTGACAGTAATCCATGATGTAACCCTAACTAGGCCCACCACTTACCTGGAGATAAGGCCCTCTGCATTCACTGGGACTTCTGAGTATATGTATATAGCATTGCATTGCTGTTTCATGTTTGTTAAAATGTGTGTAGTAACATTTTTTTCTCCAGTGTGGCAATAGCTGTGGTTTTGTTCTACTGAAATTATCTGAATGGCAATGGGACAAGGTCAGTCTTCTTCAGCAATAGAAGCCATTGCTGTTTATGAAGAGCTTTAAGCTGGCACTTCATTCTCATTGTGTCTAGTATCAGTGGGATTTATTTATTTGATTTAAGAATGATATCCGGGTTTTTTTTGTAAATAAAGTGGGTATTAATAAAATAAGTCAAAATAATTAATAATTCATTAAAAATAGCATGCACAGTAACAACAGACATAGGAAAACACCATGTATTCTAGAGCAATTGAAGCCTGAATTTGCACTAGAAGCCAAAGTGAGTAGCTCACATTTAACTAAACTCTCATGCTCTTTTTTCTGACTCAGTCTCAATTAGTGAAATAGCAAGAGGTAGTTTGAATGTTGGGCTAGGAGTTTGGGAGACTAGGGTTCAAACCCCACTCAGCCATGAAAATTCCCTGGCTGACCTTGGACAAGTCACACTCTCTCAACTTCAGAAGAATGCTGTGGTAAACCCTCTCTGAATAAATCTTGCCAAGAAAAAACTGTGATAGGTTTGCCTTAGGGTCACCGTAAGTTGGAAATGACTTGTAGGTACACAACAGAGTATTTAACTGAATTAGCATATATAGTGGCCTTGCTGCCTTTCTGAAAAGGTAGTGATCTTAAATGCTAGTTGCTAAGTAACCACCACAGATATGTAGTTTGCTCTGTTTCTTGCTTAACTGAAGGCCTCAAGGATTATGCTCATTATATGTAATTAGTATTAAAGCAACCATATTACCAGTAAAATAAACTATGGCCTGTATGGGATCCTTCGGGATACGATCAATGCGTCCTTCAGGGAAGGCATTGTACCATCCTGTTTAAAGGAGGTGGCGGTTAGGCCTCTCCTGAAAAAACCTTCCCTAGATCCCCTGGACAGAAACAACTACAGACCAGTCTCCTTGCTTCCTTTTTTAAGCAAGGTGATCGAGAGGGCAGTTGCTTCCCAACTCCAGGCAGTCTTGGATGAAACCGATTATCTTGATCCATTTCAAACCGGCTTCAGGACAGGATTTGGAGTAGAGACTGCCATGGTTGCTCTGACCGATGACCTCCGCCTGAGTATCGACAGGGGTAGTGTGACCCTGTTAGTGCTCTTGGATCTCTCTGCAGCTTTTGACACCATAGATCATGCCATCCTCTTGGATCGCCTGAGAGAGTTGGGAATTGGAGGCACTGCTTTGCAGTGGTTCCGTTCCTTCCTCTCGGGCAGATCTCAGAGGGTGAGGCTCGGGGACAGTTGCTTGTCTAAAGTAGAGCTTAATTGTGGTGTCCCTCAGGGCGCCATCCTGTCCCCGATGTTATTTAATATCTACATGAAACCTCTGGGGGAGATCATTCGGAGGCATGGAGCTCGGTGTCTTCAGTACGCTGATGACACCCAGATATATCTCTCCATGACCAGATCATCGTCTCAGACTTCAGATGGCGTCTCTCCTCTTAATGAATGTCTTAGAGCGGTAATGGATTGGACGAGGAAAAATAGATTGAAGCTAAATCCTGACAAAATGGAGGTACTCACAGTCACAGGCCCGAAACCAGGTTTGGGAATACAGTCTCCAGTCCTGGACGGGGTCACACTCTCCGTAAAGGACTGTGTTCGCAGTTTGGGGGTGCTCCTTGACTCATCACTTCATATGACTAGTCAGGTGAATGCGGTGGTCAGGAGTGCCTGTTATCAGCTTCAGCTGATACGCCAACTGCGCCCTTATCTGGACAGAAGGGATCTGGAAACTGTAGTACACACCCTGGTAACCTCACGATTAGATTACTGCAATGCACTCTACATGGGGCTACCCTTGTGCCTAACTCGGAAACTACAATTAGTGCAAAACATGGCAGCCAGGTTAATTACTGGTATATCAAGGAGGGAGCACATAACACCAGTGCTTAAATCCCTCCACTGGCTGCCAATCAGTTTCTGGGCACAGTACAAGGTGTTGGTTTTAACCTTTAAAGCCCTACATGTCTTGGGTCCATCTTATCTCAGGGACCACCTCTTCCCGTATGATCCTCCCCGCGCCCTTCGGTCCTCTGGGAGGAATCTGTTGCAGCCAGTAAAAACTAGGCTGTCTCAGACCTCCCAGAGGACTTTCTCTGTGACCGCTCCCAGACTCTGGAATGGCCTGCCGGAGGAGATCCGTCATATCACCACTCTTGCGGCTTTGAAGAAAGCATTAAAGACGGATCTCTTTCGGCAGGCCTTCCCGGAATAACTTCTGGCTCCAGGAGACAGTTATATTGCCCTTCCCCCTGCTGCTCCTGTTGTATTTGTTGTATTGTTATTTATTTTGTTGTCTTTGGAGCATGTTGTTTTAATTAATAATTAGTTTAATACTGTTTTAAGGGGTGGGAGGGTTGGATGGGTATGTGATTGTTTTTAATTTCTGTATCTTCTGTTTTTTAATTGATGTAACCCGCCTCGATTGCTCTGCAGAGGGGCGGGCTATAAATAAAATTTATTATTATTATTATTATTAAGGAGAAATAGTATGGCTAGTAAATTACTGTACTGTTTCTCTGTCTTTATTGACAAATGGGCTATCTGAGTACATTGGCTCTTCTCCTTTCTATTAACTGAAGTTAAAAATGATTTCTTCTCAAGGAGCTATGGTTTTCAGAAATCAAAACTGAGGCCAATAAAACTAATCGTTTTGCTTCCAGAGCTTTGGGTAAATACTACTTTGTTTTGTTGTTAACCATTCTTGAGTCGATCTCAGCCCATGGAGACTCTGTGGCTGAGACATCTCCAAGACTCCCTGTCCTCCACTGCATTGCATATCCTGTAAATGCATAGCCGTGCCTCCTTAATAGTCTATCCATCTAGCATGCGGTCTTTCTCTCTTTCTACTTCTCTCCACCTTTTCTAGCATTATTTTTTCGAGTGAGTTCAAGACTTATACAGCAGCCTCAGTTTTGTCATCTTGGCTTCCAGGGAGATTTCTGGCATGATCTGCTCTAGGATCCATTTGTTTGTCTTTTTGGCTATCCAAGGTATCCTCAGCACTCTTCTCCAGAACCACATGTCAACTTAATTGATTTTCCTCCTATCTTCTTTCTTAATTGTCCAGTTCTCACATCCATACATGATAATGGTGAATACATTGGCTTGTATGATTCTAACTTTTGTGCTCAGTTATATATCTTTGCATTTTAGGATCTTTTCTAGTTTTGATAACCATCCTTTCCATTATTAATCTTCTTCTGATTTCCTGGCTGCAGTTCCCATTTCTATCAATGTTTGATCCCAGGTATGAGAACTCTTTTACTGTTTCTATTTCTTCAGGATCTAGGTTGAATTTTTGTAGATTCTCCATGGTCATTATTTTTGTTTTCTTTTTGTTCAACAGTAAACCTGCATTTGCACTTTCTTCCTTGATCTTAGTAGTTGTTTCAGATCTGTGAGGTTTTCTGCTAGTATTATGATGTTGTCAGCATATCTCAGATTGCTGATATATTCCTTCCTCCTATTTTCACTCCTCCTTGTGTGTCTAAGCCTGCTTTTCTTACAAAATGTGCTACATATAAGTTGAATAGGTATGGTGATAAGATGTAACCTTGTCTGAGCCCTTTGCCAATTGGAAACCATTCTGTTCCTCTGTGTTCTGTTCTGACAATAACCTCTTGTCCTGAGTACAGATTCCTCATCAGGACTACCGGATGTGTTGGCACTCCCATGTCTTTAAGGGTGTTCCATAGCCTTTCATGAACACTCACCATAATGACTTAATTTTTTGGGGGGAACCCATCATGGTGTAGATAAGTCTGAGGTTTGTACAGGATATGGTAGATCCTGAGGGCAGTCAGAGTGGTCCAGGGAATTCTGGCTAGGAAAAATATATAGCTCCCAGTTCCTTAAGTGATAAGAGAGTGACACAAATATACTTCTGATGCCAGAGTAGGTTTGGTTTTTATATAGGAGCTTATCACTCGTCAAATTAAGCTGGCTTGCCTCTTCCAGCTCCCATCCTGGATCTGGGATCCTCCTGGATGTTATCAGACATAAATCGCCACTGATTTAGCTGCGATGCCGCCAGCTGAATCCATCCCAGGCCAAAGCCTTGCTCAGCCGGCCAATTCTTGAAGTCAGAAACTCCCCGACTTTGGAAAAGTGCCGGCTGAGTGAGGCTTCCGCCCGGAATTGATTTGGTCAGTGGCATCACAGCTAAATTGGTGGCAGTTTATGTCTGATAACATCCGGGGGTTTCCCGGATCCAGAATTGAAGCTGGAAGAGGTAAGCTGGCTTAATTTGGTGAGCAATAAGCACCATATTTGTCTTTATTAGTAAAACTTTCAGGTCTGTAAATAAAACAAAAATTGCACTATCAGTCTCCAGTATATTCCTTCTCAGTGCACTGTATTCCCAGTGGTATTGAAATGGAAAGGCAGTTAGGTCAACTGTATAAATGAGTGTTTTGTAGAGCTTGAGATACTAAAAATGTTTGACTATAACTCCCAAACTCCCCCCTCCCTGTCAACAAGGTTATTAGTGATGGGGGTTCTGGAAGTTATGATCTAGAAAAGGAATTTGTGTATGCTGTAGTGCTCTCCTTTCAGAAACCCCTGACACCACCTCCATTCCTAGTCCTTCTTCTTTTTAATACTGTAAAGCCTACTAGCAGAGGAGGGACCATGTCCTCTCTGAGCATAATCTATCAGCTAGTCTAAATAATTTTTGAAAAATAGTAGCAATTTTCATCTGGCTGCAGAGAACAAAATTACAGGTATTTACTTCCAGGGTTGGTCAGGGAGCATAAATATAGTTTCAAATTCCAGTGTAGCACTTCCCGAAAAAGATAAATAATACTGAAATACTTCACCTGTCAGTATGAAATCCTGTCTGAGGAGTATGCTTGATGAGATTTTTAAAAAAAATCTTATGAAAAGGAAGGAGAGTGGTCTGTTCAGAAGAACTCAAGATAACTCTACCAACGTTCTATTTCAGCTCTGCAGAGGATATAAATTTTCAGTTATCTTATTTTTGTATGAGGGAATGAAAAATATCAATAGTATTCTTGCTGTGAGATGAGTTGACAAGAGTTTTTGCTCACTTTTCTATGATTTCCTATATTTCAGCAATTCTTGTGAAAATTTGCATGCAAGGTGGGCTTGCACAAAGGCTAATGGTTTTGCAGGAAAATATATTTTGTACATAATATTAATTTTTTATGCAAGAATATTTTTGTTCAAAATACTTTGGTTTTTAATGCAAAACTCTCCATGTAATTTTTGTAAAGAAATCCCCAAATGTGAAAAATCTTATGCTGGTTGTTGTTGTTGTGTGTCTCCAAGTCATTTTTAATATCTATGTTAGGCCTCTGAGTGAATTCATTAGGGCCATTGGTGCTGGGTGCCCCCAGTAGGACACTTATTTCTTAGGGTCCAGTCCCAAACACAGTATGGGCAACCAGCCAACAGCTGATTGCTACACAGCTGATAGTCAGCAGCTAATGAACAAACCCAGTCAGAGTTGCTTACAGTTCAGTACTTACTTTACTTTAGAAAATACAAGCCTTAAGTCCCAAACAGAGTTCAGCAATGCCCAAATCAGGCAAGTTACATCCAGAGTCAACAAGCCAGTCCAGGTCAGGTACATGGCATCCAGTGTCAACAAACACAGCCCACATCAAAAAGCACAGAGTTCAGTAACGCAACAGGAACCTAAATAGGTTAGATAATCTCTAACAACTTCATAGCTGGCATGGAGAGTTATAGATCAATTCAATGCAGCTGCTGCTTAATTGACTACTGCCTCCTATAAATCCTCCTCAATCCCTCCCTTTGTTGTCTCTACTCGGTGAAGGTAGGTAAGAGTAAGTGATCTTATATCTGTGCAAGGCTCTCTGTCAGAGCTGGTACTGCACTCTGGTCTGTCTCTGAGACATATGGCTCTGGAATCTCCTTCTCCTCTGGTTCAGCAGTTGTTCCCAGCATGTCCACTGCTTCCGTTTCTGAGTCAGAGTCAATAATAATAATAATAATAATAATAATAATAATAATAATAATAATAATAATAATTTTATCCCACCCCTCTGCGTAACTCAACCGGGGTGGCTTACAACATTAAAATATATATTTCATATCCCGCAATCCTACCCACTCCTTAAAATACTATTAAATAATGACAATTTAAAAACACACTTAAAATAATAATACAAATAGACAAATAAACAATAACTGCAGCAAAATCAGGGGAGCCGGTTGGGCTGTCTCTTGATGGCTGGGATATCTATTCAGGAAAGGCCTGTCGGAAGAGATCTGTCTTAACAGCCTTTTTAAAGCTGTTCAAGGTGGTAATATGATGGATCTCATCCGGCAGACCATTCCATATTCTGGGAGCAGTTGCCGAAAAGGTCCTCTGGGCGGTTGCAGACAGTCTAGTTTTTATAGGCTGCAGCAGATTCCTCCCAGAGGACCTGAGTGTGCGGGGAGGATTATACAGGTGGAGGTGGTCCCGAACATAGGTTGGACCCCAGCCATTTAGGGCTTTAAAGGTGATGTCCTGGGAGCATGGCATGATAGGTCAGCTGAGACTGTGCAGGTACTGGACCAGTGCCTGGATGGACCAGTGGGCTGAATGAAGACCGATAAACTGAAATTGAATCCCAGCAAGAAGGAAGGTATATGGATTGATGGTTCTCAGGCCTGGGAAGTGGATAAACAACCTGTACTAGATGGAGTTGTATTCCTCCTGAAGGAGCAAGTGCATAGCTTTGGGGTACATCTAGAAGATCAATTCCTGTCACTGGAGGGCTAAGCCTTTTGTGGACAGAGATAATGACCTAAGTCTTTTATGGAAAGAGATAATGTCTATTAAAGTATTTCATGCACTGATAACTTTCCAATTAGACTACTGTAGTGTGCTCTATATGGGACTGCTCTTGAAGAAGACTCAGAGGTTGCACCTAGTGCAAGATGCAGTTAACTTGACTGCTGACTAGAATACCATCTAGACAACATATAATGCCAGTCTTAAAAGATTTGCACTGGCTGCCAGTATGCTTCTGGTATGAATAAGGTGTTTATGATAACATTTAAATCCTAAATGCTTGGGACCGTGATACTTGATGGAGTGCCTCTCCCTGGGAGTGTCTGCCTGAGGATTTTTAATTTTTTTATTTAACATTTTTAAAACCGTCCACGTAAACATCTCAAAAACAACAACAATGAAGAAAAACAGACTTACAAAAAGTTTAAAGTAGCAATGGAGACTGAGGTCTGCTGGAGTGGTTCTCCTCTGTGTCAATATACTATGTCGCGACATGAGAGAAGTTATTTTCAGCTGTGGCAATTTGTAGAATGCCTTCCCCTTGGACACCCAATTGGCACTAACACTTGTTTTATTTAAGTGCCAAGTGAAAGCTTTGCTGTTCATCAAGGTCTTTGGGTCTCATTGATCAATCTTAAATACTAATGTACATCATTTAAAATTGTTTTAACCCTTTAAACATTTTAACTTGTTATTATGTTTAATATATTTTAGTCTATTTAATTTTTTTATTGTTTTAAACTGTTTTAATTGTTTTTTAAAATCTTACATGCAAGCTGCCTTCACATATTTTTGCTACAGTGTGAGATAGAAATATTTTGATGAAATAAATAAAATAAGGATAAGAAATTCACGTAAAAGTCTTTACGTGCCTAGGATCTGCCCATTTTTTGTGTCAAGGCTCCCTTTTCTGCATAGGGCTGTTTTGCAATGCAGTGTGGGAGAGGGTAGCTGCAAGAAAGTTATGTGCTGCTCTGTTGTGACAAATGATTTTCATGACATTCCCTGCTTGTATGAAAAACCATGGCATGAATATGACCTTCTCATTATTGTTGAAAACTAGTAGTATAATCTTATGTTTAACAAAACCAGTGATCAGAAGTCCATGAAGGTATGAGTGTGGGTTAGTAGAGAAGGGACAAATCATTCCTACTCTGCTAGCCTGCTTGGTTTGTGTGCTAGCTATGCAGGGAAGTCTCTTCCTTCATGATCTACACAGAACCACTGCAAACTTCCAGATGGAGGAAGCAGTGGTCCATCTGTTATCCATCAGCATATGTGCTGTGAGTCAGTTCGTCATCCATGACAAGCATGGAATGATAGGCTATTACCACCTCTGAGCCAAGCTGGCTCTTCTGGGGAGGTCAGTAACTTTTATGGGATTATTTATAATATAGCTGTAGCTGTAGTAATATGTTGTGTTTTTATAACTCTTTTCAGGTATTAAAAGCCTATACTAAAAGCCTTGCACTAAGGCAGGGGTAGGCAACCTAAGGCCCGGGGGGGACACGGACGGATGCGGCCCCCCGAGGCCTTTGGACCGGCCCCAGGCCGGTCCTGCCGCCGCCCCCCCTGCCCGCCTGCCGCTGCCGCTGCCCGCCATGATGATATTGATTATTGTTGTTATTACTTGTTCTTGGGGGTTTCTTGGCAAAATCTACACAGGGGTTTTGCCATGGCTTTTCTGGGGCTGAGAGAGTATGCATGCATATTTTTATTTATTTATTTATTTATTTTTGGTGCTTCGGCCCCCCAATTGTCTGAGGTACAGCAACCCGGCCCCCAGCTCAAAAAGGTTGCCTACCCCTGCACTAAGGCAACAAGAGTTTCAGCTTTTCAAATGAGTACACAGTAATGGCCAAGCTTTGCCATTTTAATATGGGCTGTGCATTTCATTGGGTATAGAGGTTTTCATATAACCAGTGTCACAAATTTTGAAAAGAGAACTCTCCAGAAGTGCCCATTTTTAGACTAAAAACATTAAATGCATTCTGCTTAGTAATGGAGATAAGCACCGCCCCTTACGGTCGGATACGACTTGACAACCTTGTCAACGGGGAATACCTTTACCTTTACCTTATTGCTAGCCATAAATATGTTTTCTTTTCCTCTTTGCCCCAAAATACACTTGTAAGCTATGGCCCGAGTTACCTGTTCTGTAGGAGCAAAAATCTGAGATCCCAGAAACATGGTTAATCCAAAGATTTTTGTTGCTTGTCTCCTTAGGACAATCAAGGGCCAGCTATAAAACATTAAAACTTCTTATTTTTCTTTGAAAAATAGTGTAGTTTTCTGAGAAATCTTTAAATAACTAGAGATGTATTAGTCTACAGATATAAAATATATCCTTATTCTTTTTGTCTATTAACCCTCCCTCCAATGTTCAATAATACTCCAACTTAGATTTTAAATAGTCTGTGAAGCAGAATAAAGTTTATTATTGGAATGGATCATAAAGGTCCAGTTTTAAGAAGTTAGAATGCTTCCTTTTGAGAAATCTTAATGAATGAATGATTCTGTTGTCCTAAAGGGATAAGTATTTTGCTGCTGTGTACTGTGCTCAGGTATATTTGCCGATGCATCAAGTGTTTAATTTTTATACAGCAAAGCTAATGACTTGCCTATGAGATTATCACAGAAATTCCTATATTGCTTTTCCCTTTTTTCCTTCCAGAGCCAGGACGAAAGATTTGCTTTCATTGCAGAGTGGTATGATCCAAATGCTGCACTTTTCCGACGTTATGAGTTGTTGTATTACCCAAAAGATGGCTCAGTGGAGATGGTAAGACTCTTTTATTGCTATTGAAGTACTTCACAAATTGCTTTGCTTGTAGACAAAATAAATGATCTTTGGCATTGTGGGTTTATGAGGTGGGGGTGAAGAAGTTGCTTTTTGTTTTTGGTGTTGTTACATAATCCTGGAATAAAATAGGGTGTGTTCTATTCTTTCCACGGATCCATGCTGGAAACTGGATGTTCTTTTTGTAGATGAATGTGGTTGGGAAAATTAAGCGTAAGGACTTTTCTTGAGCCATGTGATGTTGATGTTATAAAATAAAGCTGTGGTGGTGGTAGATGTGAAGCAACAAAAGTTGACATAAAGGTATGACTGACTGAGTAGACCGGGTTGAGGCTGGTCAACCCCCTGATTAGGCAAAAGACTTACTTGAAGGCCTGTACTGAGCAGTTCAATATCACTGATTTGGCTGCTTTTCCCAGGTTTCATCTGTTGGAAGGATGACATCTTACCATGTGGACAGGAAAACATTTTGGTTTGAGCTGGACTTAAATGATCCAGCCACACGAACTTTGGCTTTTAATGTCTGGCCAGCTTGATATGTTTTATGAACCTGTAAAGGAGGCATCCCTTACTAGAAATATATTAATGCTTAATTTCTTCTATAAATTCATATCTATCCTGCAGGATTTAGTATCTGAATTCTACCTGTTTGCCTATCATAATATTTTTCCCCCATTTCAAATGCCATTCAGCTAATTATTGGGTAGAACTATAGTTATTTACACCTGTGATGTCACTTAATGGCTGCACAGAATGTAGGCACATTTTTCCAGTGTCCAGAGAATCTAAGGCTAGCCTGTCTTGATTTTGTGAGATAGCCTAAAAAAGATTCAGAAAACTCATAATTTGGGAGCCCTTCTGTATTAGCTAATCAATGAAGAAAGACATCCATTTAGGTTTCTGATCTCCCAGGGTAGAAGAGACCATCCTGTCTGCAAAGGCAAGTTTAGCCCCCGGCATTTGAAGCTGCTACCACTCCAGTTTAAGAATTGCCGTCTGATAGATAACTGGAAATCTGGGTCTTATTGTTAGTCAAGTCAGCGTTAATCCATTTTCCTTGTAACCTATTTATTATTATTATTATTATTATTATTATTATTATTTTGGTTATAGTTATAGTGCGATGGAGTGAGGGCCAGTTACTCTACTGGAGAGGATTTTTTTTGTAAAGATGGCACTGTAGGTTTGTAGCTTATTTACCTAGTTTTAACTTTCAAACATTTAGTTTGTTTTACTTATGGTATTCCCCTTCCACTGAGTGCTTTTACATTTCTTTAAAAAAAATATTTATTTTTACTTAGTTCATTCCCTTGCTTTTGTTTATGTTTGGGTTAAAATTCTGCAGTTTTACCCAAGTTGGTTGAAGTTACCAACTTAAGGGAAAGTTTAAGAAGAAATGTGGTAAAACACTTAACCCCTAGCATTAGAAGCCAAAATATAACCCCTGCTTGCTAAGCTTTTGTTTCTGATTAAGTGTAGCTGTCCTCTAGATGTCAATATATTCTTGGTTTAATTACTAATTGAGGGATGGTTATGACCCAGGCCCAGTATAGATTAAAGGGAGTCAACCTTGAGTAGAGTTCACTCCCAAGATATAGACAGCTACATATAGATGATTTTTTAAACTCTCGTGCTACAATAGCTACTAATGGAGCAGTTCAGAATGCATCTCTGACAGAGAAATTGTCACCCCAACTTAAGTTAAATTTTGATGACTCAACCGCATTTGTATCTTATGATCTGTACAATGCAGATAACGGAAGGTCAAGCTTGAATGGCAGAACTGATTCATATAGCCCTGAACCCAGAGGAGAAGTTGACAGAGAAACCCCCTCCCCCTATCTTGGATGGTTCCTTCAGTAATTATTCCCTAGATATGCTTCCAAATACTTTTTTCTGACCTTTAAGTCAGTTTCTAAAATTCTCCAAGAGATCCATGGTTTAAAACAAGCTGTCACAGGCCTCAAGGAAGAACTTAGGTTTCTGTTTATATTACTTTTTTCTGGATCTTCTACGCAATAAATTACCTTTATTTTGAAAAGGAGCTGTCTCAAAAGGACAGATATCAATTTTGTTTCCACATTTAACAAAAGAACCTCCCTACATTACCAAAACACAGTTTCTGAAAGAGGACTATCTTTCCACTGCCCAGAATAGCAAGGAGAACCCAGGAACATTCCCTATTTGTGACTTGAGAGGGAAGAATTGTAAGCATCTGACGGTTGCTGCTGAGGAAAACTAGCAGATTAAAACAACCACAGCGATGTGGTTGAGATGTGATGCACTGGGGGTCACATCTCAAACCTGAAACAGACTGTTTGTATAATATATATTTTGTTAACATGTTAGTACTGGAACTTGGTTTTACCCCCCTGTAAAAGAAATTTGGATCGGGAATGCATGGTGCTTACTTATCTATTATGCCTCATTTGATAAAGCTGGCATGACAGCATCTGTCTTTTCTGATGAAGATAGAAAAATATGAAGGCAGCTCATCTTTTATTACTTTTTTGTTAAAACCAAAAAAATTCACAGTAACATTAAAGAATCTTGACCTCCTCCTTAGAATGCCAGTTTTGATGCTTTGTAGTGTGGTTTCTGCATTGAATCTCAGATTCCAAAGGGCCAGACAGTGCCATACATCCAGCTGCAGACTTTGAAGCCTTTTCTTTCCATGACAGACAAGCTGATGCAGCAACCTGAGACCATGGGACTTCAGATAAGAGTTAGAAAACATTACTTTTCCAAAATACTTCTAGAATCCCCCAGCCAGCATGGCCATTTTGGGGACTTAGAGTTCAAAAAAAATATTTCTAAGCTGTACCTTAGATGCAATTGGAGGAGGTACGGTCCGAGAGGAAAAACAGACATATTCCTGTGCACCTGGAGAAGCAAATGCATGTACCTCAGGGGCTCTGGTTCCAAGCCAGTACATTCTCTTGCCCTTGGTTATTGAAGGGAGAAGAATAAATCTGCAAGCTATATTTACCAAACAGGATGTTGCTATTGATGCACCTGTCTCTTTGTTTTTATTTTGATTTATAAATAACTCACAATGTACAAAGCTCATAAAATATTCTAGGGAATTCCTTTGAAAAAAACTTTTCGTAGGGAGTGAAAAGAAATAGTAACTTTTGCAGTAGATACCAGAACTGTCAAATACTTTTAAAGTAAACTAGGAAGTAATTGGGGAGTATTTTGAAGATTGAGAACCAGAAAACTGTGGACAGATGCCAGGGACATAGTCAAGGAGGAAAGCAGAAAGACTAGAAAGAAAGAGAAGAAAGAATATATTACAGATGAAATGCTTCAAGCAGTAAAGGACATGAGAACCAAAAGAAAAAGGAGACAGGAACAAAATCAGAACTATGAATGCAATTGTTCAACAATTAGTATGGCAGGATTAAGAGAATTACTACAACAATTAAAGCAAGGAAATAGAAGCTGACAACATAAAAGAAATAACAATAGATCTCTTCCACAAAATCTGAGAATTCAAGGTGAAATATAAACCAAGGGTGCTGTTACGATAATTGGTTTGATATAAAGACCCCTTTGGGTCTCTGTCAGAGCCGTAGGCTGGAAGGAGCCTTCATTGCTGTGAGCTCAAAGCGGGCACATCACGTAGACCAGGGGTAGGCAAACTGTCCCCTTTAAGGGCCGAAGGACTTCAGCTCCCAGAAGCCTCAGCCATATTGACCAATAGTCTGGGATGTTGGCCAATAGTCTGGGATTCTGGGAGCTGAAGTCCATCGGCCCTTAAAGGGGACAGTTTGCTTACCCCTGAGTAGACACTCCAAACAGAGTCTCATCTGCATTTACAACCATTTGCAGATCAAAACTGTCAGGCTTAGGAGCTGCAAAGCAGGACATTAACACCTAAAAGATTTATGAGTGCCAGCCAGGATGTGTCTGGCTGAAGGTGAGTTAACATCAGCATCCTATTTCCCCTCTTTTGGAAATTGTCTACTTCAAAGCATAGCAATCGGAATCCTTTTATATACAATAGCAACTCTAGGGTTAAGGGTATAAATGCTCCCCAAAATCTCAGGCACATGGGGGTCTGGATAAATTTCATGATATTGTGCCATTGTGATCTCTGACTAGAGTCCCCGGCTCTATCTGTTGTCCTTTTTCCTTTCATAACGGTTGAGTCTATCCATCTTCATTCATTGTTGGAGCAGCCTCCTTTCAGGTAATTATCACAATTAAAGTGTTTCCTATCCAAGCTAACTATTTTACGTCTGAGTTCTTGTGTGTGTGCATGTATGTCTTTGTATGCTTGAATCCCCAAATAAATTACAGTTCGTTGGAAAGCTTTGCCTCTATATCAGTCTCTTCTCTAGCCACCTTCATAAACAAAGGATAAAAAGATTGCATAGAAGACTTGGACTTTAGTAATTCCCCAAGTTCAAGGTCTTATTACAGTGTGGATGCTCTATGATCAGAAGAGGGACATAATGCATGGCCACAATGAAATAAAAAGATAATAGAAGCAGTACACAGAAATGCTATATAAAAATATGAAATGATGGATGACACATAGGAAGAAGAAACATACACAGATGAACCCAACATTTTGGAATGTGAAGTAAAAGCTCCACTGAAAGTGATTGGAAAGAACAAATCAGGAACAGATGACATACCAATTGAACTGCTAATGTTCACAGAGATAGAATCAGCTTTAGTCCTAACTAAAATCTGCCAATAGATATGGAAAACAAAACAGTGACCCACAGATTGGAAGCAATCAATATAAATGCCCACCCACAAAAAAGGAGACAAAAGATTGCAGTAATTACAGGTCCATTGTACTAATTTTCCATGCAAACAAAGTCATGTTCAAAATCCTGGAGTAAAGGCTCCTACCATATATGGAGTGAGAAATCCCAGAGGTGCAGGCTCGGTTCAGGATGCACTCGGGGATCACGTCTCAAACATACGATGGATAATGGAGTGCACCAGAGAATTCCATAAGAAAATCAGCATGAGCTTCATTGATTACAGCAAAGCCTTTAACAATATAGATTATGAGAAGCTAGAGAATGCTCTTAAAGGAATGGGAGTGCCACTACATCTGATTGTCTTGATTTGAAACCTGTGCTCAGGACAAGAGGCTGCCATTAAAACAAAATATGGAGAAACAGAATGGTTTTCAGTCGACAAAGGGGTCAGACAAAGCTGCATACTATCACTCTATTTATTCAACTTTTATGCAGAAAATCTAATACTCAGAGGAGGCTTAGACTCAGAGGAAAGAGGCTTGAAGATCAGAGGAAGAAACAACAACTGAAGACATGCAGATGATACCTTACTGCTAGTAGAAAAAAAAGACTTAGAACATTTACTAAAGAGAGTAAGGGGCATTGCAGACCAGCCTAAAGGACTAACCTGGGGGTGGAGTTGGGGTGGGGCAGCCGCACGCCGGCCACCCCAACCCCAGCCCCAGCCTGACACTGTCCTGATACTGCACGCGTGTACACACAGCACGTGGCATCAGGACGCCCTCCCGGCGCAGCATGTAGATACACTGCACCGAAAGGGCATGGAAGAGCCGCAGTGCTGGCTTTTAGGGCAGCCTTTTGCCACCCCTAAAAGGAGTGGCATTTTGCCGCTCTTTTAGGGGCGGCAAAAGGGAGGATTGGGGCCGTGGCGTGCGGTTGCTGTGGCCCCAATCTGCACCTAACAGGGGCATCCCAGAACCGCCTGTCTGCATAGCCCCTAAAATAAGAAAGTGCTAAAGTAGGTCTAACGTTGAACATTAAGGAAACAAAAATAATGACCACAGAAGATCTACATGAATTCATAGGTGACAAGGAAATCAAAATAGTCAAAGATTTCCCATACCTTGGATCAAACTTTGATAAGAACAGAAACTGCAATCAAGAAATCAGAAGATTAGGAATGAGAAGGACATTTTATTTATTTATTTAATTTTTATCCCCCCCTTTCTCCGCGAAGGGACCCAAGATGGTTCACAAATAAAATTCTAAAAAACAATATCACAATAAAACAATTTAAAAACATCAGCTAAAAACAGTATAAAATACAAACATTAAAATCACAATACCCATATAAAATCTATCCCATAATTTTGCATTATGCATTAAAAGCCTGCCTGAAAAGACCCATTTTTGCCTGCTGGCAAAAGGCAACCAAGGAGGGAGCCAGTCTTGCTTCTTGTGGAAGTGCATTCCGGAGGGCAGGAGCAGCCACCGAGAAGGCTCTCTCTTGTGTCCTCTCCAGGCGAACCTGTGGTGGTGGTGGGACCAAGAAAAAGCCTCCTACAGAATATCTTAGCGCTCTAGGTGGCTTGTGTGGGGAGATACTGTCTCTCAAATAATCTGGACCTAAGGTTTTATAGGTCATAACCAGCACTTTGAATTGTGCCCAGAAACAAACCGGTAGCCAGTGAAGCTGTTTCGGCAAGGGAGTTATATGGTCCCTATAACTGGCCCCAGTCAGCATTCTGGCAGCAGCGTTCTGCACATGCTGACGTTTCCGAACAGATTCCAAAGGCTGCCCCATGTAGAGTGTATTGCAGTAGTCCAAAGAGGATGTAATAAAAGCATGTGTCACTGTAGCCAGATCTGATGTCTCAAGCAATGGGTGTAGCTGGTGCACAAGTTTTAAGTGTGCAAATGCACTCCTGGCCACTGCTGAGACCTGAGCATCCAGGCTCAGAGTAGAGTCCAGGAGCACACCCAAGCTACAAGCCTGAGATTCCAGGGGGAGTGTAACTCCATACATCACAGGCAACGTTTCTATTCCCTGATCTGCTTTACGACTGACTAGGAGCACCTCTGTCTTGTCTGGATTATGTTTCAATTTGTTTGCCCTCATCCAGTCCATTGCTGATTGCAGACACTGGTTCAGTATGGAAACAGCTTCCTTGGAATCAGATGGAAAGGAGAGATAGAGTTGGGTGCCATCCACATACTGATGACACCGCACCCTGAAACTCTGGATGACCTCTTCCAGTGGTTTCATGTAGATGTTAAACAACATGGGGACAGAACAGAACCCTGTGGGACTCCACAAGCCAGTGGCCAAGGAGTTGAACAGGAGTCCCCCAACACCACCTTCTGAGTCCGCCCCTCCAAGAAGGACTGGAACCACTGTATAACAGTGCCCCCAAGTCTCATCCTAGAAATGCGGCTCAGAAGGATACCATGGTTGATGGTATCAAAAGTGTCAGTGTGTGGATGATGGGTGTTGCAGTGATGCTCTTTGAGACCCAGCAGAATCTCCAGGACAAGCTGGCTGCTGTGATCCACAGCCACTTTTTATCTCTTACCATCAACTGGCTCAGCTTCCCTTCTTTAGGATCCTGTCTTCCTCAGTCAAGAAGACACATTGTAAAGTCCAAAAGCATAGTTTATTAATGCATATAAAAGAAAATAAGATAACTAAGTAAAATCCATTGTGATGAACTTGTCCAGTTCAGCCATGAAAGATTACATCTTTAACAATCCCAAAAGCTTAGGATCCCAACTTGTTGCAGTTGAAACCAAGAGATGCCAAGAGATCCAGGAGAACCAACAGGGACACGCTCCCCTGTCCAGTTCCCTGCGGAGGTCATCCACGAAGGCAACCAAAGCTATGACAGAACTGGGCAGATTCTTATAGGGCCTTTACAGACTGCCAGAAATAATGCAGTTTGAGACCACTTTAACTGCCCTGGCTCAGTGCTAGGGAATCATGGGAACTGTAGTTTATTGTGGCACCAGAGCTCTCTGACAGAGAAGGCTCAGTGTCTCAGAAAAACTACAGTTCACATGATTCCCTAGCAGTAAGCCAGGGCAATTAAAGTGGACTCAAGCTGCATTATTTCTGGCAGTCTGTAAAGTCCCATAGTGCAAAGATATACAACAGAACACAAGTTAAGTTCATCCAATCCATTATATTCCCCATATAATGGGGATGTGAGGGCTGTACATTGGGAAAATCAGACAGAAAGAAAATCAACTCATTTGAGATGTGGTGCTGGAGAAGAATGCTGAGGACACACGAATGGCCCAAAATACAACAAGAGATCAAGCCTGAACTCTTCCTGGAAGGCAAGATGACTAAATTGAGGCTGTTGTATTTTGGCCATATCATGAGAAGGCATGATTCATTAGAAAAGACAACAATGCTAGGAAAGGTAGAAAGAGGAAGACCTTTGCCAGATGATTAGACTCAATCAGGAAGGCCATGGGCCAAAACCTACAGGAGCTGCATCCGCAGGATCGCCATGAGTCAAAACAACAACAACAACATTCTGAAGATCACTCAGTAAAGCCATATGGAAGAATTGTTTTCTTAAAGCAGAAAACTTTCAGGTCTCAAATACTGAATAAAATCAAAATATTAGACAGGGATCCGCATGCTGAAATTTTCTTATTTCTTTAAAAAGACCCACATGTTTGTCCTTTTCAGATGTTGCACTATAAAATATAATAAAATTCCATTAAATATATTAAGCTGGATAACACAACACAAAACAAAATCAAGTTATATTCTCTACAAACATGTTGGACTTTTTAGAGTAATAAGAAAATAAAGAAGTAACCATCTAGCAGCATGTGAAACTTCTCTCCTGTTTTGTTTTTGTTCAAATACATGCTTATCAGTTCTCTTGTTCTCAACTATTGAATGCCAGGAAGGCTGCACTAATAAGGAATTTGATACTCAAGACTGAAAGGAGTTCCCTGGTGTTCATGAATTTCTGTTCCCCTTTCCCTGCAATTTGGGATGTTTGGAGGTGCTTATTCATTTCAACTATTGGTATGTTGAATTGGATTGGAAATCTAGCAGGCTAGTCTGTCATGAAAACCTTCTATGGTTTAAAAATTTGTGGCTATGGGTGTGTGTGTGTGTGTGTGACTGTAATATAAAATATTTCTCTCTTTCATCTTGCCACATAAAAGGGAGAAAGACATACAAAACCTCTAACAGCAAAACGCCTTTTAACAAAATTTTTTTATTTCTACTCGGCCTCCCCGCATTTTCTCTGTATCCTTTGTCTAGCTGGATTTTTTTTAGCAGCATTGGGATGGGGGGTTGATGAAGGAGGCTGGAGAAACACGGACTTCTTGTGTCAGATTGCAGCAGCATGTCTGCAGTAAGCTGTACTATATACAAAAATTGACCTGGAAAGACTGGCATTCTTCTCTAGCCATTCTTACTGTAGATATGGTTGTGTGCCTTCATCAGACAGTTTAAACAGGGATTTCTCCCGATTTCCTTACTAAGACAAGTGAGCAAAAACATATAGAGAAAAAGAGAGAGCAGCAGCAAGGTTTTTAGCCTCCAAAGTGGAAATCATAAGAAAAGTGGAAATCATAAGAAAAGTGGAGGCTGGTGAAAATAAAAGTCACCCCTGAATACATTTTGGAAGAAGCTTTCAAGTGGTTTCTGGAACTTTTGTTTTGTTTTGTTTACTAAGGCAAGACTTGACCTGGTTGTTTCATTTTACATATGCTTATTATTTTGAATAAAACATTTGATTAAACATGTTTATGTGCATTTTTATTTTTAATGCAGGAACCTATCTCCATTCTATCTCTGATACCAAATTTTCTGTTAAAGACAATGCACAGGCACACATGTACTTTGTTAACTAAGGGGGGTTGCAGACTGCCAGAAATAGTGTAGAGTCCACTTTTAGGGTTAGGGTTAGGGAATCATGGGAACTGTATTTTATTGTGGCACCAGAGCTCTCTGACAGAGAAGGCTCAATGTCTCAGAAAAAAAATTCCCATGATTCCCTAGCACTAACCCTAACCCTAAAAGTGGGCTCAATTTGCACTATTTCTGGCAGTCTGCAACCCCCCTAAGATGTATTTGTACTTGGAATTGGTTGGTACTTATCCACTATCTCAGACTCCAGGGTGGGTGTTTTAGGGAAGCATTGTATCATTGGACGTTATCACACGGGGTCTAAAGCAGCCTCATCCTTGCGCCATCGCTGCATCATTCCGGTTCCTTTGCCTCTGTGATCAGACGACGTCGTGGCAACCCCGCCCATCCCTGCATCATCCTTGCGCCATCGCTGCATCATTCCGGTTCCTTTGCCTCCGTAACCAGACGACGTCGCGGCAAACCCCGCCCATCCCTGCATCATCCCTGCGCCATCGCTGCATCATTCCAGCTCTTTTGAATTCCTCTTTCAAAGAGGAATTACGGCTGCGCGACCAGAATCATTCCGGTATGGCTCTGGATTGATTCCTTGCCGCTCTTCTTGCCGCTGGTGTGATAACGTCCAATGCCTCTTTCAAAGTGAAGGGCATAATTCAGTTTTGTACTGAGATCTTATATATCTGTTGAATCTTACTTTCCTTTCCTGGAATTGTATTGAGCATCTTAAGCAAAAAGGTGTAGTACCTGACCAAGGCTTGTAGATGAAAAAGAAACTGGAGGGAGGAAGATATACACTTATATTGCATTGTTTTTCCTCTAGTGAGTGGCAGGCAGTGTACATGACTCTCTTTCTCACCTCTTCACCTTCACAACAATCCTATGAAGTTGTATACTTACATTATAATTTAGTTTATTAAATTGATTTTAAAAGTAATTTACTTCTAATGTTTATTTAAAAACATAAAAAAAATTGATGTCAGTCTGCAAGCTACTCACTGCAAGTTGCAAGTTGTCTTATTTTTTAGGGAGGTACTGGTTTACTTGAAATGTCTGTAAAACAACTATAACTTATCTAGTAACTATGCTGAAGATAACTACAGCATGCAGTGCCATGTAATAAATATGTAAATACATATTAGTTTGCCAGTTGTTTGCCTGGCCTGTTTAGAAAAAGAATGACTCAATTTAAAGGTAATTCTCTTGAGAACTGCAAGTAATCAGATTTACATTTTGAAATAAATATGCTGTTAAGGATTGGTTTTTAAAAGAAAGTAACTGTTAACTATGATTTGTTTTTTTGCCTGTTTTGCAAAGCACAATTAAAGTAGATCAATTAGTTCAGCTCATGACAGCGTCTCTGCTTCTTCTGTGCCTCACACGATTTGTTACAGGTTTCTTATAGACTGTCTTGAGAAATGCAGATTCTGAAGTACTGCATATTGTTAGAATCCAAAAGCATAAGCAGAATTCTAAGAATAATTGGTTTTAAAAACAGCAACATATGCTTGTCTTTGTGCATGATTGCAGAGAGAGAATGGAAAATTTGTTTTCAACTTTTGCCAGAGAGAAGAGATCTATCACCCCTTTCCCCCTTATTAACAGGTGTGGTAGGATGGATATTAAACATCCTAAAAATTGACTGGATTTACTTATATAACTTCATTCTGTTTAAAATTTATATCTTAGACAAGGCCTGCGTGAACATGAAAGTAACTCATTTTCTTTACCCTGTAGTATGACATGAAGAACCGCTGCAGATTTCTCAATCGCACTAAATATGAAGATCTGCACTTTAAAGATCTGTTTGTGGGAAACAAAATTACAGTCTTCTCCCGACACCTCAATTTGGTTGACTATGCGGATCAGTACACTGCCCGCATGTTGGGGAGTAGCAAAGAAAGGTGAGAACCGAGCTTGGGATATTTTTTAAAGGAACTAGTTACTTTACTTATTACTTTGATCACTCAACAACACATTACTGTTATCATGGTCCAGAAAGGTAACTTGCTGAATCCCTCAATACTAACAAGTTACTAATATTGTGCCTTTGCAAAATAGGGGAAAATGTGCTCTGGTTTGCCTAAGTGACCAGCTGCTTTGCTTTGCTTTGCTTTTGCATCTTTCAGTTACACAGCAATCCTTTCTTGTGATCCTTCCTCCTAAACTCCTATTTTCAGACTTGTGCCTGAAACAAATGGGCCAAATAGCCAGGTGCGAGGCTACCCTGGCACCATTCGCACTGGGACCGCGGCAACTACATGCACCCAATCCTGATCCGGACCACTGCCACAGTCCTGAACTGGGTCACCGGAAGACGTGGGCTCGGCTTGGCTTCCTGCCGCTTTCAGGGCATGCTTTATCTGAACACTACACCCCAAACATGGACAGAATCCATGTCATTTGGCCTGTGTGTTTTGGGCCTTAGTCAGCACACCAGTATATCTAATAATGAGCAGATGGTTCATTCTTTTCCATTGGAAAGTAGAGAATTAGAGCCATGACTGTTATAGGCAAAAATAAATGTATACATGTTTGTTACTGTTACTTATTAGAAAATAGTTACTTTAAGCTCTGAGTGAGAAAATATAATTTCTGAAACTATGATATTTTCATTTTCAAATGTATAAACTAAGGCCAGACTGTTGATACTGATGGGTAGAGTTTATTTTCCATCAGAGAGAGAATCTGTACTTTATTACATAAGGTAAGAGTGACAATACAGTGGGCCCTTGGCATATGCAGGGGATCTGATCCAGAGCCGCTGCCGCCCCCCCCGCCCCCCCGTATGGGAAAAACCACGTACGCTTAAGTTCCATTCATTTCTATGGCAGTGCGCTCCCCTGTGCAGTGCAGGCACCATTTTGTCCTCTCCCCGGGCTTGCTTTACACATAAACTCAAAGCCATGTACGGCAAGCTCACGTATGGCATGGGCAGACCATATACTGTTTTAACATGATGGATTTTTAAAAAGGGAAGGATGAAATACTAGATTTGTCTCAGGTAAAAATTGAGTCACTGAAGAATGAAAAGGGGAACATTTTGGTTGTTTTTATTTTTATGCCCTGCTTTCAGCCAAGGATGGCTGTCAAAGTAGTTTACAACTAGAGTACAGAAAAGGAGCATACAGTCTTTTCTTGCCCTTAGTGGTTGGTGATTATCAGCCACATTTCTAGTTTATCCCTCCATGGGGAGTGGGCAGGAGAAGTTTGCAGGTGATTGGCTGTTGCCAGTATTGTGAATTTACTGAACTCTTGTTAGCTGGAAAGCAGGGCAACAGTGGTCTTCAAGATATTGCTGGAATGTTATTCCCTAATCAGAATATCCAATGGTGTAGGATTGCAGAAGTGCAGTCCAACAAAATTGGGATGACCAACTACAAGATCTGCTGGAACATGCTCATTCTAGATACAAGCAACATCAGTCCTAATACTAAACTTGGGTCAGGTGTGCCAATAATACTGTGATCAAAATGTCTGTAGCTGAGAACTTTTTGGTGTTGTTTCCACTTTTATTATTTAGATCTTAGATTAAATTACTTCCACATGAAGAATTTAATTGGTATGGTACTATTGTCTTACAATTGCATCTATGAGGGAACAGATCTAATGATTCATATTTTGATACTTTTTTTCTATTTTGTTGTTTTTCTTCCTTAGAACCTTGGCTTTATTAAAGCCTGATACTGCACTCAAACTTGGGGAAGTCATTGATATTATGATTAATTCTGGTTTTACAATAACTAAGGCCAAAATGATGCAACTTACAAGGTAAAGCTCTGGGAGTGGGGATATATTCAAATTCATGTTACACTTTAAACTCCTTGTTACTTGTTCACACACACACACACACACACTCACTCTTGGAAAGAACTATACTTACCTTAAGTGGGTGGCTACTCCCAATTTAGGAATCTTTCTTCAGTCAGTGCTTAGTTAAAGCATAACGTCAACATTTCCCAACTTACAAAGAAGCCTGCAGAGTTCCACTAAGTCCAGCACCTGTTTTCTAGACTCTGTCAGATGTCTCTGGGAAACCCACAGGCAGCAATAGTCCTTTCCCACTGTTATTTCCCAGCAAATGTCTTGATTTGTTCTTGTTATGTGCCTTCAAATTGACTTTGACTTATGATGATCCTATCATATGATTTTTGGGGGAAGATTTATTCTGAGGAGGTTTACCACTGCCTTCCTATAAGAATGAGAGTGTATGACTTTCCCAAGGTCATCCAGTGGATTTCCCTGGAAGAGCAGGGGTTGAAACTAGTGCCCTAGATCAACATTCAAAAGCCAACAGCACAACAATTCTTCAGAACTGGTCGTGTGTGTATGTATGTATTTCTATTTATGCCTCATATCTCCACTTAAGAGCTCAAAGTGGCATATATAGTCTTCCCCCTTCTCCACTTTATCCTCAAAATAGCAACCCTGTGAGGTAGATCAGACTAAGAAACATGACCTTCCAGCACTCTAACCTCTCTCCTACACTAGGCAGACTCGAAGTCACAATTTCATCTGCAGCAATCAGCCATATCTGCAACTACATGCATATTCTGGTAATTTCTTGGATTTACAACACAGTACTGTGGCTCCAAAAAACTCCTTGCATGACGGAAGGCACTTCTGCCCAAGGAAGGCTGTGGGACTGATATCCTCCCAACCCAGCTGAAATATGCAGACTGTACCACTAGAAGGTCTCTTGTCTTTTAATGGGAGTACAGTGGGTTACAATAGAAAGAGGCTGTAACTCCAGTGATAGAGTACATAGGAGTACTCTGTGTAGATTAGTACCTAGTCTAGGAGGCCCTAGATTCATCCTAGTATCTCCAGCTAGGGCTAGAGAAACTCATATTTAAAACCCCGATGAGCCTCTGCTAGCCAGAGAATACTGAGAAAGATAGACAAATAATCCAACTCAGTATAAGATAGATTCTTATCAGCCTATAATTGGCAGGGGGATGCTATGGCACAAGCAGAACTCTGTGGTTCTTTGGATTGAAAATTGTGCAATAAGTTTTTCACAGAAGCATGCATTTTTCTGTAAATTTCTGTAAATAAATCTTGCAGGGCAGAAGCAATCGATTTCCATGTAGACCATCAAGCCAAGCCTTATTACAAGTAGGTATATGTTTCAATGTATAAAATTATTGAATTTACTGAAATTGATTAAGTAATTAATACTGATTTTTGCTTTATTGATTACGGGATATTTACACTATTGTATTGATGTAGACAGGGCTAAAGAGATTTGTAGGATTGGCTTACTCTGTCATTCTGAGGAGAGTGAGGAGCAATATGGACTAGCACACTGACCTTAGGTTGGTTTATGACATCAGCAAGAACAGTATTGTGATCCTCAGAAACATCAGCAATTGGATACTTGCTAATATGCCCTTTAAAGCCTTAACCCAGGGGTAGGCAACCTTTCCCCTTTAAGGGCCGAGGGACTTCAGCTCCCAGAAGCCTCAGCCATGTTGGCCAATAGTCCCATGTTGCCAATAGCTCCTGGGATTCTGGGAGCTGAAGTCCCTCGGCCCTTAAAGGGGAAAGGTTGCCTACCCCTGCCTTAACCCATTTGGGACTAGGTTGTTTGAATGACTGCCCAAATCCATATGATTGTGCCCAGGCCTTAAGATGTGTCTCAGAAATATGAAAACATCCCTGTTTGGGCCTATCTGATAGCACATACTAGAGACAAGACATTTTCAGTGACACCCCACATCTTTCGATCTTTATCCCAAAAGAGGTAGGCATAGTTCCACCTATACTGGCTTTTAAACAGATCTTTAACATTTAATGGTTCAGTTTTCTTGAGAAATTGGATACTGAGTTTTTAAACTGGCTGTTTTTAATTCAGAACAGGGTTGCTTTTTCAAATATCTTTTATGCTTCTAAAGCTCTTGTAAACTGCTACGTAAGGCTGCCTATAAATAATATGTAAAGTTGCTATGAAAGCTGCATATACATTTCTTCAATATTAATAGATTATTTAGCAGTTGATATTGCCCCTTAATAATTGGGCAAATGGGAAGAGACAATAAGCCATTGATTGATTGATAGAAATATTTATATCCCATCCCATATCCAATAGGCAGCCTGCTTTGGATGTAGAAAATCACACAATCAATCTCTGCCATTTCTAGTGACAAAGACTGAGTTGCAGGTGAAGTGAAACATATCTGCTTCTGGTTCTGGACCAGCTGTTTTTGGACTCTAATTCATATCAGCCCAGTCCTCCATGAGCCGTGGTGGGGTTGAAGGAATGGCAGTGCAGCAATATTGGGATGGGTACAGGTTCCCCACACCTGATGTAGAAAAGAATCTGCCTTAATACAGAGCAGTTTCCTTCAGGATTGCTGCCAGAATATTATTGTGGTGCTTTTAATAGGACTTAAATATTGCTGCTATTGCAGAAAAAGATAATCCAGAAGACAAGGGGAAAACAAGAGATAAGCATGTTCTTCAGACTTCTGCTGCTTTTGTCTCTCCTAGCTTCCACAATTAGAGCAGGGCTCAAATGTCAAACTAACCTCAAGCAAGCATGTCTGCCAGCACATGCCAGCAGTGAGAGAAACTACACCCCAAAGTAGGAAGGAACCACCTATTGCTGCTATGTAAGCCTGACATGGCTGCCCATCTTCCATTTGTTTATAGATGCTCATGTATATTTATACATTCTCCATTCTAGACTGCAATGAGGTTTTAAAAAGCTACCACAGATTGCACTGGAAGGTTCTAAAAAGCCTTATAGCACTGGAAGAGGAGAATTCGATGGGAGCTATCTTGTTAGGGAGTGAAAGGTTAGTTTTTCCCTCCTTAGAAACATCCCCTCCCTGAAAAGTAGCAACACCCCACATTACAGTTAGGTTTTGAGAAATCTCAATTCATACCACTTGGAGGCTTTTAGAAAGTATGTTTATTTAATTATTTGTATTTAAATGTTTGTATGTCACCCTGTATCATGGGAATCTTAGGAAAGTGTACAATAAAATCAGTTTAACCAATTTAAAATCTTTAAAAAAGTTAAAAGACTAAAAGCATATTAAATAATTTGACAGATTAAAATAAGACACTTTAAAAGTGGTTGAAACAGTTCAAAACAATTCAAAACTATTCACATATGCAAGTTAGTTAAAAACTGATTAAAGATAAGGCTAGGAATCATGAGCATGCTTGGTTGGGCGATTTGGGAAATTGTAGTCATCATCATCAACAACAATTTTGCCAAGCCTGAGCTATATTAAGCCCATGAGCCAGAGGTTTCTCATATCTGTGATAGAGAAACTGCTCTGTACATCGTAAGGCAGAAGACAGGATTCTAATATACATGTTTGCTTGTTACCAGTATAACAGGAGAAGCTGTCTAGTGGCCTGCTGATTTTCTGTCACTTAGTCATGTACCTAACTGCTGGTGGTAATAGCAGCAGACTGCCCAGTACTGATTTTCTCTTGCATTCCTATGGACATATGGTTGTATGTGAGTTTTGATTGGGGTTTTGTTGTTGTTGCTATTGTTAATGGCTTTATACTCTTCAAAGTATGTGGTGGAACATGGTTGCCCATATATGGACGGTAACTAAGAAAGGTTTACAGAGGGAGAAGCTTTCTAGATAGATTGGTCAGTGATAACAAACTGGGAGACTGTTACTTATGTAATTACTTAATTTGCAATGAAATAATAGTAAGATGAGAATAATAAGGACAAATAGGATAAGGGTAACAAGTTAGTCTGTTTTCAGGATGTTCTGTAAACTATTTTTTTTAAAAAATTGAAATTGAAATGCTTTCAAATTTTGCTGCTTAAAAGGAATAGAATGAGCAATCTTGACTTTTTTTGAGACCTCCCCCATGTGAAATTATGGTTATGTGCCATATTCCTTTCTAGAAAATATAATGGCTAAATGTACATCTCTGTATTTGGGTTTTTTGGTTTGGTTGTATTTAGAAAAGAAGCCTTCTGTCAAGAGTTTTGTCCTCACTTTGAATTCTGACTTCTCTGATTTCTCCTTCAGTGAACTTCTTGAGTTTATTACAAGTGGCCCTGTTGTTGCCTTGGAGATCTTGGGAGACGAAGCAATATCTAGATGGAAAAATTTATTAGGACCTGCAAACTCTGTGGTGGCCCGGGCTGAAGCTCCAAACAGCATTAGGGCACTTTTTGGAACCGATGGCATAAGAAATGTAGCTCATGGTTCTGATTCCTTTGCTTCTGCTGCTAGAGTAAGTTTTTTCCCTTCAAAATAAATACTTGATAAGCTGAGTCAATGTCTAGATTTCTGTTGGCCCTTGTATTATGGAAAATGTATTTTGATTCTTCCGATTTAAGTACACATCAGTGGTATACTTGTAGAATGAACATTGGCCAAATAACAATTGTTATGGTTTATTTTGATACTTGCTTGTCACTTTCTATAGTAATGTTTAAAATATCCTAATGTCCTAAGGAGTAAACCGCTAGGGGTGCATTAAGTAGCTATGGCTTTCTGCAGCTGCCCAGAGTTGTACATGCTGGCTGTTCCCCTTGGATGTTTGTCAAAATAGTCTCCCTTTTCTTGGTGAGTTTTGAGCCCTTCTCCCAGGTGGAATCTCAAAAGGATATTGTAGAGCTGCAAAAAGATGCAGAAAAGGCCAACCAAAATTATCTTAATAACTCCCCCATAAATAACAGTGCTAGTTCTGGCGCTTTTTAGTTTGTTTTTTAAAAGACGAGTAAGTACAAGGTGATGGGTTGTATAAAATGATACATAGTATCAAGAGTGGTTATGGATTATTTTTCTCCCTCATAATATTAGAACCAGGGATCTGAATGGACTGAATGGACATTCAGGACAACCAAAGAAAGCACTCTGCATAGTTAAGCATAGTGATGGCTGCCAACCTGGATAGATTTCAAGGGGGATTTGACTTATCCATATAGGATGAAGTTATCAGTAACTACTAGTTGTGATGGCAGTATGTATATCTTACTGATAACTGGGAGAGTACTGTTCTGCTCATGTATTCCCTGTCCTCAAGGCACTCATTTGGCCACTATGGGAACAAAATATCAGCCTAGAAATGCATTTCATAGAATCATTGAATCATAGAGTTGGAAGACACAACAGGGGCCATCCAGTCCAACTCCCTGCCATTCAGGAACTCACAATCAAAGCATTCCTGACAGATGGCCATCCAGCTTCTGTTTAAAGACCTCCAAAGAAGGAGATTTGATTGAATCCATCCACAACTCTTTTTAACTTCTTGCACCTCCATCTTCCTCTTTGTTTTCTTATGTCTTTAATATATAGTCAAATAATAATAATAATAATAATAATAATAATAATAATAAATTTATTTCTACTCCGCCCCTCTGTTAAAACAATCGGGGCGGCTTACAACAGATAAAATACAAAATACAGAATAAGACCCCCAAACCCCAACAACCCACACCCTGTCCCACCTCCCCTTAAAAAAGCATTAAACTAAGCACAGATGAAAACCAACAATTAAAATAACATCACTTCAAATCAACTTACTACAAACCATCCACGTAGTTGGAATAGAATACACTGCGGCAGCATTTCACTGGATCAAATTAAATTCTGATGGGACTTAGGAGGCACTGCTAATGGAGTATCCTGAGGCCGGGATTATCTATTCGGGAAAGGCCTGCCGGAAGAGATCCGTCTTGACAGCCTTTTTAAAGCTGTCTAAAGATGACAATTGACGGATCTCATCTGGCAGACCATTCCACAATCTGGGGGCAACAACAGAAAAGACCCTCTGGGAGGTAGCCGAAAGCCTAGATCTTTGTGGCTGCAGCAAATTCCTCCCAGAAGACCGGAGTTTTTATATTGTATTTTAGTCCATTTT
The DNA here is from genome assembly GCA_026167975.1 of Phrynosoma blainvillii. Taxonomy (NCBI): domain Eukaryota; kingdom Metazoa; phylum Chordata; class Lepidosauria; order Squamata; family Phrynosomatidae; genus Phrynosoma; species Phrynosoma blainvillii. The sequence goes on along the minus strand of JANUYF010000003.1, from coordinate 306,233,290 downwards.
CTTGCCCTTCAGCCCATAAAATCCTTATGACTGCACATTTTATGTCTTGAGTGTGCAATCTTTTTTCGCACATGAACTTAAAATATTTTTCAGATTGTACATGTGGTATTTAATAGTCCCTTCAAGGCCTCTGAATTGCCCATACACATGTTGTAGTTTACCCCATAAGAGCTCTTATATTGTTCCTTATTTTACTGTACCCTTATCAGATCCCAAATTACACATTCAGTTTCATCTTGTAATATCTGCTGTGTTGTCCTCATAATATACTTTAATCCGACTTGTCAAGCCCACTGACCATTATCCTTTCCTTTTGGTCCACGTGGGAACCAATGATACTGCAAGGCACAGCCTTCAGAATATCACAAGGGATTATGAGACTCTGGGTAGGAAATTGAATGGGGAGGAAGCTGGGGAGGAAGCTGATGCACCAGTAATTAGTATGTAGAGAGATCTTGTAGCACCTTTGAGACTATAAATAAAGAAGTTGGCAGCATGAGCTTTCGTAGACGAGATTTCTCTGCATACCGATTCTACAGACTAACATGGCTATATCTTTGAACTCTTAACAGCAGTAGTTAGTTCATCTGGCCTTCCAATGGAAGGGCACAGCCCAGGAAGGAAGAGAAAAATAGTGGAGATAAACAACTGGCTCTGCAGATGGTGCTGCTTGGAACTATTTGGCTTCCTGGACCATGGTGTGCACTTTCATGGAGGTGGACTTTTGGCAAGGGATCTCTTTGTGTCCGAGGAGAGTGCTTAATGCAACCAATACTACTCCTGGACTCATCAGGAGAGGTTGCACGAAGATGCCTTCCTGCACAGTATGCCTTTCCACCCTTCCCGCTTTTCACAAGGGTGACTGCCATGCTCTGCCAAGACAGTGTGAACAGCATTCTGATCATGCCCTTGTGGCCCAGGGAGTCATAGTTTGCCCACTCTTTCATCTATCTGGAGTGGGTGTGTGTGTGTCTATGGTCAGTTTCCACATTCTGGATCTTCTCATGGTGTACTGAGACCAGGTCATGCACTCCAATTTTGACACCTTCAACCTCACAGCATATGGGATCACATCTTAGCTTCACTGGATGCTGGTGTATGAGACTGCCACCCATTGTCCTTTAACCAGGCGATCATACTCCTACAAGTGAAGGAAGCTCCAAGACTTTTTGGGACCTCTCAGAGTTACTCCTTCTGAGGTCAATGTCGGACATGTATAGGACTTCCTGCTGTTGCTGGCTGTCAGGGGTCTCTCTTTGAATCGATGTTACCTCACTGTGATCTCCACAAATATATATATCCTTGGTAAGTTCTCCTGATTTCTTGGTCTGCTGGCTAAGAGGTTCCTGAAAGGCTACCAGAATCTACCCTCTGGTACTGGGCGCAATGCTGAGGTGGATCTGGAGCTTGTCCTGAGATCTCTGCAGGAAGCCCTTTGAGCCCATGGCCACTTGTGACCTCTATCTGATGTCCTGGAAGATTGCCTTCCTTATTGTGATTGTGATGGCCAGATGGGCTGGTAAACTTGAAGCTCTCCAGATAGATTGTCCATACCTTTACTTCCATCCCAGCCATGCCATCCTCACTTTTCTGTTGAAGGTGGTGTCAGGTTTCCATCTCTACCAGACTCTGACAAATGCTGGCCCTGTCTCGATGTACAGAGAGATCTGGACTTCTATGTCAATGGGGTCTCATAAAGACTTTTCATATGCTATTCTTCCTCAAAGAAAGGACTGGCTTTCTTGCCATAGCGCTTCATGAAGTGGGTAGCATTGGCCAGCCACCTGGCATACAAACCTCCTGCTCGAATTCAAACCTATTCCACATGGGCTGTGGCCATGTCTTCTGCCTTCCTGACAGGTATGCTGCTTGACGACATTTGTCTTGTGGCTATCAAGTTGCAGCTATGACCTTCATTACTTACTATGGAATGGGCTCAAGGTCTAGGACTACACTGCCTTTGGGAGAACTGTATTGCATTCCAGTTTGCCTTGAATTTACCTCTGCAGTTTGAGTTTTGTACTGTGTTTCTATGTTTCAGGAGAGTTCTGTTCCTTGAAATCATTTTGATACTGTTTTGCCTAGTAAGGGAGGGAAGCATGATGCTCATGTTTCATGTTTTTGCATTTCACATAGTTTTCAGCAAAGTTTTGTCTTGTTTGCAACTACACTCCTGCCTCTTTCTTGTTTGTAGCTTGCTAGTTTCCCATTTGTGTGAGGCACAAAGACCACAAAGAAAGAGTTGCATATCTGTAACTAGTTCGAGTGGTCATCTGTGCACTCACACAACCCTGCCTGTCCTCTGTTCATCGTGTCCTGCTGGTCCCAATAGAAGGCTGCCTCAACGTCCGTAGAACTGGTGGTTTCGGCCAGAGGTCCCTTATATAGGATTTTTGGAGGTGGGCGGGGCTACTGCCAAAACACTTCTACAGTCAGCCTTCCTTATCCATGGATTCTTTATCTACAGATTTAAGCATCAATGGTTTGAAAATATTCTGAAAAAAAATAAATAAATTCCAAAAAGCAGACCTTGATTTTGCCATTTTATAGAAGGGCCATTTTGCTGTGCCATTGTATTTAATGTGACTTCAGCATCCATGGGTTTTGATAATCATGGAGTGTCCTGGAACCAAACCCCCAGCAGATCTCAATGGTCCATTGTACTAGATTCTAGAAGATTCTGAACAGTGTTTTGCACAGGCACAAGATAACCCTTTTGTGTGAATGCACAGATGACCACTAGAGCTACAGTTACAGGTGTACAAGATGTCCTTCATTGTTCATTTTACAAGTGGAGTGACAACATTCTGAATTATAAGGAACCTGTTTGATTTTATCATTTTATAAAGTCCAGGCAAAAAAATAAAAACAGAAGAATCTCTCAAAATTAGTAGAACAGAGAAAATTATTTTGTTTCCTCTAGTTGCCCATAGTGCCAAGCAGACACAGAGCATTAAATAAAAGAAAAAAGAAAAGGATAGCAAAATCAAAATTTGAATTTATCTAATATAGTACATTTATCTGATATAGTACATTGTCTAATATAAAAGTCTTCCTGTAATATAGTTTTTATAAATAATTTGAGTAAATATATGAATATAAATATATGAAAACTACCTTAAACATTTTATATAACATTCTAAAAGGAAATATCCCCAAATCCATTTTTAAAAAATGTTTGTTTCAGTTTGCCACTACAAAAAGGCAATCAGGACTAAAAAGAAAAAAGTGTGTGTGTGTGTTCTAAAAACCAAACAAATCTGGATTCTTTTTGGGACTTTACATCTCCAAGTGGGAGAGAAAGTGAGGTGTAATAATAATAATAATAATAATAATAATAATAATAATATTTATTTCTATCCCGCCCCTCTGCATTACAATCGTGTAGATTTTAGAAAGAAGTGTAGAGTTTAGAAAATGGGTTATGAAGCATCCAATTTTAAGTCAGTGAATGGATTATAGTGAGCCCAACCAATAACCATTACTTGACCATATTTTGTCAAGAGATTTATTGGGTCCCAACTACTTCCAACACACACGCACATAAAATTATGTGTTTCATATTGGAACCACTGTTTCCCCCTGAATGTAAGTTCCAGGCAGGAGTTCCAGGATATGAAAACGTAGTAACTTGGAGTGTACTTTGTCACAGCTGACTTACCGAAAACTCAGGTTATGAACATAGCAAGTTGCTTCTTCTCCCGCTCACATAATGGATCTTTTCCAATGCTTGAAAATGTCATGTAGCTCAGTCATAAAAGGAAGATAAAGATATAGGCTATTTTGATCTCCCCCTTTCCAGAAAGCATACAAATCTAAAAGTGCCAAGCACAAACCCTCCTGCATCTATTTGTCTGGTGCTTAATAACTTCATCTACTCAGAAGGGAATAATTTACATACAAAATCCATGCAGTCATGCCAAATATTAAAAAGATGTGGGCATTTTCCATTATTAGTCCATGGGGAAGCCATAAGAAAGGAGGCTGTACAGAGGGCTAGTGTGACCTTGTTGGTGCTCTTGGATCTCTCAGCGGCTTTTGACACTATAGATCATGCCATCCTCTTAGATCGCCTGAGAGAGTTAGGAATTGGAGGCACTGCTCTTCAGTGGTTCCGTTCCTTCCTCTCGGGCAGATCTCAGAGGGTGAGGCTCGGGGACAGTTGCTCATCTAAAATCGAGCTTAATTGTGGTGTCCCTCAGGGCGCCATCCTGTCCCCGATGTTGTTCAATATATATATGAAGCCGCTGGGGGAGATCATTCGGAGGCATGGAGCTCGGTGTCTTCAGTACGCTGACAACACCCAGATATATCTCTCCATGACCAGATCATCGACTCAGACTTCAGATGGCGCCTCTCCTCTTAATGACTGTCTCAGAGCGGTAATGGGTTGGATGAGGAAAAACAGATTGAAGTTGAATCCTGACAAAACGGAGGTACTTGCAGTGACAGGCCCGAAACCAGATCTGGGAATACAGTCTCCAGTCCTGGACGGAGTCACACTCTCCTCTAAGGACTGTGTTCGCAGTCTGGGGGTGCTCCTTGATTCATCGCTTCACATGACTAGTCAGGTGAATGCGGTGGTCAGGAGCGCCTGTTATCAGCTTCGGCTGATACGCCAGCTGTGCCCTTATCTGGACATGAGGGACTTGGAAACTGTGGTACATGCCCTGGTAACCTCACGTCTGGATTACTGCAACGCACTCTACATGGGGCTACCCTTGTGCCTAACTCGGAAACTACAACTGGTTCAGAATATGGCAGCCAGGCTAATTACAGGAACATCACGGAGGGAGCACATAACACCGGTGCTTAAATCCCTCCACTGGCTGCCGATTAGTTTCCGGGCGTAGTACAAGGTGTTGGTTTTAACCTTTAAAGCCCTACATGGCTTGGGTCCATCTTATCTTAGGGACCGCCTCTCCCCGTATGATCCCCCCCGTGCCTTGCGGTCCTCTGGGAGGAATCTGTTACAGCCAATAAAAACTAGGCTGTCTCAGACCTCCCAGAGGGCCTTCTCCACTACCGCTCCCAGACTTTGGAACGGCCTGCCGAATGAGATCCGTCTTATCACCACTCTTGCTGCTTTTAAGAAAGCAGTAAAGACGGATCTCTTTCGGCAGGCCTTCCCGGAATAACTCACAATCGAGAGATGAGGTTTTAATCTCGTAGCCTCCGACTCCTGTTTTATTGTTAGTATATGTTTTTAACAAATTTTAATTTAATTAATGTGGCACTTTTTAATTTGATGGTGGTTTAATTCTATTTTAAGGGGATGGGAGGGTGGGATTATGGGGTGAGGGAACGTTTTTTAACTCTGTTTGTTTTTAAACTGTTGTACCCCGCCTCGATTGCCATGCAGAGGGGCAGGTTATAAATAAAAATTATTATTATTATTATTATTATTATTATTATACTTTTTTGATAACTGTTTTTCTTTCTGTAGAAATACATAGCTTGGAAGAGCTAAGTATTGCTCACAATATCATAATTACTTTTTTATGTACTATCTGTAAAGCAGCAGTCTATTAAGAATTGTTAATTTTTAGGCTACCAGTATTTTGGCCTCCTTAATATGTACTCCTGTAGTTGTTTCAAATATAAGTTTATGGATAAACATAGTGATGAGGAACAGAAGAATCAGCATTCTTAATTGTTCCCCACACTATGCAATTATAGCTTTTTGGTATCACTTTAATTGCTATGGCTACATCCTATGGAACCCTGGGGTTTGTAGTTTGGTGAGGCATTAGAGCTCTCTGGTAGAGAAATCTAAATAACCCATGAAACTACAAATCCCAGAATTCCATAGGATGGAGCCATGATGTATGAAGTGATGTCGAAATACTGTAGCTGTGTAGTGTGACAGAGATCTTGCATTTTATATTGTATTCATGCAAACTGTAAAATGGTGAGCTTGATGTAGCTGACTGCAAAAAAATTCTGGCAGAAAAAAAAGATGTGCTGACAGTTAAATATATTTTCCTCACAGTTGCTCTAGAAGAAACTTCTTTTTAGAAACTTCCTTTTTAAATTTCCTTCTACCCTCAGCTAATTTCCTCAGTGATTCAAAAAGAGGAAGAGAAATAACTAGGCAGATCTTAGCAATGGTACACAGCCACATAAGAGCTATCTTGTAAAGCAGAATTCCTTTACCTTACTTGCCAAGCTGTCACTCACATTATTACACATTGCTGAAGGTAGAGTTGCCAAGTTGGATATAGGATGGGGCTCCTGTAACTTTAATCCTTAACAGATGATGGAGCAGGACAAGGTTATGTAATATATTATCAAGCACAATAAAGGTACCTGTACTCCCTCACCTTTCAAACCCCAAACTTCAAGTGCTGCCACCTGCTCCCAATAAGAACAAAGCTGATCTCTCCCTCTATGCCCCCTCCATCTGCTCTCCACCATGGAGGCAATAGCAGTGTTGGGAGATGACAGTTCACAGTTGGGGCTTGGAAGCTGAGGTGGGACAGATACCTTCAGCCCACTGAAGAAGAGATATACTACCTTGTCTGGCCCCATGTTCTGTTAAGGATTAAAGTTATAGGAGCTCTCTTCTGTACCTAATCTGGCAACCCTAGTTCAAAGCTATAGTCCACTTTCTGCTTACTATGTTCATTTTCCCTGTAATCTACTGTCTTCCATTGATTTAATAACCAGGATTTGTGGTTTATGTCAGTGCTTCTCAAGCTTCCCAAGCTATCAGATGTGAGGGTCTGGCATTTTTTTTTCTTCCAGTGTGACAGTGACTGGCACCATGTTTGTGCCCATTAGCTACAGTTGTTTCTTTTCTGGAAACTTGCCAGGGACTGACAGCTAATGGCTCAGGGACAAACACTGGTCCAAGGACCACCATTTTGAGAAGTAGTTTATCCCGTTGTTGCTGTTGCTGTGTGCCTTCAAGTCATTTCCAACTTAATGTTGGCCCCTAAGGTGAACCTATCATGTTTTTGGTGGGTTGTTTTTTTTTTGTTTTTTTTTGTTTTGCAGTTTCTTCAGAGGCGCTTTGCCGTTTGTACCTTCAAGTCAATGTCAATTCATGGCAGCCCTATGGATGAGACAAGACTCCCTATCCTCCACTACTTTTCTTAGTTCCTGTAAATTCATATTCATGACCTCCTTAATAGAATGCTTCCATCTAGCATGCGGTCTTCTTCTCTTTCTACTTCTTTCCATCTTTCCTAGCATTATTGTCTTTTCTAATGAGTCATGCCTTCTCATGACATGGCAAAAATATGACAGCCTCAGTTTAATCTTATTAGTTTCCAGGGAGATTTCAGGCTTGATTTGTTCTAAGACCCATTTGTTTGTCGTTTTGGTTATCCTGTTTTTGGGTATCCTCAGCACTCTTCTCCAGCACCATAACTCAAATCAATTGATTTTCTGCTTATCCACTTTCTTAATTGTCCAGTTCTCACATCCAATGGGGAATGCAATGGCTTGTATGATTCGAACTTTTGTGTTTAGTTCTATATCTTTGCTCTTTATCTGTATATCTTTACTCTTAGCTGTCTCTCTCAGCTCCTTTATATCTGTGCTCCCCATTCCTAGTCTTCTTCTGAATTCTTTACTGCAATCCCTGTTCTGACCAATCTTTGAGCCAAGGTATGGGAACTCTTTTACTGTTTCTGTTTCCTTATTGTCTAGGTTGAATTTATGTAGATCCTTCGTAGCCATTATTTTTGTTTTATGTTCAGCAGTAAGCCTGCCTTTGCACTTTATTCCTTGACGTAGTTGCTCCAGGCCTGTGATGTTTTCGACTAGTAGTATGGTGTCATCTGCATATTTTAGATTGTTGATGTCCCTTCCTCCTATTTTCACTCCTCCCTCATCTGTGTCCAAACCTGCTCTTCATATGATGTTTTCTGCATGCAAGTTGAACAGGTAGGGCGAAAGGACGCAGCCTTGTCTGACTCCTTTGCCAGTTGGGAACCATTCTGTTTTTCTGTGTTCTGTTCTGACAGTAGCCTCTTATCCTAAGTACAGTTTCATCATCAGACTGTCAGATGTGGTGGCAGTTTCATGACATTAAGGGCATTTCAAGGCCTTTCATGATCTGTGCATTCAAAGGCTTTGCTGTAGTCTGTAAAACACTTTTGCCATTTTGTTTGCCATTGCCATTACTAAAACAATATAATTACTCTGCACCTATTACCAACAATGCAAAACATGGAATGATAAGCTGTGACCTACATAGCAACTTAATATTAGTGTGTCAGCATGAGAAAGTAGGGGGGATGCATCCTTCTTTTCCAGTTGAGATTTAACTTCAACTGGAAGGTGTCTGAACATTAACAACTCACATTAGCAATGTTGTAACAGTCATTCCCAGTGGAAACAAAATAAGGACTACATGGGACAGTGATTTCCTAAACAGAATGGCAAATTAGGACTTCCAGTGCATACGTGTCACTCTTCCTTGTCACATACTACCAATACATTTAAATAGAAGCTGGGGTGGGAACCCACAAATGTTTTGAAGCGTAACTAGCTACTTTTTGGAAAATGTTTCTGCTGTTGATTATTTTCCTAAACATACTTACTTCTAAATTGTTTTGTGTGAAAAAAAAGCAGATTTTTTTCCTTAAACTGTAGATCTGTGTATTTAGTTGTACTGTTTATGTTAGAGTTGCATAAAAGTTCTAATATCACAATGTTCTTCTTTTACTTTGTAATCACTGGACTATCACAGCAGTTGCGATTGTGTATAGAATAAGCAGGTAGCACTGTTATCCAGCCTTCTATCAGTTGCCAAGGAAACTCATTAGATGCAGCACCCACAAACTCTTCTACTAAGAAAGATATAGCTATTCCAATAAATGTGAAGTAACTCCATTACTTCGTACACATACAAATGTAAGGTTTCCTCTGATGTATGTGTGGAAGAATTCATTTTATATTCCTTCTGTGTCCACCATTTAGTGAGGGTTTAGAGTTACCCATCCAGATTTTTAACATCCAACATGAAAATGTACCTTGCTTCTTAGATATTGCAGACTTAAGGTTGTGGTTTCCTTGATTGAGTCAATCCAACTGGAATGCAGTCTTCCTCTTTTCCTGGTGCCATCTACTTTATTAAGCATTATTGTCTTTCCTAGTGAGTCATGTCTTCTCATTATGTAGAAAGATCTTGTTGCACCTTTGAGACTAACTTAAAGAAAGAAATTGGCAGCATGAGCTTTCATAGATGTCAGTCAATTTCTTTCAGTTAGTCTCAAAGGTGCTACTAGATCGTTCTACATACTGATTCTACAGACTAACACGGCTGTATCTTTGAATGTCTTCTCATGTTATGTCCAAAGTGCAACTGTCTCAATTTAGTCATCTTGGGCCCCAAAACAGACAGACAAAAAGCACAGCCTTCATGCCACTTAGGGGTGTGGTGTGCAGATGATGCATGCCCCTGAATTGGCTGGAAGCCGTGCTGAGGTCTCCTAAAATGGCCCAAACTTGGCTGCAAAAGAAGCTGAGAAAAAATGCTCCTTGTTGGAAGTCTGTTCCAGACTGTGGCAGCAGCCAGCCTTGGGATTGCAGTGTCCGGTCGCTATGGTCCTGTGCTGATCAGTGCTTGCTCGCGGTTGGAGCAGCCAAAGGCTTCACCCTTTGGTTTTCCAGGAGAGCTTAGGCCTGATTTGTTCTAGGACCCATTTATTTGTCCTTCTGATTTTCTTCCTATCAGCTTTTGCCACTGTCCAGATTTCACAGCCATACATAGAAACTGGAGCACAATAGCATAGACAATCTTGATTTTGTTCAGTGATATTTCTTTAAACTTGACTATCTTGTCTAGTTCTTTCATAGCTGCCTTTCCAATTCATAATTTTCTTCTGATTTCTTGACTGCAGTCACCTTTCTAATCAGTGTTTGATCCAAGGTATGAGAATTCTTTAACTATTTGCCTTGAACAAATGACTATAAAAGAAAAGAAAGAAAATGAGGGGATGAAGTTGTATTTCAGTATTACCTTGTAGAGCAGGGGTAGGCAAACTTTCCCCTTTAAGGGCTGAGGGACTTCAGCTCCCAGAATCCCAGGAGCTATTGGCCAACATGGGACTATTGGCCAACATGGCTGAGGCTTCTGGGAGCTGAAGTCCCTCGGCCCTTAAAGCGGAAAGGTTGCCTACCCCTGTTGTAGATAACAAAACACAGTAGACTTTTATGACTGCAGCCATTACAAATATCGTTGGTATGTAATGATGTTGAGCTGAGCTATGCAGTTCTACACTTTTAAATGTCTTTACCTCCAATGATTTTCAGGAGCTGGAGTTGTTTTTTCCTTCCAGTGGTGGCCGTGGACCTGCAAGTACTGTAAAATATACACACTGTACCTGTTGTATTATTAAGCCTCATGCAGTTAAAGAAGGTAAGTTGCAAGAGGTTAATCTTCACAAGATTTTTTTTGTTCTGCTTCTCAGTTAGAAAGCAGCATAAACCTAAATTCAGGTTGTTGGTACTTCTTTCAGGCTTTGGTTTTTTAAAAAATTAAAAATAGAAAGGAATTTCCCCACAACTATTTTGTTATTTTTTTTATTGCTAATTTAAAATCTAATAAAATTGATGTTACAATACGCAATATAAATTATATAAAGTTATCAGTAGAAAGTCCCTTGTGCCTTGAAGATTGTTTTGAAATTTTTGTTGGTGCAAAAGGCCTTGGGGTGTGTATGTGTGTGACATGGAGACCATAGTACTCTGATACTGAAATCTTTCACTTGTGGCAGTTTCCTTTTGAATCCAATTCAGGGTGTTGGTTTTAGAGTCTAAAATCCTAACTGGTGGTGGGGCCAAGCTCTTAAACAGAGCATATCTTGAATGTCTTGTTATGAATGTCTGAAGATACTAAAATCTTCCAAAGAGGCCCTCTTGAAAACACCATGACTGCTGAGGCTGGCATGTGGGAGGGGTGTTCTACTGTGTTGCTTCCAGATTCTAAACTCACTTCCCTTGCAAATTGCATTTATTTTTTACTCTTGTTGCTCAGAGATTGAGGTGAAAACATCCTATCATGGGTTGATTTCCTCTCATTGATCCAATAGGACCAATAGGACCAGTATGGGCTTCAGACTGTTTTCCCCCATTGTGATAGTTTGAAAATATGTTTCGTATTTAAATAATAGTATTCATTGTTGTTATTGGTAGCTGCTTTTGGGTTGATCTCAACTCATGGTGATCCTGTGAATGAGACGTCTCCAAGCCCCCCCCCATCCTCTACCTCCCTGCTCAGGTCTTGCAGGCTCAGGCCCACGGTCTTCTTGATTGAGTCTATCCATTTGGCACACAGTCTTCCTTTCTTTCTACTTCCCTCCACCTTCCCCAGCATCATTGTCCAGATGGCGAGCAGTGTAGAGACGCTCCTGCGGCGCAGCAATTAAATGCAAAATGCTGCTCCTTTTTGCACTGGAAGAACACTGGATTGGGAAAATGGAAAACTGCTGGATTGGGGTCACGTCGTGTGGTTACTGTGGTCCCGATCCAGCACTCAAAGAGGCGGTGTTAAGCCGCCCCTTACTCGCCATCTGTTGCCCCTTAGTCATCTTGGGTTCCAGGGAGAGTTCTGGCTTGATCTGCTCTAGGAACCATTTGTTTGTCTTTTTAGCTATCCATGATATCCTTAGCACTCTCCTCCAGCACCACATCTCAAATGAATCAGTTTTCCAGGGTTGGAGGTGGAAACATCCTATCATGGGTTGATTTCCTCTCATTGATCCATCTGGCAGGAAACAAGAGTTGGAAGGAGTCACTATCAGAGGGAACAACCCCTACCATCCCTCAGTCTTTTTCCTGCTTCAGTTTTGAGTAGGCTATTTTTTATAATCTGTTCGTTCTTGCCTTGGCAACTGCCTACAAAAACAACCACGTTCTTTAGCCTTTTCTTCTATCCTTTCGTTTTTCTTACCTTTTCTGCTAATCTGCTTTCTTCACTGTCCAGCTCTCACAGCCGTAAATGGTAATAGGGAATACTGTGGCTTGAATGATTCTAACTTTAGTGTTCAGCTATATATCTTTACACTTCAGGATTTTGTCTAGTTCTTTCATAGCTGCCCTTCTCATTCCTCATCTGATTTCTTGACCGCAGTCTCTGTTCTGATCAGCGTTTGATCCAAAGTATGAGAAATCTTTAACTATTTCAATTTCCTCATTATCTTGGTTGATTTTATGTAAATCTTATTGCCTTAAATGTTGTTTTTAGTGGTGAGGAGACAACAATGTAACAAGGTTTGCATTATTTATTGTAAATACAAAAAGCTGTGAAGAGCACAGTTGTACTGTAATCACATTGCAACATTAAATGAATAATATGTCATTCTTTATTTTTTCTTTTCTATTTTTCAGTGTTACATATTTCTTGAGTTTTGTCATCTAGTTTACCAAACTTTCTCTAACTATATAGTAAATGAAGACTTGCATTTACTATATTTTGAGCTACCCATAATTTTTGGAATAGTTAATAAATTTCAAGATATTTCTAAGTTATCTCAAGCAAGCTGCTTTAGATTGTCAGGGGTACTAAAGATGTAGCCAAAGATAGCATCAGCGAAACCATGTTGCATAAATACCTCCTATAGGTCTTAACTGTGAGATATTTCTGCCATATATACTTGTAATCAGCTTGCGAAGGTCTGCATCTCCAACAGTTTTATGTTTTTTTTAGTAGATGGAGGTAACAGTTTTGAATAATTTATTTTAAAATAATTTAAATATAAATCTATAGCATATTGGGATTTAATATAGTGACCAAATTCCACAAACTGTTGTGCAGATGGGGATGGCTCAATGTTATACCAGCATTTAATAATGTTCTCTTTATTGCAAACACTTCTGTTAACATTTCATTTATTATTTATGCAATAAAAATTAGATCTTGTTTTTCTGGTGTATACACATTATTCAACTGACCAGCAAGAATTAAAACCAACAATAGCATAGAATACAATTCTAAGCAATCACAGTATAAAACAAACAATGGATTGAATTTATCAATCTGATAAAGCAAATGCTTGTTTAGAAAAGATCTTCACCATGTTGCAGATCACCGTTAAAAATGATACCAACCTAACTCCAAAGGTAGGCAGTTCTACAGTGGAGGTGTTGCTATAGAGAAGGCCTTTGTCTTGTCCCCATGTGCTGCATTTCCACCATAGGTGAGACATAAGGACATGCCTCTCTGTCAGATCTTAGGGTGCAGTTAAACTGATTGGGGAGGAAGCAGTCTTTATGGTATCCTGAACCTATCTGCCCCCTTTCTTTTGATCTCACCATGTTGCACTCTTTTAGAAAGCTAAAAAGCCACGTGGTTTTGCTTATGAGGCTGTAAGTCAATGGTGAAGCATGTGCTTTTTATGCAAAGTTGCAGACAGGGCTAGGAAAGACTCCTACTTGAAATCCTGGACAACATTTGTCATTAATGTAGAGTGAGGAAGATGAAGTGTGGCCCTGCAAATCATTTCGGTATGACCCAGTGCCCCCACGAATTTTTAAAAAATAATTGGCATTCTGATTTGCCATTGGAATTGGACAGCAGATGGCTAAATGAGCTTTAATCAGTGAAAAAAGGACTTTATGAGACAGTCAACATCAATTTAGCTTTTTTTAAAAGTTAAATAACATTGGATATCATGATCAATATCAGATTAATGATAAATTGAAGGTTGATTTATAGATTAATACTTATAATAATTAAGGGAACAAGCATGGTGTAGTGGTTTGAGCTTTCGACTGTGACTCTGGGGAACAGGATTCGAATCCCTGCTTGGCCATGGAAACCCACTGGGTGATATTGGGCAAGTCACACTCTCTCAGCCTCAGTGGAAAGCAAGAACAAACCCACTTTGAATTTTTTGTTTGCCAAAAAATACCCCATGATAGACTTGCCTGAGGCTTGTCCAAAGTTGGAAACAACTTGAAGGCACACAACAACAACAATAATGATTAAGTATTAATGGGGGATTTTATCTGTTGATAATGAGTGATTCTAACAATATTTATTTAATAATAATAATAATAATAATAATAAAATTTATTTATATCCCGCTTAATGAAATCAATCCAAGCGGCTTACAATAAAAGAAAATACATACATCAAATTCCCAAACATCCCATCTCCCAATTTAATAAATTTTAATATTTATTTATTAAAATATTTATATCCTATGCTATATGAAAGGATCTTCGGGATTTAAAATTATTTCAAAAAAATTATTTCAGCTAATTTAAAATCTGATGTAAAATATTTGTGTATGATTAAAATGCTATAATGGAAAAAGTTAATGTAGTAGAAAAATTTGAAAAATCAGCTAATGCAATAAATGCAGTCATTATAGGAAATACACTTAAAAATCTGTGTTGTTTTAACTCAAATTAGATTTTAATTGAGGTGGCTTTTGGCTAAGTGCACCTCTTTTAACACTTGCTATTGTAGAGTAAACTGATTTTTATCATTGTAAGTGTGGCTAGACTAAGGAATAAGCATAGTTATTTCAGTACTGTGAATAATTTGAGCATTTTGTTCCCAACAACCACTTGTCTATAGAATAGATTCTCTACTGAGTAGACCAGGGGTAGGCAAACTGTCCCCTTTAAGGGCCGAGGGACTTCAGCTCCCAGAATCCCAGACTATTGGCCAACATGGCTGAGGCTTTTGGGAGCTGAAGTACCTCGGCCCTTAAAGGGGACAGTTTGCCTACCCCTGGAGTAGACTGTATTGAGTGATAACACACCACATCTTCTGTGGATTCTGTCCTTCTAAATAAGCAGAAACTTAGTGAATTTTGTTAATGTGCTAAACATGCAGTTGGTTGTGTTAAACCAGATGCTGAACATCTATGAGTCTTCCATGCTTCCATCTTGGTAACTTTCCCCCTTGAACGTGGAAAGAATGTATTTTGTAGTGACTAGCTAACAAATCCGAACTCTAAAGGGTTGCAAGATGGTCATCCTATACTCCCCTTTACCACTGCCATAATACTTTTTTCTGACTTCTTTTTCCTTAATTGAAAATACGGGCTTATTGTTAGTCCCAGATAATAATAATAATAATAATAATAATAATAATAATAATAATAATAAATTTTATTTTTACCCCGCCTTTCCATGGATATGATCAAAGCGTCTTACAAAGAGTTAAAACAATAAAAAAGTTAAAAATAGATAGAGTAGAACTATTGAATCAATAGAGCTTATGTAGGTGAGTCTACTCTGGTTGATTCAGTCAGATTGTCAATTGTATTTAAGTCTAAACCAAGTAGATATTACCTTCATCACCCAAATTAAGGAGGCAGAGACAAAGTATGGGGCAAGAAGTGATTCTGAATTAGAAGACATGCATCCACTTCCTTTGCAGTCCAGCGGAGTATCCAGAATTTTAACTCCCCATAGCAGAGCTTACATAGACAGTCATAGCAAATATCTAAATATACATGAAGGGAGGGAATTTTGCAGCCTTCCAGATCTGCTCCTAGTATTTATCACCATTGCTTGTGCTGGCTAGAGCTGCTGGTAGCTCCAGTTCAACAACAGGGGAAACAGACAGCTCTGAAGCTTGAAGCTGCCTCTTCTGAAGATGGATTAGGGCTGCGGCAAACATACGCCATGGCCCCAATCTGCCTTGCGGCTGGCTGAAAAAGGAGCGGCAAAGTTCCATTCCTTTTTCGGCCAGCAAAAAGCTGTCTTTTCCCACCCAGCCGTGGCTTGAAACTGTCTGCAAGCTGCTCCAGCGGCATGTGCCGTATAAATGCTGCAGCACTGGAGCGTCCTGAAGTCACCTATGTCTGGGTGGCTGCCTGGCTTCCAGGCAACTTCTGCGTGTGATTAAGGTGTGCTGCATGTAAATGTTGACCTCTGATGACACCCTGAACGCGTCTTTTACAGGTCATCTGTTCCGGCCCAACATCAGCTTGACCACATAATTCCTACTCCAACATACAGCTAGTACTTCAAAAAAGAAAGTGAAATAGTACAACTGTTTTTGACCAAGAATATATTACTCCATTTCTACTGGAAAGAACTTTTGTTATGTTGTCTTAAATGTAGTTCTTTGTATCTTTTCTTCATCTGATTAACTGAAATGGTTGATGTCCAAACATAACCTTTTATAGACAACTATCTTTCCCTTTCCTGGCAGCAGAGACAGGAAAATGAGTAAGACCATAGTATTTACAGTACAATTACATGTTTTGGTTCCACTTTCTACAATTTCTAAAACAAATTTTTAGATGTAAATGCTAATTAAAACTATATTGTGAATGGTTACCCAAGCAACCAGTGGGGCACTATAATTTTTGTACACTTATTAGATTAGTAGAAATTGGACTAAGTAGCCCCTTTAAAAACCATCTTGTGATAGACCTACACATCTTTAAAATTGGACTAAGTAGCCCCTTTAAAAACCATCTTGTGATAGACCTACAAGACTGATTCCCCCCACAAGGCTTAAATAGCAAGGTTACCAGGCATGTGATGAAAAGGCATATTTATTCTGTTTAGAAGAGAAGATTCCATTTGGATCTCCATCATTAGGCAGGCATGATGTCAGAGGTGGAAGGAGGGTTGTGTGAATTGAATTTGTGTCAACTGGTTAGCATTCAGTATGTGTATACATGTTTTCCAGGTGGGTAGCCATGCTACTCAGTTTGCCACAGTTGCATATGACAAAACAGACTGCATAATAACATAATTCAAGACCAGGAAGGAATAAAAAGATGTTGGATGCAATACACAGAAGAATTATAGAAAAGAGATGACAAAATGAAGGACACACGGAACGAAGAGCCATATGAAGATGAACCCCAAATTCTAAAAAACGAGATGGAAACTGGAATAAGAGAAATAGTGAAAAACAAATCACTAGGAACAGACGATATTCCATTTGAACTGCTGCAATCCACATTGACAGAGTCAACTTTAGTGCTGAGCAACATACGTCAACAGATAAGGAAAACAAAACAATGGCCAACAGATTGGAAGTGATCAATATACATCCTCATCCACAAAAAGGGAGATGCAAGAGACTGCAGCAACTATAGGACCATAGCACTGATTTCCCATGCAAGCAAAATTCTGCTCAAAATTCTCCAGCCATACATGGAGAGAGAGATCCCAGAGGTCAGAGATCCAAGCAGGGTTCAGAAAAGGAAGAGGCACTAGGGACCACACTGCAAGCATACGATGGCTAATGGAGCACACCAGGGAATTCCAAAAGAAAATCACCATGTGCTTTATATATAGCAAAGCCTTTCACTGCGTAGATCATGAAAGGCTATGGTATGCCCTTAAAGACATGGGAGTGCAAACACATCTGATAGTTCTGATGAGGAATCTGTACTCAGGACAAGAGGCTACTGTCAGGACGGAACACGGAGAAACAGAATGGTCCCCAATTAGCAAAGGAGTCAGACAAGGTTGCATACTTTTACCCTATCTGTTCAACTTGTATGCAGAACAAATTATAAGAAAAGCAGGCTTGGACACAGAAGAAGGAGTAGTGAAAATAGGAGGAAGGAATATCAACAATCTGAGATATGCAGATGATACCATAATACTAGCAGAAAACCTCACAGACCTGGAACACCTATGAAGGAAGATCAAAGAAGAAGGTGCAAAGGCAGGCTTACTGTCAAACATAAAGAAAACAAAAATAATGACCACAGAGAACTTACACACATTCAGGCTAGACAATGAGGGAATAGAAATAGTAAAAGAATTCTCAAGCCTGGGATCAAACATTGATAGAAATGGGGACTGCAGTCAGGAAATCAGAAAAAGATTAAGAATGGGGAGGGTGGCTATGAAAGAACTAGAAAAGATTATAAAATGCAAAGATACTCAGCACAAAAGTTAGAATCATACAAGCTATTGTATTCCCTATTATCATGTATGGATGTGAAAGCTGGACAGTTAAGAAAGATGATAGGAAGAAAGTCAACTGCTTTGAGATGTGGTGCTGGAGAAGAGTGCTGAGGACCCTATGGACAGCCAAAAAGACAAACAAATGGGTCCTAGAGCAGATCAAACTGGAAACCTCCCTAGAAGCCAAGATGACCAAACTGAGGCTGTCGTACTTCGGATACATCATGAGAAGACTCATTAGAAAAGACAATAGTGCTGGGAAAGATGGAGGGAAGTAGGAAGAGAGGAAGGCCACACATGTCATGCCCAGCCTGGCTGAGGACGAGAAGGATGAGCCACAGCCTCCCTTGGGATTTGAGCCTGAAGCTGTTGAGCCTGAGCCTGGCCCTAATTCTGCTTTGCAAGATCCTGTAGAGCCTGTGGCCTCCCAGGAGGCTCAGCAACCAAGCCTCCCGACACCCGAACCTTCTGACATGGAGGAGGATCAAGGGACAATACCTACTTTCAGCCAGTGTCAAGCAGAAAGGGAGGGACTTTGGCATTCAAGGAGACTTTATGAAAAACTTTGGAGCAGTCAGCCTCAGCACCTGCAGCTTTGTAATTTAAACTGGTGCAGAAGGTCTGCCTTGGTGCCAGAGATTATCTGAGCTTCTTAGTGAAAGCCTCTGGCTCTGGCTCTCCTTGTTCCTTGGCCTGAAATCTTGACTTTCGGACTGCCTAGTTGCTCTGCCTCTCTGGAATCCTAGACCTTTCGACTGCTTGACCATTCTCTGTCTGGACCTTTGGATTGGTAATACAGATCTTTGCTTTCTTGCTTTGCATTAGCAAAAGACTTTATTTGCCTTCAACCCTCACAGGAAGCTGCTATCAGCACTCTTGGTGGACTTCCTGGATAACATGCCAGATGGATGGACTCTGTTAAGGATGGCATGAGTATGGGGTTGCAGAAATTTAGTAGAGCAGTGGAGGACAGGGAGTCTTGGAGATGCCTCATCCATAGCGTTGCCATTGGTCAAGATTGACTTGAGGGCAGTTAACAACAAACAACAATGGAAAATATAGTACTTGTGTAGTTATTCATTTGACTATACAGTGCAGTGCAATGTAATTACAATTGACCAATGTGGCAATCAAAGGTCTTAATCTGTCTTTTAGGTAACACATGTTCAAGTTTAGGCCAGAGTCCCTTTCACAAGCTTACTCTAAATTGCACAACTTCAGTGCTAGGCTGCTTGTCTAATGACAAAAGCTGTGGGGAAGTCACAGTTACTTTTATCTTTGAACTTGCTGATCAGCTCTAGAGTGGAATAAAGAAATATCTGTTACTCAGCAGCCAAAGCACCACACCTTAGCAACCTGAGTACCTACTACAGGAAAATTACATAGTGATCAAATGCACATGATATGTGTCACGAGAAAACTATTAATGTCTGACAGGATAAAAGAAAGTCACAACAGCCAGATAAAAGGTTGATAGATATCCACCTTAAATTTCATCCTTCTAAAACGACTAACATGTATTATTTGGTAATGAGGCTAGAAGAAGGAAAGTTTACTGTGCCATTTAAAAAAAACAACTAACAGGTACAATTGACAGTTTAGCACCAGAATAATGTTGTGCTTCCTGGAGATCTTAACTCTGAGTTCAGAATAGCAGGGAAGGGGACTGGCAGAATATAAGTGATGAAAAGGTGTCTTTAATTATTTAGTTTCTGGCTGGCACAAGAATTGCACTTGGAGTTGATAATGACTAGAATAATAGGTCTTTTGAACAAGGACCTCTGTTTTTGTATAATTGTAAAGCACGAATTGCTTTAATTGCTCCACAGTCAAATTACAGTCTGTACAATGGTTAGACATGTATAGTATGATTTAAATCTGAAACCACATGTCTTTCCAGTTTCTCTGTCCTTCTTGACTATTGGGTTTCCACATACAAGAAGGGAAGAACAAGACACTTGTATTCCTGACAGGTCAGATACAGACTGCCTCTTGAGTCTCTTTCACTGTCCAGGATCTCATGTTGCTCTGGAAAACTGTTCCTGAATGCTTTTGAAGCCTTCATAGCCTTAATTCTGGTGTGTCCTCTGCCTGCTGCCTTAGTTTATAAAGACAAAGATTAATGTCTTTGGACATAGATTATCTTATTTCCTAGGGCAGATAGGTAATTTCTTATCTTAATCTGGCAATGTCTCTCAGTCCCTATCCTCTGTGATTCATTTCTATTTGTGTTCAATTCTTTTGTGGCTAGCTCACTTGGATACATAGCTTTCTTAGCTGGAGATATTACAGCCTTATAGAGAGGCCTTGGATAAAATGACCAGAATAAACACCTACTTCTGATTGTGGAGTACGGTTATTAGTTGGAGTTGACTGACTACGGGTAGATAGGTCAGGGATCTGTCTTAATAAAGGCAGCTTTGGACATTCATATTTAAAAAGGAGACTATGTATAGAACGAATGCTTCCAGTAATCTAGCTGTTTAATGTTTTGATGGTTTTTGAAGATATACACTGAAATATATTTCAAGGCTGGACAATGCAACTACCCATATGCGGTCTCATTTGATATAAGTGCAAATTGTGTTTGTAGACTGACCCTATAATCTGAATTTGTGGGACAATTCCTATATTTAGCATGTGTTCTCTCTGCACTGTGTAACTACAGGTACAAGTGTCCTCATTCTGTGAAGATAGGGTGAGAGTATATCTGCTAATGTTGCATCTAGGAATTTAATCACTGAGGAAAGCAGTTCATTATCCAGGAGCACTGGCTATGCCAAATCCATCTAGTTTTTATTTGTGTATAGTGAATGTTATGTTCTGAAGGCAGTTGTAGTGAAATACAAGCAAGGACAGGTGGAGTGGGCAGACCAGAATAAAAGGTGCAGCACTTTTATGGTTGTGTTTTCTATAAATTGTATTCCTTGCAGCACTTCACAGGGAAACCAATGGCCAAAAGCATGATTATCATTTTAACTCAAACAGAAATCTATGATCAAAGTTCACATGCTGTGTATGAATGGTTATTAATTAGCACGTTTGGGAGTGCAAAGATTTATCTGAAGAATCCTTAAATAACCTTGTGATGTGTTGCTCTTAGTTAAGCCTTTTGCGACATAGGCTGAGACTCTACCATATTTCTTCTTCCTTCTTCCACTTCACTTCCGTCCCAATTGCATTATCCTTTTCTCCTCAATATGTGCATTTTTATATTGAAATTGCACAAAAAGAACAATTTGCCAAAGGTCAACATTGATATCATAGACCATAGAAACAATTAATTTCAGAAGTATGTGAACCAATAATGTTTTTTCTCCCCTCCAAAGCAAAGTCTAAAGGTTATCAATGGCTATTACATTTAACAAAAATGGAAAGATGTGGTTTAAGCCACTTCAGACAAGAATATTATAAGTGGCAATAAAACAAATAATTAGATCTACAAATTACACAAAATCTGTTCTGAGGCCTGTATGTAAAACATACACCTATTATAGCTTCTTAATGCAAGTTGCCAGCTTAATTGATGAATTTGAGTTGTGGCACCTCAAATTCCTGTTTGTCAGTGTACAGAATCATGTAAAATTGATATGACTGGCTTCCTTTGAGGTTTACCTATGGAATGTGTTATCCAAGGATTTGTCATTCTTGTTATGTGTCTTCAAGTAGTTTCCGACATATGGTGATCCTAAGGTGAACCTAGCATGGGGTTTTCTTGGCAAGTTTCATCAGAGGGGTTTTTGCCACTGCCGTCCTCTTGAGGCTGAGAGTGTGTGACCCAGTGGGCTTACATGGCTGAGCCAGGATTAAATCCCTGGTCAAGAATACACATTGTTAATTGTACCTCAAGGTACTGTACTATACACATTCACCTGGGAAGTAGGCAAAAATTAAAATTAAAACTAATTTTTTTAAAATTATTTTTTAAAATCTATTTTAAAAAAAAGCTAACAGCTCCTTGTCCTCATGTGCATGGAAATTCATATTGCTCATTTCCCCCCACTCTTTTCTGTCTGATTTTAATTGGTGGCACCATTCTCACATGTCTTATTCTCATCTACTCCTTTAGAGGAACTACTGATCTTCCAGAGCAGTTTTTGAGGCAATGTCTAATGCTGGAATGGGACAGAGAACAGTTGTGCCCCTTTGGATTTCAGCTATGAAGAAGAGCTAAAAGAAAATGCAAAAGAAGCATGATTTTGACAAGTATTTTCTGAATCCAGCAGTACCTCCCCCCGAGTGGAAACCAAATTCCATGGATGCTTAAATTCGATTATATGCAATATGCATATATGCAATAGCGCAGTAAAATGGTACCCCTTGTATAAAATGGAAAAATCAGGGTTTGCTGTTTGGATTGGTTGTCGCTGAATATTTTTCAAGCTGTGGATGGTTGAATCTATGGATTCAGAGTCCATGAATACAGAGGGCTGACTGTAGTTGATTGCTGGATCTCAAAATGTTATTTGAGTCCACTGTTTTTGTGCATATGCAATACTTACCAAGACCCATAAAACCCTCTGGTTGGTCTATGGTTTTAGATCGGCTTTTCTTGTATTATCCTTGTGTGTCATAAGAGAATGAATTGTTAAACTGCAAAGTAGATGTTGTACCTCATCGCTTCATCTGGTTAAAATGTGCTTGGAGATTATTTGTTTTGTATTAGTGCCTAGTAACCTAATGCTGTCTTGGAGACATAAAACCTCCCTTTTCTTGGTCTTTTTTTATACCCAAAGTTATTTGTTATGAATTTTTGCTAGGATTAGTATTACATTCCTTCAGTTGTATTTAGTAATGCCTGTGATTTCTTTTGTACTTTATCACAAAAACAATTAAATCCTAAACTAACACCTAATCTAATGCTCAGATTTGGCTTCTCAGAGTAATCACATTTTAAAGATGTACTTGTCCTGGTCATTTAAAGTAATAATTTTCTTTATTTAGTGAGATAGGTTTAAAATTAGATTTTAAACAAAATGTTTACAGGGTTTTTGGGGGTGGAGGTGGAGGGCTTTGCTTATCACCTACTGTATCTACTCATGTATAAGTCGAGAAAAATTGACTCCAAAAATCTGAGTCGACTTATCTACAGGTCAATATGAGCACTGTACTTTAACTCTTGTAAAAAAAGAAACCAGCTCCTGATGAAAGGTAAGAATGTAATCTGTCCTAGAAGCACTGATCTCCTTCTACTTTTTCATCCATCCAGCCTTTAGGGTGAGCACAAACAGTAAATGCCTATTGGAATTTAGTACATTCTTTAGCACCTTTTTCCTTTGCTTCATCCTTTAGATCAGGGGTAGGCAACATATCCCCTTTAAGGGCCGAGGGACTTCAGCTCCCAGAAGCCTCAGCCAAGTTGGCCAATAGTCCCATGTTGGCCAATAGCTCCTGGGATTCTGGGAGCTGAAGTCCCTCGGCCCTTAAGGGGGAAAGGTTGCCTACCCCTGCTTTAGATTCTTTGTTACATGCCCCAAAGTCTTACCCTTGACTTATCCATGGGGCATATCAAAAGCCATAATTTTGGCCCCAAAACCTGCTCTCGACTTATACATGAGGTTGACTTATAGTCGAGTATATATGGTATATGTCTGCTGAATGCTTTGTGTCATCCAAATAAATTGCTGTACAGTACACTTGTTTTGTGCAGAGATGTCAACATTTTATTATTTATTTAAAAACAAAAATGGGCTTTATAGTTGTGGAGGTTTGTGGGAGAAGTATAACTGCTGTTTGACAAAGGTTTTGGTGTTAACACTAATGCTTATGGGTAGACTTGTTTTCCTCTTACATCTTTTGGTCATGTGCGCGGACCCTCCTGAACCTTGCCCATCTATTTGCCTCTTTCTTGCACTTATTTCCTGCTTTTTCCCAAAGGCCAAGCATTGTAACAACTCTAATATTAGGTCAGGTAGAAAAACTCTGCAAGTTAAGTGAGGAATCATTTATTTGGGAATCAAGCCTGTATGTACAAGAAGCTGGTTTGCAAAAATTGGGTTTATTTTAATCAGGATTTGAAACTCTCTTGACTATAGGTATATCTTAATTATAGTTACTTGAAGATAAGGTCTACTAATTTCAGTTGGACCTACCTCTCATTAAAAATAATTTTTGAACTATGTGCACTACAAAAAATGGAATTCTTTGCCCTCACTGTGTCACAGATTTTTAGATTTACTGTGAACTCCTTCATTTAATCTCTTTCTGTTTCATACTCCCTGCATGAATGTGCAAGTCACAGGTTTTCACAAAAATAAATGTATAATTTTTTGAACTACTGTAACAGGGATTGCGCCAATAGTTACAAATTTGGTGTCCAGAAAGTATCCACAAAGCTTCTGACTTTTCCCTCTTTCATTCTTTTTTAAACTGTTCACAGGTCTAACCGGGAAGATCATCAAATCAATACTTGATGGAGGATTTGAAATCTCCGCCTTGCAGATGGTAACCCTTGATTCTTTTGTTCAGAAGCCTTGTCTGGTGGGATAGCAGGGTGGAGACCAGTCTTCATCATCTCCTGCACCCTCCTGTATAGTGGCACCTTAAACCTTTCACTGGAAGCAGCATGGTTGCTTTACCTTTCAGTGTTTTCTCTTCTCACTTTGGCAACCCCTTTCAGACTCATATCATTCTCAGTTGGGTTCCCAATCTGCACTTTTGCAGTATCTTTTTTTAAAAAGCATAAAAAACCCCAGTCCTTTCCTACTTCACAACACTAGGCTTAGAGAAACTTGAGGTTTGTCAGGTCTACTTCTTTTTTTCTAAAACTCCAAGATCCACCAAACAGGGCAAGAGACATACATTTAGAGTTAAAGAGGTAGGATGCTTCTGAGCATATTCTGAGGAATTTGTTTTTTTGTATCTGAACTGAAGTGAGCACACATATAAAATAATAGCTCATTCTTGGATATCCTCCTGAATTCCCCCCAAATCAATAGAAAGGGTTGATTCTTTTCTCTCTAAAATGATGGTGTCAAAATCAGTTCTACTTTAAATTAGAGTAGATATGCTGGTAGATTCTTATTTCTCCTTTGCATCCCACTAGATTTTTCAAACAGCACGGTTTGGGAGAGGAAAAGTCTACTTTTGGGAGAAAACCCAATTTAATACAGTTGGTACAACTTGGTTGCCTATGGTGCATGCAGAGGAATGTCTGGCTGTGGCAGAGAAGAGGGGATAGTGTAAGTGGCTGTGCACCTTGTACAAGTATGGCTACTGTCCTATCTCAGTATTTCCTCCTACCCCACACCATCTGTGATGCCTAAAGCAGAATAGAACTGATGGATGAATGATATCCATTTTAAAAGCTGCAGCATGTTGAGAGGAGTCTAGCCAAGATGATAAAAGTTAAGGAAAGCATGGAGAAGACTGAGTGAGAAAGTGATACGAGGGGCAGTCTTAAAATATCTGAAATGTTTTAACATAGAAGATGGAGAGAACTTGTCTGCTTCTCCAGAAGGTAGGACCCAAACCAGTGGATTCAATTTATGAGAAAGGAAATGCCAACTAAAAATTAGAATTTCCTGATGATGAGAGCTGTTGGATAGTGGATTAGACTGCTTCAAAGGATGGTGGACTCTCTTTCACTGGAGGTTTTTAAACTGGTTGGATACCCCCTTCTCAGGGTTACCTCAGTGTTGAGTTGGACTAGAATGCCCAAGGAATTACTTCAAGATCTTTAATTTTGTGTCTCATTTGATCATGAGCTAAAACCTGAGTTCTTAGGCAGGAAACCTTTTAACTGACTCAGAATATAAATGGTTGCCTACCTTAACTTTCCCCCCTGTAAAATGGGACCAATTCTAGTTTGCTTCTCAGAGCTATAAGGAGTCTTATATGGTTTGTATATATGTTGTACTGTATCATCATCATCAGAACCCAATGGGTGCTCAGTAATGGCTCCTCTTCATCCTGAAGAGAAGTGACCAGTGGGGTGCCACAGAGTTCTGCCCTGGGCCCAGTGCTATTCAACATCTTTATCAACAACTTGGATGAAAGAATAAGGGGCATACATATGAAATTTGTAGATGATACCAAATTAGAAGGAGTAGCTAATACTCCTGAGGACAGGATCAAAATTCAAAATGCCCTTAATAGATTAGAAATCTGGGACAAAGCTAACAAAATGAATTTCAACATGGAGAAATGTAAGGTACTACACTTAGGGCGGCAAAATGAAATGCATAGATATAAGATGAGGGACCCCTGGCTTAACAAGACTACTTGTGAAGGGATCTAGGAGTCTTAGTAGACTACAAGTTGAACATGAGTCAACAGTGTGATGTGGCACCTAAAAAAGCCAATATGAGAAGGATAGTGTCTAGATCAAGGGAAGTGCCAGGCCTCACCTGGAATAACGTGTCCAGTTTTGGGCACCACAATTCAAAAAAGATGTTGAGAAGCAGGAGCGTGTCCAAAGGAGGGTGACTAAAACAGTGAAGGGTCTGGAAACCATGCTCTATGACAGGGGTAGGCAACCTTTCTCCTTTAAGGGCCGAGGGACATCAGCTCCCAGAAGCCTCAGCCATGTTGGCCAATAGTCCCATGTTGGCCAATAGCTCCTGGGATTCTGGGAGCTGAAGTCCCTCGGCCCTTAAAGGGGAAAGGTTGCCTACCCCTGCTTTAGATTCTTTGTTACATGCCCCAAAGTCTTACCCTTGACTTATCCATGGGTCATATCAAAAGCCGTAATTTTGGCCCCAAAACCTGCCCCTGCTCTATGAGGAGAGATTTTGGAAGCTGGGTATGTTTAGCCTGAAGAAGAGATAGTTAAGAGATGATGTGATAGCCCTGTTTAAATATTTGAAGGGATGTCATATTGAGGATGGAGCAAGCTTGTTTTCTGCTGCTCTAGAGAATAGGACGCGGAACAATGGGTGCAAGCTACAGGAAAAGAGGATCCACTTAAACATTAGGAGGAACTTCCTGACAGTAAGAGCTGTTTGACAATGGAACACACTGCCTTGGAGAATGGTGGAGTCTCCTTCTTTGGAGATCTTTAAACAGAGGCTGGATGGCCATCTGTCAGGGATGCTTTGATTGAGAGTTCCTGCATGGCAGGGAGTTGGAATGGATGGCCTTGTGGCCTTACTGTGTTCTTGTGAGAAGGTGATTCCCTTAGATAAACTGGTCTCAAGCCAGGTAATGCTCACAAGATGTATAATGCTCACAAATTTACAATGCTGAGGCCATTTTTCTGTCATATTCCTTCTTTCTGATATGGATACAAAATGTAGCTGTTCCTTTCTCTTCTGTTTTTATAAAATGTTAAACATGCAGCAGTGTCAAATGAGAGCTTTCACTCTGGGTGATTTTATTTCTTTCTGCTTATTTCATAAGTAATAGTTTGAACATTATAAATTGTTTCTCCTTCCCTCTAGCTTTCAGTAGAATCATAATAGATGGCTCTAAAGATTCTTTTTATATAGTGGAAAAGAATATTTGAAGCCTTTTCAGGTTATGCATATGCTGAAAAGAGCAGAATTATAAAACTTGCAGTGTTCTTACTTGGTTCATTCTGTAACAGAATCAGTACTATTGTTTAATTTATTTCAAATGTTCAGAAATCACCTTTCTGTCCCATAACTAATTGAAAATAACACATCCTTTCTCTTTTTTTATATATACAGTTCTATATGGACCGTGCAAATTCAGAAGAATTCTATGCAATTTACAAAGGTGTTGTTGCTGAATATCCTGTAAGTGAACATTATAAATTGTTTCTCCTTCCCTCTAGCTTTCAGTAGAATCATAATAGATGGCTCTAAAGATTCTTTTTATATAGTGGAAGGAATATAACTTCATATTTCTGCATTACTTTTCATTTGAGACACAAATAATGAAACCAAATGCTTGGCATGGCAAACTGCAGAAGTGGTTGTTTTAGGTTTGGCTGATCGTTGTGAGATTTCTAAAACTTGTGTTTTTCCTGCCCTTTTAAGAACAGGACAAAAATGCCTGATTCTAAGTGACTGGATTAACTGTGATCACTCAACTTCACAATCAGGTCATGCTGAAGAAGAACTTAAAAAGTTACTCTTTTGGATCACAGTTTCTGGCATGTCCCATAGCCAGTGGCCATACTGGTTAAGGAATTTCAGGAGTCCCTAACCAGCACAGTAACTTTTCTAAGCTCTGTGCCAAATCTAAATCTTCATGCTGATTTTACTTTCTCCTGTACTACTTGGGCTCACATATCTGATGTCATGATGACATCATATTGTGGGTTTCTCTGCCCCTCACAGCAGTATCTGATGAGGATGACGACTGTATCATGCGGAACAAATAGGGAAGGCTCAGAGTGCCTTGGAACAGCCAAATGTGGTGCAAAGGAATGCAGTTTTCCATAATATGTTTACTGAATGTAATTTTGTTTCTGCTTACAGGAAATGGTTGTAGAACTTTGCTCAGGACCCTGTATAGCTCTAGAGATTAGACAGGTTGATCCTGAAAAAGCATTCAGAGACTTCTGTGGGCCTTCTGATCCTGTAAGTAATGTACCTGAAAAATGTGTATCCAGGCTAAATAATCTAGGCTGAAAAATGTGTATCCAGGCTAAAAATGTGTATCCAGGCTAAATGGGAAAGGGAACACTTAGTGTTCCCATGTTTGTTAACTCTAAAAACTCCTCAAACCTTCTTTTCATCTCATGGTGGAGTGTCGAGTAGTGAGGTTCATGTATTGTGTTTCACAGCAGCTTCAGGTAGGGGATAACCTATGGCAAATGTCTTCCCTCTCCCTGCCTCATAGCTTTAAAGTTAAACTTGGATAGGTTTGGCCTCATTTATTTATTTATTATTGAATTTATACCCTACTTTTCTTCCAAAGTGGGATTCAAGTCGCCTTACTGTAACTTAAAACAAGATCAAGTTAAAATCTTATTTTACAAATGTTAAAAAATAATCAAATAATATTATTTTAAAACATGATTAAACACAGTTAAAAACACATTTAGAATATAGCTACCAATAATAAATTAAAAATACAGGCACACAATCTCTTCTGTTATATCTGTCTTGCCACTCACCACATTTATTACTTATATTTCTTTTCCAGTTTATGATCATCTGCCTCTAGAGATTCAAGGAAGTAATTGAAATTCTGAGCCTTGTTAGCGACTTGTCTACACTTGTTGATTGCTCTGTTGGTGGCTTGATACAACTGTGACTTAGTACTTGAGAAATTCACAGTTGATTAGAGGCATTATTTTCCTGCTGAACACAGATCTCCTTAATTTAGGGCAGTGGTAGTGGTGGGTAAAGTATGGCACCTCAGTGACCCCAGGAATCAAAAAGAAATTGAAAATAAATTTTCAACTTTTCAAAATGACTCAAACACCTTCTAGAGGGCATGCAGGCATTTTCACAGTGCTTTTTGCCCCTTCTGTGCCATTTTGGACCCGAGAGGCCATTTTTTAAAGACAGAAAGTGACTTCTGTGTCACTTCCTTTGTTTATTTTTTTTTTTTAAAAAAGCCTCTCTTGTCCTTAAAATGACTGGGGTGGGATAATATGATAAAATAACCCAAGTCATCATAAAGTATTTGGGAGCATTTTCTAAAAAATTTTTTTGCAGAGGGTGCAAAAGAGAGTGGGGGGGAGGGCTCCCAAGATTTCCCCAAGGATTATTGGATTTGCATAGCCTGTGATAGTTACTAATCTGGATAAGGAAATTTGGTAACAGGTGAATGAAAGTAGATATGCCTCATCATATTTTTCTTCCTCTTCCTCTGTGGCATTTGCAGCTTTATGCATAATTCCAGTGGACTCTTCCCAACCATTGGGGGGGGGGGTTGATTTTGTGTGTTCTCGCCTGCGTGGGAAAACATATGGATGGTCACATGGCTTGCCCTTGGATCAGAAATAAAAATTACAATTACTGGTTTATAGTGACTGTGACTTGAGACAGGACACATTCTGGTACATGTAAGCTAGCTAGAAAAATAGAAATTCTTCTTTAACAGGAGTAGAGATATAAATCTTCACTTAATTTCTTCTTGCAAGTAAGAATGAAAAATGCCATACATTTTTATCCTGCTAGCAAGATTATGAGAATTTCTGTGCATTTTGAAGGTGTCAGGGGAAGTCACATTGGACCCCAGGGGCATATGCAACTTGAGTTGAAATATATGAATATGCTCTCCTATCTATACCTACTCCCTTAAGTTGAAACCACTTTTTTACATGCACTATTAATCAGAGCCTTAGGTTTGAGATACAGGTTTCATAATGTTTATTTCACTGTTTCTTGACTAATAGATGTGAACAGTGGTGTTTTTAAAATGGAATTGCATTAAAATAATGTTGTCTTGTTCTAGAAGATGTTTAAACTCATTCTCTTCACATTCAGTGCAGCACCTCTGTACACAATAATGGAGGGGGGGGAAGTCCTTGGGCATTTCTGATCTCTTGAGATACACTTGAAGTCCTTTTATAGTTGTTATAGCAGGGGGATTCAAATTGACTTTGACTTTTGATTTCTAGTTTTAACATGCTTAAAGCAACTTAGTTTTAGGCATATGAAAACCCACAGCTTATGGGAAAGCATATCTTTCATACATGGCCTGCTTTTATTGATAAATATATTCAGTACAAATCTTGCCAAGAAAACCCTGTAGTAGGTTTGCTATTGCTTGTACTACTTATTACTACTATTGCTGTTGTTGTTACTACTACTATTACTATTATTACTACTACATAGGCAGTGGTTTTACACCTAGATATAGTAAAATCGTAAAATGACAGCTTGAAAACAATGAACTGCAAACATAAATAAAACAGAAAACAACAGCTTGAAGACCTATAAAAGAAGATAAAATGAAACCTTAGACACTTAAGGGATGGATAAGTAGAGGGAAAGTATGTGGTGTCAAAAAAACCCGAAGCAAGAATGGCATCAAAATATACCTCTCAGGGAAGGGAATCCTAGAAATGCATCGAGTTCAATAAGCTGCTTTTATTTGCATGTGAATGCAGCCCCAAATGCCTGACCTTCAATTTGAAAAATGATCTGCAAATATAGCTATCAAGGCACCAAGGTGGCATCAAATTTGACAAGTCAAAAGAGGCATCTAGATCTTAACATGTTTCCTTTATTGCTGCTGTCACTTATAAAGTATTGCTTATGGAGACATGACCCTTGTCAAGTTTTTTTTTATTCATTAGATAACAAAGCATAGGATCAGTAGAATATGTTGAAACTAATTTGATCCATCATGCCCCAATCTATGCCAACAATACTTGTTACTCAGAAAGCTGGATGCTTGCCTCTTGTTTCTAAGCCTTGTTGGTGACACTGCAGTCCATGTTGAGCTCCTTGCTGTTCAGCTGAGCAAATGTTTGGTTTGTTTCCACACTCAATTCAGAGTGGTTGTTTTAACCTATATAGCCCACTGCAACTTCAGACTGCAGCATCTGCCTCTTTCTATACTTTCCTACAAAAACCATTGAAGGCCAGCATGTTCTAAGTACTCTGCTAACTGGTATTTGGTGGTTGGCTTCATGTGAATGTACCTTGCCAATGGTGACCCCAACCCCAGCCCATTGTGGAATCCACTCCATAGTAGGATCCAGGGATTTTGACAGTTGTAGTTCAAAAAAGTAGTTATAATAGCATAAATTCAATTGGCAACCAAAATCCCCCAAACCCACCTTTGATACAATGTCTCCTCCTGACAGCTATTTCCTTCCTGTTGGAGAGTTGTGTGTGTGTATGCCAATGGAGTTGTGTCCATATTCATTTAATTCAATACACTGCAAGAATGTCATCTGCAGGAACTTCTGAGAACCTCCCTGTATTGAGAACTTAGGTAGTATTGTAGATAACAGTTTGAGCTATTGGGATTTTTTTTGGGGGGGGGGGGTGTTTTTCATTTCAAAATCTCTAATTTATTCTGTAAAAGGGAAGGAAAAAGTAATCTTGTAGCACCTTTAAGGTCAACCAGACTGTTTCAGTGTAATCTTTCAGATGAATGTGTAGATTCACTACAGGTATTTGAAGAAGTGGTTTGTAACCCAAGGATGTTTATGCTGAAATAAGCCAGTAGTCTTGAAAATGGCACAAGCCTACTCCCCCCCCCCCCGTCCTGTTCTACTGAAAGAAACTAACACGACTAACTCTTTGGATATGACCCCGCAACATGATCTTAAGCTAGTTGTCATGATTCAGCTTCAACCTCTCTCATCCTACAATATTGGAATAATAAATATAATTTATTTCCTGCCTTTTCCCTATATCTAGGACTCAAGGCAGCTTACAAAACCTAAAACTGATACAGATAAAAATTCACAGGCCTAAAAACATCTGATTACTCATACAAAGTTATTAGTATTAAAACAGGCTAAAATATACTTTTTAAAACTTTGAAACTATATACTAAATATTGTTGCATAAATGTTATTATTGTTGAAAGGTGCAATGATTATTGAGGTGTTAAATATACACCCACATGCACAGTGACACAAGTGTATTACCTTCCATTGAGTCTTTTGGAATTCCATATCTAGAAATGAGGAATTAATGATTATTTCTGACTGCTTTCAGCTTTACGAATATGTTTTCAGTTTAGCATGTTTGAAGACAGATCAGTTTATGATTACAAATAATTAGATGGTTCTTCAACTAGCACAATACAAAGAGAAGGAAAAGGGATTTTCATTCAGTGATTAGACCATTATCGGCTAGAGTAGAAAACAGATCAATAAGAGGCTGCAATTAGTATGTCATGCTGTCTGTGGCTGTCTCTAGTGGAAAGGACATGATTGGATTGCTTAAATGTTATTTAGGGTCAAATATTGTCAGTGTTCCATCTAAAAATATATCCACCGGTTGTTAGAAAAGCATTGCTTTGGAGATTTTGCCAGATACTGCCAGTTCTACTGTTAAGTTTCTTTATAGCCACATGGGCTACAAAACTTTCTTTTTTTAAATCACGAAAACTGAAGTTCTCAGAATGCTACTTTTTCACCCACACTGCATTCCGTGCTTTTTTTTGTGTTCTTGACATTGGAGAAGACACAGTGCCCTGATTATGAGTCAAAGATGCTACCACATTGATTCCTCTTCCATTTTTCCTGTAGGCCCATGTTGCTGATCTTTATTTATTGGGTTGATGTTGGAAGAAACCTATGCATTCTCTTTCCCCTCATGATATAGATAGGGCCTCCCTCCCTCCCCTCTTCTCTTTAAGACAAAGGGTCTCTGCAGACGGGCCCTTTGCGGCATGTTGGAGGCAGGGAAGGGGAGGGGCAGCTGCACGCCAGTCTCCCCAACCCCTCCCCGAAGACGTCCTGATGCCACGTGCCGTTACGCACGGCATGTGGCATCAGGACATCCTCTCGGTGCAGCGTCTTCACACGCTGTGCCGGAAGAGGCAGAGAAGAGCCGTGCGCCAGCTCTTGGGGCGGCCTTTTGCCGCCTCTAATAGGAGCAGCATTTTGCCGCTCTTTTAGAGGCGGCAAATGGGAGAACCGGGGCCGCTGCATGTGGTATACATATCTGACAAATATCTAACAAGTATACGAGCAGTACTAAAAATATACTAATAGATACTAATAGACCATTAGAAAATAAATAAAATAAAATAAGTACACACTTAGATAAAAGTATGATAATATAGTATGATGAATTAGGATTAAAATAGATTTAAATTGAAAATAAATTTAATATTAAAAATTAAGATTGAAGCTCAAGATTAGAGTTCAAATTCAAATTAAATTTAGATTAAATTAAGAAAAAGGAAAGGAAAATTTAAAATAAGAGGTCAGGATAACAAAATACATCCCACAACATCTTTCATACCAATTCATCACCCTTGCAGTTAACCCCAATCGTTCCAACGTATCTAGATCTTAACAGAACTGCTTTATGAAGGAACTGAGCTGTAACAATAGAGATTTTTACATTTTGTCCACTCATAAAGTATGCCAATCTAATATGAGGGTCCCAAACTGATGTTCTTTCAATATAATGATGTAAATATTGAACTCTCTCCGCTTGATATAATTTACAACTGAACAAAACATGTGAAAGATCTTCAATATCTTGATCCCCGCAAATGCAGAATCGTTCATTATAAGGGATATCCTGGAATCTTCCATATCTTACCATAGTGTCTAATTGATCGAACCTGGCTCGGGTAAATACCTCTCTGAGGTGTCTGGGGATTTGTATTTTTAGATAAAAAGGCATTTGAAAGGATCTCTTATGTTGGCTTAACCATTTTAAATTGCCTACCCTACTAAGTGTGGCAATATCTTCTTGGGCCGCGATGTCCAGGATTCTCTGTCTAGCCCCATTTCTTGCTTGATCAGACATACAACAATCTACAGGTAGACCACAACTCTTAACAAAGTTTAACAACTGGATTGCCCAAGAGGACTGCACTTGGGAATCCAACTGTTCTAATAGACATAGTCTAGGTAATCTATTTAGCTCCATTTCATTGATTTTACACCAATAGTTAAACATTCTGATTTTAGCTGTAAAGTGAATAGAGTAAATTTCTAATTCCGATCTTACAGCAGGAGCTGAGGTTCTTTTATCCACTCCCAAGATAGCTCTCAAATGTTGCGATTGAGCTGATTCTACAGTTACAGTAGAATTTGAGCCCCATATTTCTGCAGAATATAACAACATAGGTGTGATCTTAGCCTTATACACATTAAGTATTTGGACTAAGGAACCTGGGTACTTATTAACTTTTAATTTAAGAATGATATTCATCCATGCTTTTGCTCTCATTGAGCTTTTATGATGATGGCATGTCCAGGATCCATTCTCACTGAATGTTACAGCAAGATAAGAGAAGGACTTTACTTGTTCAATTGATTCACCCTCAAGTTGCCATTTGTGTCTTTGCTGACTTTTGCCAAAAACCATTAATTTTGACTTAGTTTTGTTAATAATCAAAGAATTGTTCTGACAATAACAATTGAGTTTTCTTAGCATCCTTCTGATGCCAACTTGTGAAAATGACAACATAATCATGTCATCGGCATAAAGCAAAATATTGCACGGAGTATTTAGAACACGAGGCATATGGAAAGCTAGGTCCTTAAATTGTTCTGGAAGGTCATTTATATACAAATTGAATAACAGGGGGGCTAATAAACACCCTTGTCGTACCCCTCTATATGTGTCAATTCTGTTTGACAGAGCTCCATTTAACCCATATCTCACCCTCAAACAGGTACCAGTGTATAGCGCTTTAATAAGTAACAGGAGCCTTCGTTCTATTTTAAGATCAGTTAACTTACTCCAAAGAGTCTCTCTATTCACAGTATCAAAGGCAGCTGACAAGTCAATAAAGGCCGCATACAGGTGTTTTCCTTTGCTAATATATTTAGCAATCAAGTGATATAAAATGAAGCAATTATCTATAGTGGATCGTTTTTGTCTGAAACCCGCTTGTTCTTCAACTAGAATTTCCTTTTCATTACCCCAACTTTCAAGTTTATTCAAGAGGAGTCTGGAGTAAATTTTGGCCACAATATCTATCAAACTGATGGGCCTATAATTACAGGGGTCTTTTTTGTTCCCCTTTTTATAAATGGGGACAACTATCGCCATTTTCCACCCGATTGGAACCTGACAAGTATTGTTTATATATGTGAAAAGACCTGCCAAAATAGGCGCCCACCAGTTATTGAATTGTTTAAATAGTTCTGCCGGAAGAAAATCCTCCCCTGGGGCTTTGTTATTTTTTAGCCCATTGATAATAGTTAAGATCTCATCTACGGAGACTGGTGGCCAGGTAGATGAAGGCTCAGAGGCTAGGGAGTCATCACTGTCTTGCTGATCTTCAATAGAGCTATTAGAGGAGAATAGCCCTTTGAAATAAGTTTCCCATTCCCTAGCTGGTATAGGGATATCATATGGGAATCTCCTTTCCCTTAGAATTCCTGTCACTGAATGCCAAAATATAGCTGAATTGTGAGTCTTTGCTGCTAGCTCTAAGCCTGCCCAAATTGTTGAAACGTGATTTTGTTTCTTCAGTTTAATTAATTTTTTGTATTCCTTTCTGAGGGACAACATCTTAGTATGTACTTCACTAGAGGTACTCCTCTGTGCTGCCCTCATTGCTAGCCGCAATTTCTTTTTCAATAATCTACATTCTGTATCAAACCAAGAGGAAAAATCTTGCCTGTAATTTTTGACGACAGAATTAGTTGTCAGATGACACTTTAATGTTTGACATATGTTATTAAATGCATTGAAGACAGATGTCCATTCTACAGAAGATGACCGGATTATGTTAGCCCAATTATTCATCTCTTTTATTCTAAGACTCCCTGCAATTGCGGTAGTATCAACTTTTGCCCATCTAAGTCTGCCATTTTGCCTCACCTCTTGATTATTTGTCATCCAACTATCTGCCCTACAACTTGGTCTTCGATCTGATGACCCTCGAAATGTAACACTCACGGGCTGATGGTCACTTTCCCCTCTTAGATGAACATTTATCTCAGAAAACAAATCAGCTTTACTTCTGGACACACAAATGAGGTCAAGAACACTACTAGAATTAATTGCATGATATGTGTAAGGGTATATGTAACTGTCATCTCCATTTCTTCCTCCCAAAATTTGGAGATTGGTTTTAAAAATTAAGGAAACTAATGACAATCCAGCACTATTACATTTGTTATCTCTGGAATACCATTGAGGGTGGTTATCAAAAAATTCATTTGGTATATTATTTTTTTTAGCAAAATCATACAGAGACGGCCCAATTTTGGCATTAAAATCCCCTAAAAGAATTAATATAGATCTAGGGTATCTAACTGTTAATTCATCCAATAGTATTTCTAAACTTATCCATAGATTGGTGTTAAAGAAAGGGGATGATATAGGTGGAATATATACATTTATAAGTATCACCTCTAAGCCCTTATGTTTAAATTTCACAGCTAGAAAATGGGATTGTTTGGCCCCAATGCTCAAAATTTCAACTTGCCAATACAATTCTTGTCTGATAAGTATGCACAGACCTCCTGATGCTCTCCCTTTATTTTTTACTTTTTGGGCAGGAATGTCCCAGCTTTGGAATCCCGTGAATTTTATGGATTCGTCATCTGTGGATAGCCAGGTTTCCTGAATGGCAACAAGATCAAACTTAGAAAGGAAACCCAGTAAATCTGAATTCACACCCTCTTTCCAACCTGCCGCATTCCAAGTTATTATATGAATATCATCCCCATTACCAGACTGCTCAAAATCAGAAAAGGGGCGGTGATGCACTGACACCCCCAGTCAATTAGGATTTATATCTGCCGCCCGGTTGTCTACCTCAATGTTATCAATATTACCTAAGAAAACACAGTTATTGTTCAGATGATCTCCTTTTGACAGTATTGTGGGGCAAGGTTGATGATATAGTAGTTGGCCTTCCCGCTTGAAATCCATCAAATTTTGAGGCCCTAAGATCCCTTCCTGTTGGCTGACCCAATGTATTACTGCTCTTTCTTCTATAACTGGAATCCGTTTAGCAAGAGGTTGATTTTGTGCCTGGGTTCGTATCAGAGGAGATATATCTGATCTCATAATTTCCTCACACTGCGTCTTTTGTACACACACATCAGACCTAGACTCAGTGGGAGCCATCGAAGTGGAATCGGATACCCTTAGATGATCAAAAGGGTCACTTGCTCTACGCATTGGATGTGACAGATATAAGGGTTCATTCATATATATGGATGAATCACAGCCAACCGGCTTTGGGGAACCCAGGTCAATCAACGGCTCTGTAGGTATTACTGTATTCTTTAAAGATTGTTTTAGTGTTTCCAGCTTAAGCAAAATAATGTCTTGATCTTCTCTTGGAAGTAGTCCAAATGCATCTATGAAGCTGTCCTCCATCTGACACCGGCTGGGTTGGTTCTCAGCTTCAGAGCCCTTTTGGGTCAGTGCCGGGGACATAACCCCTTTTACAGCTCTAGAGCCAACAAACAAAGGCTTGATTCTTTGATCGTGAAAGACTCGAATAGGAAAAATTTGGTATCGAGCTAAATAGGCCTTCATCCTAAGTAACATCAAAGGGATGGTAGAGTACCTGAAGAACAGTAGAATTCTGGTTAAATTTAATGCCCCAGGAAGCCATTCGACAGAATCTAAGTCAATCTGCTCTAGTTGGCAATGAAGGAGTTTTCCCAAAGAGGATTTAATTGCTCTCTTAGAGAACCACTGACCATCATTAATTCTGTTCTTATGAATATTTAATACAATCCTTTTCGGTTGAAGTATGCAGTTATCTATTGTAAGTTTTTTGCTATTTTTTGTGGCATCTTTAGAATATACCTGGTTCTCTAGTGGTAGGATCTCCGACACTGTATTATTTGTTTTTGAGAACAACCTTCTTCGGCCCAGATTTTCATCATTTCCTTTAGCCCTAACTGCTTGAGCAGACTCTTGAACATGTTTGTTCATCTTGGTTACCTTAGTTCCACAGTTGGTGATACAAGGGGGGCTGGAAGATGATCTTACAGGTACCTTTTGCTCCAACAACTCTATTTCTCCAGTTAACATATTCAGTTTGTGTTTTAACTCAGCTAACTGTTCAGATATAAAAATGACAGTTTGTGTGGTAATTAAACAGTATTTTGTCATAAGTTGCATTGGGTTCTCCTCAGGTTGTTGTTCCTCATTCTGGTTCTTCACATTTTTAACAAACGTCTGGATATTTCTATGGTTCATTTCATGGTCCTTGCAACTAGCACCAATAGTACTTGGTTGAACTAACAAGCTGTGAGAGGGCCCCAGATTTCTACCATTATTTTCAGATGAATTGACATTTGGAGGAGGAGAGGGTTCCAAAAGTTGCTCCTCCCCTAACTCTAGTTGTGAGCTGGTTACCAAGGATTCAAATCTGTTAGTGGTATGAATGAGGTTAGATTTCAATACATTCCCCTTGCCTGCCAAACACTCATAGATTCTTGGCTGTTTGGGTAATTTCATTTGAGGAATTGAGTTTGGGCTCCCACCTAGCTGTTTTCTTCGTTTTCTTTTTCCCATTATTTATTTAATTAGGAGGCTTACAAATGGACCTGACTACAGAATTACAAGATAAGTATACAACCGTGCACTTCTTTCCAGAAAGGAGGTGGAGCGGGTGTGGCCCAGGAGCGCAGCCTCTCTCTCTCTCTCTCTCCCTCGCAGCGCCGCCGCCGCCGCCGCCCGAACACAGGCTGTTGGGGCCTTTTTTGAAGGCCCGGTCTTCCCTGGTGCGCCTTGCGCCTCTTTTGCTGGAGGGGAGGGGGAGCAGGTGTGGCCCAGGAGCGCGGCCTCTCTCTCTCTCTCTCTCTCTCTCTCGCAGCGCCGCCGCCGCCCGAACACAGGCTGTTGGGGCCTTTTTTGAAGGCCCAGTCTTCCCCGGCACGCCTTGCGCCTCTTTTGCTGGAGGGGAGGGGGAGCGGGTGTGGCCCAGGAGCGCGGCCTCTCTCTCTCTCTCTCTCTCTCTCTCGCAGCGCCGCCGCCGCCCGAACACAGGCTGTTGGGGCCTTTTTTGAAGGCCCAGTCTTCCCCGGCGCGCCTTGCGCCTCTTTTGCTGGAGGGGAGGGGGAGCGGGTGTGGCCCAGGAGTGCGGCCTCTCTCTCTCTCCCTCTCTCTCGCAGCGCCGCCGCCGCCCGAACACAGGCTGTTGGGGCCTTTTTTGAAGGCCCGGTCTTCCCCGGCGCGCCTTGCGCCTCTTTTGCTGGAGGGGAGGGGGAGCGGGTGTGGCCCAGGAGCGCAGCCTCTCTCTCTCTCCCTCTCTCTCACAGCGCCACCGCCGCCGCCCCCATTTTTCCTGTAGGCCCATGTTGCTGATCTTTATTTATTGGGTTGATGTTGGAAGAAACCTATGCATTCTCTTTCCCCTCATGATATAGATAGGGCCTCCCTCCCTCCCTCCCCTCTTCTCTTTAAGACAAAGGGTCTCTGCAGACTGGCCCTTTGCGGCATGTTGGAGGCAGGGAAGGGGAGGGGCAGCTGCACGCCAGTCTCCCCAACCCCTCCCCGAAGACGTCCTGATGCCATGTGCCGTTACGCATGGCGTGTGGCATCAGGACATCCTCTCGGTGCAGCGTCTTCACACGCTGTGCCGGAAGAGGCAGAGAAGAGCCGTGCGCCGGCTCTTGGGGCGGCCTTTTGCCGCCTCTAATAGGAGCAGCATTTTGCCGCTCTTTTAGAGGCGGCAAATGGGAGAACCGGGGCCGCTGCATGTGGTAGCAGCGGCCCCGATCCTCTGCTTCCCTGGGCGGCCCTGGGCCGCCCGTCTGCATCCCCCCTAACTGTCTTTATCTGAAGAGTCTAAACTGCCAGTAAGCAGTCAGTTGCAGTCTCTCCTTGCTATATTAAAGATGGTGAGATTTCATCTCTTTACCCAAACCATTACCAGTTCGATTAGGTATTAGTTATTTTATGTCAATATTTATTAAAACCATTATTGTTTGTTTTTAAACCACAACTACATGTTTGTCATTTTGTTGAGTTAGGGCCTGAACAGACTGCCAGAAATAATCCAGCTTGAGAACATGGTCTCAGGCTGGATTATTTCTGGCAGTCTGTTCAGGTCCTTAGTCTTTATTCTTTAGGAAAGCATATTAAAATATAGTCTGGCCTATGTTTTTTGCTGCTCTGCTGATGAAAGCTGAGCTAAGTTTAACTTTCTTACCTGCATATTTTAGTTTACCTTTAAAAGGGTTAACACCTTGGGAAATTAAAATTGCACCCCATAGTTGATTTGTTTGTTTTCTGTCTTTTCCTTTTCAAAAATATTTTCATATTTGTATTTCAGAGCTGCACATAGGCCATCTCACAGCAAAGTCTGTCAGCTTTTTAAGGGACACAGACACAACTGTTGCAACTGTACTTTTCTCAGGTGTACTGCTTCTTACAAGCATTGCTTCTGGTTCATGATGGAATGCCAAATTAGAAATATGGAAACTCCTTATATATCATATTTCCTCAGTCTAGCACCTTCCAGCTGTGCGAGATTTCAACAATCTTCGCTATGTTGCCACGAAATGATGAGAGCTCTGATCCAATAGAGTTGGATGTACAATACTAGGCAAAGTTGTCATCTATAGTTTCTGCATTCAGCAGAGTCAGGGAAAGGACCAACAGACAGAATTGCTTTGAAAATCTTTGTTCACCAAATGGTCTGCAGAAAAGGGGGCATTGAAGATTTATGTAATTAACAAATTGGCAAGTGTTTGTGTCTATGTGTTTGTAGGTTGATTATCCCTTACCCATAATTCCAAAATACAAAGTAGTCCAAAATCAAAAACGTTTTGATCTACAATTCAAATAGTATGGTATATCCCTTTACTGTATTTGTGAGGCTTGAGAGAAATACGAGGATCTGTGAAATGTCAGGAATCCATGCTTCCCACTATTCCTCAGTCTCTCTCCAGCCTCTGTCTCTGTAAATACAGGTATCCCAAAATCCATCATCATCATCATCATCATCATCATCATCATCCAAAATATGGAACACTTCTGGTCCCAGGCATTTTGGGTAAGGGATACTCAACCTGTATATATCACTTCTTATTTGTTCTTGTTAGCACATTGACAAATTCTCTTATTTATGGGACTGGGTGTTCTGCTTCATTGGGGCTTTAAATAGTCTTTGTAATTTAATTTTTATACAGCATTTACATTTTCAGGTTTCTGACTGGATCACCTTCAGAAGTGCACAGTACAATTGGCTTTTTTGTCTAAATTTATAAATAGTGATTTTAACTGCTTGTTAGATAGAATATTGTCCTCTGCATAAGGCTTGGATATTTGTGTCTAGATGACACAGACCTTGAAAACAGAACATTTTGTCAAGACAAAAACCAAACACACACACACACAAAACACCCTCTTGCTGGTTGAATCATACAGAAAAGAAACAGTGGCATTGTATATGTCAGATAAGGAAAATAGTGACATCACTGAGTTGTGAGTTACTTGTTTCCCTTTTTCATTTTCTCAGGCATGAAATATTACAGTATTTCTATTTTTTACCTTTTGGCTTTAGTGATGTGTAAGCTTAATTGATT
Organism: Phrynosoma blainvillii; assembly: GCA_026167975.1. Taxonomy (NCBI): domain Eukaryota; kingdom Metazoa; phylum Chordata; class Lepidosauria; order Squamata; family Phrynosomatidae; genus Phrynosoma; species Phrynosoma blainvillii. The sequence continues at coordinate 306,191,412 of JANUYF010000003.1, read as the reverse complement.
TCAGAATGTCATTTAAGGAAGAATGATTCAGCTACAGAAATGAATATAACTTGGATGCTACATATATGATTGACAGTGAAATGGGTTTTCTGAAAAAATAGAAATGGAATTTTTCCACTTGTAGCTCTTAGTAATGTTATTTAATTTAGCATGTTTGATTTAAATAGCATATACTTCCCTTATATTTAACCAAAAGAATATGACTACATATTTTAGGACCCATACCAATAGAAAGCTGAACCTAATATATCTTGTATCAACAGTTTTTGTTTTCTGAGGTATAACTGTAGTACTTGGAGCTTCACTCATTCACTCATCCACTGCACTACTTATCAGTTCTGCTTCAAGTTGAGAAAAATCTGATTCACTGCAACTAGTTGAACATTCTGATTCACAAAGGAGAGGTGTGAGTCTGTGAGCACAAGCAACTTATCACATTTTTCCTTTCCTACTTGTGCTGGTGACAGATTGAGTTGTAAGAGATTTAGCAAAATAGAAACAAGCTTAACAATACAATCATTTGTTTATGTATCCCTCTGAGCATCAGGGTTTGCCCATGATTGTCTTTTAGAATAATAACTATAAATGCATATATTAACATTTCTAACATGATTGATTGAAGCAGACCAATTCAGGCTGGTGTGTGTGTGTGTATGTCTGTGTGTGTGTGTGGAAAAATTTCCATGTAACAATATAACATCAAAAAATTGGCCACCCATATCTCTGAGATTTGCTACAGGTAGCAATTTACCAAGTTAAGTTTATTGTAATGACATGCAGCCACATGGAAAATTGATCCTAGCAGCCTTTTCCAATGGCATATTCTCCAGATGCTCTAGGCTTCAGCTTGAATTGGTCCTTGCAAGTCAGGGATGAAAATTGTATCCCAAACATCTGAAGTGCACTAGTTCGGGCAAAAATGCTTTGTGGCCTTAGACCTACCCGGGCTCTTCAGACTGTTCTTTTTGTGGTCAAAAAGGTGACTTGCCTCTTATGGAAGCTACTTAAGCAGTAGCTCAGACTTTGGCAGCTCATTGGGGTCTCTTGTTCTTCTGTCGATTTTTGGCACCATCAGTTTTTGGCACTGGCTCTGGCGGCAGCCAGCCATCATTACCATCCAGTTATGGAACATTTCAGGGTTGGCATGAGGTCAAGGGTTCTGGAATTGATTTGATACTGCAGCATCTAACAGTTCAGTTATTGTGGATGCTGCCTAATTCAAAGCCTCTCAAGATCTCTCTCCCCCAGTTAACCATGAGGGTAACAAGATGATTATCATGAGATAACAGTTATTCTACTACTTCCTTGTTCTCATGGACTGCTGACTGTGTTGCATATATTAGTGCTTATTAGAACTCTCTATGGGAGGAAGTTTCTCCATGACAAATGCTTTTTTCCATGTTTTGATAAGCTATCTGTGTTTCTATCCCCAAATGGGGAGCATTTTGTAAGCCACCAAGCCCTGACACTGAATTTACTCAGGGGTGGTGATTGCTATGGCTGTGACAATCCACATGTATGCCTGGCTTCTTCTTCATAGTTCCCAAGTTCTCCTTCCTTTCTAAATCTTTCTTTTATCTGTCTATGTGTCAATGAGTCATCACCATTACTGCACTACTTACCAGTTCTATGTAAAAGTATACTTTCTTCAAACCTGCTCCACTTTCTTATCAGCATTGTGTGTTTTGTCTCCACCACTTCATTTTGTTTAAAAAGGATGGATGTTGGATCTCATCCTGGATCTTCAATATGTTATCTGTAATTCCACTGCATGGTGGTCACTCTAGATTCTATCTTTCTTCTGATGGAAAACTGAATGGTTCACTAGCACGACCTGAAGAAAGTGTATTTTCACATTGTGATGTGGCCATCCCATAAGGGTCTCCTTTGCTCCATGGTGGGAAGAGGCATATATCACTTCTGTATCATGTCCTTCAGTGTATGCATTTCCCTATGTATGTTCACCAGGCACATTACCCTGGTAGTTGCATGGCTTTGCTGACAATGGGTTGTTTTTTTCATGCACAGATGACTGGATACTTGTGTAGCCGCCTTGATTGTACTCAGAGGGGCGGGGTACAAATAAATAATAATTATTATTATTAACTATTCTTAGTCACTTAATGAACTCAACTATTCCAAAAACTTCTGAAGTTGAGTGTGAATTGCAAGGGATTTACCTCTGCCCTTCTCAATCACAGAGATCATTAGACTATGTTGGATTTTATATACAGTAAGTTTTTTCTCTACTAGATAATATGTACAGAGCTCTTCAGAGGGCCAGTCTTCACTGTATATGCATGAGGAGATTCTCTCTTAGGAATATTCAGCTGGCACTGGGTCTTACAACCCCACCATGTCTTTTGTACCTTTTGTCAAGCTTTGGAGGTGGCCCCTTCAGACTTCCGCCTTGTCTTATTTTGACCCTCTGGCAGACTCTTGTAATGAAAGACTCTTATATCTCTTGTTGTGGTTATTGGGGATGCGATTTCGCTCCCTTACCTACTCTGTCAGTTATTACTGATGTGGGATGCAAGTTCTGCTGGTCTCCCAGTTGGGGGGTCAGTGCTCATGAAATGAAAAGGCTCTCCTCATCTGTGTCCTTGAGCTTTTGGTGGCTTCGAAATCCTTTCAGTCTTTCAAGTGAATTGTCCAAGGTGAGATGGGTTGATTATTGCAGACACCTTCCCCATGATTTTTTATTTACGTCAAGGGATGGGTAAAGTTGTAGGATTGGTACAGCCAATAAAATGTTCTGGTATCTTCCATCCATCTGCCTGGAGTATTCTTGCAGATGCCTGAGCCGAGCACCTGTTTCATGTCACAAGTGGCAGCTGTTCATGACCTTTCTACAAATTATCTTCCAGGAAGAAGGTGGGCAACCGTGTGCTTGTTCATGTGACCTCATGACAAGAAATGTAAGGAGTCCCAGAATCATGGGCCATCTTGACAATGTGTGCCCTGCACTGCTGGAGAGATTACATAGTATATACCTGCTATTTTTCTTCTTATCAAAAGTTATTCACAATGATTTGGCATACCTGGACCAGGTACATTTAGAACACTCAGAGTGGGCAGGTTGTTGTAGTTGTCTCCGTCCTGCATAATTCCAGTAGTCATTATTGAAGACTCCCACCAAATCCAAACTTGTTAATGCTCTCTATTGATGAGCTAGCTGTCTAGACCTCTAAACAATCAAGCCCATAGTGTGGAAGCTCTCTCTGATTTCTTCTGCTGATCTGAGCCCACAGGCTGTTCACTAAGTGCTTTTATATGTGAATTGTGTTCTCTGAATCCCTTCAGAAGGTTCTTCCAAAAGAGGCCACAGATGCTGCTATGTTGGACTTCATAGTATCCTTATCCAATTGTTGTCTCTGTGGTCCAGAATGCTGACTTTCACATCTCAATATCCCCTGGATTTAGAGTCATGGATGAAGGCTTCGCTTGGGAGGGCTCTGCTTTTCCCCTGTACATCATGACACTTCCTCTTATGCCTCCTATGGTCAGTAGCTTGTTAGTCTCCCATTTGTATGATCCCCATAGACCAAGAAGAAGGAGGACAGGTTGCTTACCTGTAACTGTAGTTCTTCAAGTTACCATCTGTGAAATCACACCACCACGCCCATCCTCCCCTCATCATGTCCTGCTTCTCTTTATATCCTGGGCTGCTGCTTTTGGCATCCATGGCACTGAAGGCTTAGATAGGAAGCAAGCTGGTAGGTTGCCCAGAGAGTGAGTGGGGTTACCATCAAAATGCTTCTGTAATAGCTCTAGAAGGTTCTGAATAATGTACTGCCTAGGTGCAGGATAACCCATTTGCATGATTTCACAGATGACCACTCAAAGAACTACAGTTACAGGTAAACAACCTGTCCTTCCTTTCATCCTTCACCCCTAGCCATGGTGGCTGGGTCTGAGGGAACCAGAGTCTAAAATATGGAGGACTATAGGTTATCTATACCTGTTCTACCAGTAAGGATTTTTAAGGTAGGTTATGCACATGCAATGTAAACTGTGCTAGAACAGACATTCTTTGTAAAAGCAGCCCTTTGCAGTGGCTGATAGATAGAGCAGCTGTAGTATGAGCTTTTATTCTTATTGTCTTTTGAACCATTAATTAAACAACACTTTTTTAAAAAATACACAATGAAATGTAGGTGATTAAACAAATGTTTGGTAGATGAATAATTTAGGGTTTGCTCACTGGTCTGTTCAGCGTGCTTCCTTCTACTGCAGGACAACCTGAGCAGAATTTTGATCAGTTTATTTCTTTGCAGTATGACAAATATCCATTACTAACCAAATTTGGTACATATATATTTTTTAAAAAAATAACAAGCAATATATTACATTTCTTCTTTCTCTTCACATGGTTGTAGGTATGTAAGATTAAATACACAGAAGTAGGCATGTAAAAAGAAAGGTGTTAGCAATATTTGCTGTAAGAAGAGGTACACAATTAAGAGAATGCAGTTTCTCTCCAGCTGTTTTGGAGGGCAGTTTCCCCAATATAGTTAGAGACAAACCAAAATATATAAGCAACATGGAACAGTTCCAAATCATGGTTGATTCCCTGATAGATGTATTATACATGTTTTCTGCTTTTGCAAACATTCTTATTTACATTTCTGGGCACACACAAAACCTATTAGGATGTAAATCTAAAATGTAATATATGAAGTGGGTCTCAGTGCTACATGAATGTACATTGCTGGACTTTCTCTACCAGCTGAATCATATTTGAGATTACCAGTTGTATCATCTCAGAATGTGATTACTTCAGACTGTGGTGGCTATAAAGTTTAACCCTATAAAGCCATGAATTTCAATGTGATTACTTCAGACTGTGGTGGCTATAAAGTTTACCCCTATAAAGCCATGAATTTCAATGTGATTACTTCAGACTGTGGTGGCTATAAAGTTTACCCCTATAAAGCCATGAATTTCAAGATTTTGGGGGGAATTATAGGTGGAATCTTATATGTACACACTGTCTTATGCATTTTTGCTCAAAAGTAAGCCTTTAAAATTTCAGTGGGATTGGTAAATTTTGTTTATCAGAATGAAGTCAGATGAAATGAAGGGACTATTATTCTACTTCTAGTAGATGTATTAAAATAATTTTGCAGATAATCTTAGTCATGTTGCTTATGGGTATGATATTATGGATTCAATAGATATTTGAAAAATTCAAATTGCATCTAGCTGTTTCAAATCCCTTGATTTGAAAAGATTTGCACCTAATGGAGGAGAGTCAGTCAGCATTCGTGAGATGAGTATGAGGTATGCTGAGTGATAGCTTTCTTGTTCTTGCTCATATAAAGAGCCACCAATCTCTTACTTCCTATTTACAACTGGATAAATAGAAGTTAGGTGTAAGAGCATGATTATTTTTTTGTCCTTAACATAAGTCTTAATATCTCTTGATTTTGAATAGTTCTCAGTCTCTCTCCAGTCAATACTATCAGAGCAGTATAGCGAGAGAATGAAATTAATAAACAAACAAACAAATCAGAAACACAGCTACAGTAAAATCCTAGTGTAATATCTAACTTGAGATCTTTTAACAAGTCTAGGCAAGTAAAAAGTGTTTCAGTATCACCAAAGAGTGATAATACCAGGCAGAAATCATCAGGGGAGGAATTCCACATGTCGGGCACACCAATTGAATTCCACAGATCGAGCACGCCAGTATTCTGTCACTGCTTTCCTCATTGCAGATGTACATGGAACAGTAGAGGTTGATTTTAATATTTGGGGAGATTCATGCAGAACAAAGAAATCCTTTTAGGTATATTTGCAAAGTATGTAAGCATGGTGTAGTGATTTGAGCATTGGACTATGACTCTGGAGACCAGGGTTCAGTTCCCTGCTCAGCAATGGAAACCACTCTCTCAGCATCAGAGGAAGGCAAAGGCAAAGCCCTCTGAACAAATCTTGCCAGTAAAACACCGCAATATGGCTGCCTTTGTGTCACCATAAGCGGAAAATCACTTGAAGGCACATAGCAACATGTAACACTAACATGGAGGGTCTTTCCATGCATTTCTGGAGCAGCTGGTTCTCTCTAAGTTCTTTCTATGCCACGTGTTGCCACAAATCATCTATGATGTTGGGATACTCAAAAGAAGACACACTAGTCATACACTGAACAAAACAAAACTCGCAATATGTAGTAGAACAGTGTTAAAATAGTTTTGTATAACACACTAAAAGCCACCTGTTTCCTCCCAGGCTGATTCCCTATTTGGCTGTTTTCATAGGCAAATTAGCCTGTGTGCTTTGGAAGAAATCACTTGGTCACATTTAACATTTTGTTTACTGCTACTTATTTTTCTAACATGCCACATTTAGCTTGTAAAGATACCCATGTTTCACCTGTAAATGTTAGGTTTCAACAAGTTGGACTAGAAACCTGCAGTCACAAAACTGACTTATTAGTCTGAATAAGTATGTGAAAATGCACTTCCATCACTCTCTGAATAATCTGTTTCTTCTTTCCTTGGCTTTTCCTCAAATCTATATTTTAGAGGAAAGAACTTTCAAAACCATCTTTGAGCATTGTTTGGCAGAGAAAATGTTAAGAACTTTATGGAGTTGCTGTAAGGCAACCTGAAGGCACAGAGATACACATCAACACTTTTCTTTTGCTGGCTTTCCTTCAGCCATCTTGCTTTTGTAACTCATGTCCCTTAACTTTCCTACTTCCTCGTGATATCCTATAGTTTAGCCTGGTCTACAAAGCTAGCTGTTTTCCTGAAGCCTGTGTGGGGTTTTAATCTCAGTCATAGCAATAAAACGCTCCCTCCAAACCCAAGATAAGATACTGGAAATATACTATATTGTTCCTTGAGCATGTGAAATGTTTGTGAGCATTAGTAGGTTGGTGTCAGTTTAATTGTAGCACTTCACTGCTCCAAATGAAAAACAAAATGGCTGCTGAATTTTAATTGAGTCAATAGTAGTTGGCCAAAAATGCATGTATTGGTTTGCCATCTCAACCTCATTTGCATCCCATCAGATCAAATTACAGTTCAATTACTTGTCTTTTTTTTTAATATTCCCATTCTGGATCAAGTATGTACTTTTCCAATGAATGTTTAGTGTGTTGAAGTTTTTAATTACAGTATATACTCTTAATATAAGTCAACCTCATGTATAAGTCGAGGGCATGTTTTGGGGCCAAAATTATGCATTTTGCCATGACCCATGGATAAGTTGAGGGTAAAATTTAGAGGCTTCAAGCAAAACTTCAGTGTGTGTATGTGTGTGCATAGCAAGAGAGACTAAGGGGCGTTACAGACCAGCTGAAAGGGCTGGCCTGGGGGTGGAGTTGGGGCGGAGCAGCCTCACGCCAGCTGCCTCAACCCCACCCTGACACCCTCCTGGTTCAGCGTCCAGACATGCTGTGCCGAAACGCCGGCTCTTAGGGTGGCCTTTTGCCACTCCTAAAAGGAGTGGCATTTTGCCACTCTTTTAGGGGCGGCAAAAGAAAGGATTAGATGAGTATACGGTTGTCTTTACAAAGATAAGTTTTCTAAAAGGCATGATGAGGCAGTATAGCAAACCTGCCTTTGCACTTTTTTCTTTTGACTTTCTTCAGTAATCATTTCATGTCTTTTCTTATCTGTTAGTGGTGTTATCTGCACATCTTAAATTGTTGATGTCCCTTCCTCCAATTTTCATGCCTCCTTCCTCCAAGTTTAATCATGCTTTACATATGATACATTCAGTGTACAAGTTAAACAGACAGGGTGATAAAATGCACCCTGACCCCCATGCCAATTAGAAATCATTCCATTTCTCCAGATTCTATTCTGTCCCCATTCTTTTAGGAGTTATCCATGTTGTTTTTCTTGACCTACAGAATCAAAGTCTTTGCTGTAATCTATAAAGTACAGGCTATTTTTTCTGAAATTCTTTGGTGCTCTCCATTATCCAACATATATTTGCTATACGATCCCTAGGTTCCTGAACCCAGCTTGGAAATCTCGCATTTCTTGATCCATATATGATAAAATTCTTCGTTGTTGAATTTTCAGCATCATGTTGCTTACATGGGAAATTATTGCAATGGTTGAGAGGTTGGGCCAACAAAAGTATCACAGAATAATGTATATGTACAAGGCTGAATGTTATGAATATGAGTCTCATGGGTTTTTTCTGGGGCTAAGAGTATGTGACTTGCCCATGGTCATGCTATGGATTTCCATGGCCCAGTGATGAATTAAACCCTGGTCTCCAGAGTCATAGTCCAATGCTCAAACCACTACACTATGCTGACTCTCAAGGCTGGACTAATTTTGGCCTTTTTGTCATTTTTTGTTAGCTACCTCATGTCAACTTTGACTTATGGCGACTCCATGAATGATACATCTCCATGACCCCTTAGTTTCAGCCTCTCTGCTCAGGTCCTGCAGGTTCAGGCCTGTGACCGCCTTGATTGAATGTAGCCATCTTGCATGTGGTAATCCTCTATTTCTACTGTCCTCTACCTTTTCCAGCATTATTGTCTTTTCTAATCAGTCATGCCTTCTCATGATGTGGCCAAAATAAGACAGTCTCAGTTTTGTCACTTTAACTTCCAGGGAGAGTTTAGGGTCGATTTGTTCCAGGACCCATTTGTTTGTCTTTTGGGCCATCCATGGTATTGTTAGCACTCTTCTCAAGCCCTGCATCTCAAATGAGTTGATTGTTTTCCTGTTCGCTTTCTTCACTGCCCAGTTCTCCCATCCATACATGGTAATAGGGAATACAATGGCTTGGACAATTCTGACTTTAATGCTCAGTTGTATATCTTTACAATTTAGGATCTTGTCTAGTTCTTTCATAGCTGTCCTTCCACTCCTAATCTTCTGATTTCTTGACTGCAATGGCAATGGAGTCAAGTGGCTACAGTTTAAAGAAATACATGGGGAAATAAGAGAGCAATTCCAGCTTTGACTTGATGTCATGATAAGTGGGAAATTTGATCATGGTCACCTAGATGCTGTTAGATCCAACAGCTCATGTGACAAATCCATTTATGTGTATCAGGACACACATATGGATCCCTTAAAAGGAAACAGGTCTGAGATCAATTCAAGATAAACCCAAACAAAGTTTTGCCTTCAGGATATTTACTTAAAAAAAGGGGGGGCGGGTTGATAATACCTGTGCTTCCAGATCTGATTGCTCTAGCCATCTAGCCGAAGGAGGCAGAGCCAACTAAGAAAGGCCTTCACATCCATGATGGATAGGAGACATTATTGAGCCACACAAATTGAAGAAGGAAGGTGTTTTATGCAGATGTGCCTAAATTTCAGATAGTACAAGAAATTTGCAATAGTTTAACCATTTTGTCTGCAGTTATTACTAACACGTAAACTCTTTTTCACTGCTTCTGTTAGGAGCTTTATTGCATACATATTGAATGATGGTTTAATTCTGTTGGATCTTTTAATAAGAGGCTATTTCCCCCCAACAATTCATGCTTCTTTGAATATGTGCAGTTCAAAGCAGCATTTAACTTTTCTAGTTTTTGCTTTTTGAAACACTTCTCAGATAAGCAGTACTTTAAATATAAATCACCCCTTTTATATATATTTCCATTCATGTAATAAGCCACTTTCTTTATTTGATAATATGTTTGTGTTGCACAGGAAATAGCCCGATATCTCCGTCCTGGTACACTTCGTGCTGTCTATGGGAAGAACAAGATCCAGAATGCTGTCCACTGTACAGATCTTCCAGAAGATGGTCTTTTGGAGGTAAGACTTTGTGATGCATCTTTGTATTATAGGATTTTATTATTTTTTTTACTCATGGAGTCTGTGGAAGATTGCTTTGAACCATTCAGTAATATTTTATCACAATCAAAACATTAATCCCAGTGTTTTTAAATAAATGTCAGCTGCTTGAACAGGTTAGGATATTTTAGCTGAAATCAGCACTTTGTGCAGTTTCAATCTTGTTCAATTTTTGCTGCAATTTGTTTTCAATAATAGAAACTGAAACAAATAGAAAATTATTTCAGAAGACAAGGTATAGCTCAAAACATTTTCCAGCAAAGGTACTACAGGCTGCTTTTGTCAGCCTTCCTGCTGATGTTGTGAAAACATGATATACAGATCCCACAAGTAAATAAAAATAAATTTCTAAAATGATAAATAATATGAATTAGAACTTTAATGTGAATTGGCTCTGATTGACATCTTTAGGAGTGATTGTCCATGTTTTTCTGTTTGGGCAGATTTTGTCCCTCGTTTGTTGTACCTGTGACAGCTGGGCTGTCTGGATGGTTCATTCTATTCACAGATCATGATTTGATGGGTTACTGTAAACCTTTTTAATGAGGATAGAGTTGAGTTAGGGCTTTGTTGCTCATAAAGGCTTGTGGCTTTGTTTTACATTCCTTTTTAAATAATGTACGGATGCTCTGTTGTTGCCTTTATATGATCTACTCACCCATAGATTTGGCTATAACACCAACAGTAATCTTTAGGTATTGCTTACTTCTCATTTGGTAATTGGAACTTATCCAGCACTGTCAATGGATGACGGTGTCAATGGATGTCTTATCAGTGTCACATTAATAATGTAATGAAGCACTGAACGCTATCTTTAGGTTCTCTGATAAATGCAGTCTATAATTTGACACCTTTTGCTAAAATGTAGATCCTGTCTGAGGGAGTGTGTTCCACTGTCAAACAGCCCTTACTTTCAGGAAGTTCTTCCTAATGTTGAGGTGGAATCTCTTTTCCTGGAGCTTGCACCCATGGTTCCAGGTCCTAGTTTCTGGGGCGGCAGAAAACAAGCTTGTTCCCTCCTCAATATGACATCCCTTTAAATATTTAATATTTGACCCATCTGAATAAACCCAGTGCGGGCTTTACCTTCTTCCACCTCTGGCACCAATGTAAAGTTGTAAGGACCTCCACCTGTTCCGCTGCTGTGGCCACTACTGTGGAGACCTACTAGATGCATCAAGGTTCTTGTATGGATATTGTGCAACGTCTATCCCCACTGGAACCAACTCTTTTTATTCTCTGCTGGTATCACAGACACCGTGTCTGAACCCATTCTTTATATGTGTAGTGTTCTCGGAGGCCAAAAGTGTACGCTACACAAAAACAATATGTTATTAATAGAAGTTGAACATAGCAAAACAGATTAATAGTTTAATACATTTAAAACAAATATTTCACTCTCATTCACACTCTTACATTACATGACTCTGTAATACCTGTTCCTCCAGATCTGATTGCTCTAGCCATTTAGGGGAAGGAGGCAGAGCCAAGTAAGAAAGGCCTTCACATCCATGATGGATAGGAGACCTTATTGAGCCACACAAATTGAGGAGGAAGGTGTTTTATGCAGCTGTGCCTAAGGACCCAGTGCCAGTAAATTTCAAATAGTACAAGAAATGTGCAGTAGTTTATCCATTTTGTCTGTAGTTATTAGTAACAGGTAAATGTAATGTAATGTATGTCTTCTTAGACATTTTGTTGGTTTGTGTACTGCTCGTTTCCTGTGCTTTGTATTCGGATGTTCATTTGTCCTGATTTGAAAAAAGAAAGAAAGGAGAATGCATATCAGGTTGGTTCCTGAACCAAAGCTGATTATTTCCCTGCCACAGCACCCACCTAGAAACACTGCCTCTTGATACCTGAGGCCTGAGGTATTGCATTTCCAATGAATTGCTACACTATGATCCTGTTGTAGCAAATCACACATGCATAGCATCTTCAAGTGACAGTCTCACCACTAGTATGAAGATGGCATCCAAGAATCCTGGCTCAAGTGGAAGAGTATGAGCAGCTGTTCGCTGTCTGCCCAAATCATTGGTACTGAAAGAGGAGGATTGACTTGGAGGAATCACTATTTTTTCCAGCTCCACCAGAATTGTATAGGATTGTGTGCAGCCATTTGAGAAGACAATTGGAAAATGGATTTACCAGAAGGGAAAAGAAGCTTGTCTCACTGGTGGTGGCGTTATCCTGAATCACCTGTCATTTTCTTTATGTACAGAATCTGCTTCCAAAGAAACACAAAGCAGTACAGCACAAACAAGCTGAGGCATTTTATGACACCAGTCCTCCTGTGATTGCCCTGCTTCAGAATGCAGCCTGACAAATAAATGCATTAGTAAATGCTTCCTCATGACAAAAGCAAAAACCTCATGTCTATTGAAAACTATGAAGTTCAACAAAAAAATAAATGTTTTAGAGCCTTACATCTCCTTGACATGAGCTTTCTGTGTGAACAATTTTTTTTTTTTGCCTAGGAGAGCAGTCAAGAATGCATCAGCATTCTAGGCTGGGCTTGTTTTGCACTGAACTCTTCTACCTTCAGACAAGAGACTTGCCTTTTATTGTATGGTTTAAATGTTCATTGTCAGTGACTCATTCTTAGTAGGTTAACCCTGAACTTTTGCTTCCCCCTCCTACTGAAAATGACTTCAGTAAGCACAGTAAAGTTAATGAGTAGCCTTCACGTGACTGACTTGGGCCCAGAAAGAGGAATTTAAATGCTGTTGGCCATCACATGAATAAGTCCATTTTCATTCATACAAGTTTGAAGTACTGTTTTATTTCTTTTGTTTTAGTGGCATTACTCTAAAGCAGTACAGTGTTACATTTATCATGAAGATCTTTTCAGTTAAGTGAATCAAAGTTTATAATAATTATTATATGTCACAATGCATGGGTGCCTTTTAAAGGGTATTTTAGTCATTTAATGGAATTTTGGCTCAGTGGAGTATCTTAGTGGCACTTTGAAAACTATAAATAAATAAATGTAATGAAGTATGTTTCATATGGAATTACAGCTGATTTAAAAGCTCAGATAGCCAAAAGTGAAATAATATTGAATTTGTGGCTATAAGGGTATTTAAGGGCATTTAAGCTTTTCAAGATATCTCTGCACATTAAAATTGTGGGTGATATCAGTGCTACCTTCATATTTTCATTCTACTACTGAAATAAACAAATTCTGTTTCTCCTTTCATATTACCTTATATTAAATCAGGGGTAGGCAACCTTTCCCCTTTAAGGGCCGAGGGACTTCAGCTCCCAGAATCCCAGCAGCTATTGGCCAACATGGCTGAGGCTTCTGGGAGCTGAAGTCTCTCTGCCCTTAAAGGGGAAAGGTTGCCTACCCCTGTATTAAATGAATGCATTTGTATATAAAATATCCTTGATCATGTTGGGGCTAATAATATTTCTTTAGATCCTGAGCATGCTGGGACTTTTTGTTATGCTTCATGCCCAGTGTAGTGGGATATCTGGTCTATGGCAGCACATGTGGTGTGGTAATTTTAGAACCAGGATGATGTGAGTTAAGATTCACATTCAGTCATGAAGCTTGCCAGGTAGCCCTGTCCCAGTTGTCACCTCTCAATTTGTATGACATTCCAGATGCCTTGAAGAAAGAGCAAAATGAAAATGGAATCAACAAATGCTCCTGTTTTTCCTTTCTAAACATGGAAAGTAGGAAAAAGGGGTCCCAATAATTTATCTGTTTACACTTAACTGTACTTTTCAAAGTTTCATTTTCCTCAGTCACTAGACCACATTTTTGCAAACTTTTTTCAAAAGAGAGAATGATATTAATTGGGTTGCATATTCTTCCTGTGCTAAGGCAAGCATGACATAAAATTATTGAATACTCATTATTGTAGGCCACTAATCTGTGAGGTTGGGTTTCATATCTTTTCAGTAGAAAATAAATGAAACAGAAAAGCACTCCATGTAATTTTGCATGAGAAAACAACAACCCAGGGTGGGATTTAAATTGTCTGGCACAGTTTCACATGTTGAGTGATGCCAATTGGGTGCTTTTAGCTAGTTTTTTCTCTTCCCACCTGTTTCAAACAGCTGCTCCATGAGGCATAAACTACACTTGCAAAAGCTTTCCCCAGCATATTCCAGCAACTGTCACCAATATTGTTCCACTCAAAAGTATATGGCAAGTATACATAAAATAAAGGAATGATTTTGAAAATAAACTAATACCATTGCTATATCTGTCACTATACCAGTACATCTGTTGTGCCATAAGGATTGAACTGCATCCTAGGGTATTGAAGTAACTGGCTGACATACTCATAGAACCGCTGCCATCATTTTTGACAAATCTTTTGAGAAGAGTTCGGTGTCAAAAGATTAGAGACAAGCAAGCATTGTTCCTCTCTTCAGAAAAGGGTACTGATCAATTCTCATTAAGCTGGAATCTTGTTCCATGTTCCTTTGTTTGAAGTCATCACTTTTAATTTTTCACAGAAGAACTTGATTTTCTAAGAACTTAATTCTTTATTCATTCCTATAAAAAGTGTTTCCATACCATTATCTCCCCTTGGAGATAATTTTATTACTTTATTACTTCTCCACCAGTCTTAGTAAGAATGAACTTCCCATAAAAGTTGGTGAGGAGGGGGGAACTAGATTAACATTCCAGTTGTTTCCTATTTTTGCTTGATATCATTATGTTTTGGTGTTGGAGCAATGAAATATATCATCTTTAGGTTTTTTTTAAAGGATATTTTTAGGTTTGGGTGTCATTTATTGGCTCAAATGAAAACAGGAGGAAGAGGAAGAAGAGGATGAGAATGAGTACATAATCCTACCTTTCCCCCAGCTCAGGACTCAAACAGCTTTCAACAGTTAAAACAAATATAGCTAAAAATATACAATGTAATTTTTAAAAGTTTTAAAATGTAATTAAACTATAAAAAAATCAAAACCTCTTAAAAACATAAAGCATTTGTAAAGGAAAACATCAAATAGAGAATCCACCCCATTATGCTGGCCTGTTCCCTTTCCAAACAAAAAAACTGCCAGCCTGCCTGCAAAAAGATAGCAAGTTAGCAGAATAGGAATGTGAGGTTTTTATTTCTAAATGTATGAGGGGATAATTTCTGAAGTGAATGGAAAGCTAGTAGAAAAAATCTATTGACATTCCTTCAGTGAGAGCTAATGGCATGGAAGTATGTATCCCCAAACAATTGTATGCTCAGAATCATAGAATCATAGAATCATAGAATCATAGAGTTGGAAGAGACCACAAGGGCCATCCAGTTCAACCCCCTGCCATGCAGGAACTCCCAATCAAAGCATCCCCGACAGATGACCATCCAGCCGCTGCTTAAAGACCTCCAAGGAAGAAGACTCCACTACTCTCCGAGGGAGTGTGTTCCACTGTCGAACAGCCCTTACTGTCAGGAAGTTCCTCCTAATGTTGAGGTGGAATCTCTTTTCTTGCAGCTTACATCCATTGTTTCGGGTCCTAGTCTCTGGAGCAGCAGAAAACAAGCTTGTTCCCTCCTCAATATGACATCCCTTCAAATATTTAAACACAGCTATCATATCACCTCTCAGTCTTCTCTTCTCCAGGCTAAACATCCCCAGCTCCCTAAGTCGTTCCTCGTAGGGCTTGGTTTCCAGACCTTTCACCATTTTAGTTGCCCTCCTTTGGACACGCTCCAGTTTCTCCACATCCTTTTTGAATTGTGGTGCCCAGAACTGGACACAGTATTCCAGGTGAGGCCTGACCAAAGCAGAATAGAGTGGCACTATTACTTCTCTTGATCTAGACACTATACTTCTACTGATGCAGCCTAAAATTGCATTGGCCTTTTTAGCTGCTGCATCGCACTGTTGACTCATGTTCAACTTGTGGTCTACCTGGACTCCTAGATCCCTTTCACACGTAGTCTCATTCAGCCAGGTGTTCCCCATCGTATATCTGTACTTTTCATTTTTCCGCCCTAAGTGCAGTACCTTACATTTCTCCGCATTGAATTTCATTTTGTTAGCTTCGGCCCAGCTTTCTAGTCTATTCAATTCATTTTGAATTTTGATCCTGTCCTCTGGAGTATTAGCTACTCCTGCTAATTTGGTGTCGTCTGCAAATTTGATAACTATGCCCCCAATACCGTCATCCAAGTCATTGATAAAGAGATTGAATAGCACTGGGCCCAGGACAGAACCCAGTGGCACCCCACTGGTCACTTCTTTCCAAGTTGAAAAGGAGCCATTGTTGAGCACCCTTTGGGTTCGGCCAGTCAACCAATTACAAATCCATGTAACAGTTACTTTGTCCAGCCCACATTTTACCAGCTTGTTTGCAAGAATGTCATGGGGAACCTTGTCAAAGGCCTTACTGAAATCAAGATATACTATATCCACAGCATTCCCTTCATCTACCAAGCTGGTAATTTTATCAAAAAAAGAGATCAGATTTGTCTGGCATGACCTGTTTCTCTGAAACCCATGTTGACTTTTTGTTATTATGAAATTACTTTCCAGATGTTCACAGACTCTCTGTTTAATGATCTGCTCCAGAATCTTTCCGGGTATTGATGTCAGACTAACTGGACGATAATTGTTGGGATCCTCTTTTTTCCCCTTTTTGAAGATGGGGACAACATTTGCCCTCCTCCAGTCCACTGGGACTTCTCCTGTTTTCCAGGAGTTCTCAAAGATTATTGCCAATGGTTCCGATATTACATTTGCCAGTTCTTTTAATACCCTTGGATGTAATTCATCTGGTCCTGGAGACTTATATTCATTTAGATTAACCAGATGTTTCTGTACTATCTCTTTGCTTATTCTGTGCTGAAATTCTCCTATTCTGTCCTCTGCTCCATTATCCTCAGGTTGAGCACCCTTTGTCTTTTCTGAGAAGACTGAAGCAAAGAAGGTGTTGAGTAATTCTGCCTTTTCTTTGTCCCCTGTTAGAATTTCTCCATCTTCTCTGCACAGTGGCCCTATCATTTCCTTCTTCTTTCTTTTGCTATGGACATACCCCCAAAAGCCCTTTTTATTGTCCTTAATGCCTTTAGCAAGCCTGAGCTCATTCTGTGCTTTAGCTTTTCTGACTTTATCCCTACACGTGCTAGCTATTTGTTTGAATTCCTCTTTGGTGATTTCTCCATTTTTCCATTTCTTATACATGTTCCGTTTAAAACATAGTTCACTTGCAAGTTCCTTAGTCATCCATCCTGGTTTCTTGAGACACCTCCCATTTTTCCTCCTCGTTGGCACGGTTTGAAATTGTGCCTTCAGTATCTCCCTTTTGAGAAACTCCCATCCGTCTTGAACTCCCTTCTCTTTTAGTATTCCTGTCCATGGGATCACCCCCAGTATTTCTCTAAGTCTAGTAAAATTAGCTTTCCTAAAGTCTAGGATGTGTGTCTGGCTATGCCTGGCTTCTCCTTTCCACTGTATAATAAACTCGAGGAGGACATGATCACTCCCGCCTAAGGATCCAACCACTTGCACCCCATTAACTAGGTCTTCCCTGTTAGTTAGGATCAGATCTAAAATAGCTGACTCCCTCGTTGCCTCTTCCACCTTTTGGACAATGAAATTGTCTTCGAGGCAAGTGAGGAATTTGCTAGACCTTGAGGATTTTGCTGAGTTTGACTTCCAGCAAATATCAGGAAAGTTGAAGTCACCCATCACTACTATATTTCTCCTTTCTGAGTGTGTAGCCATCTGTTCTAGAAAGGCATCATCCAGTTCTTCTGCCTGAGTCGGGGGTCTGTAGTAGACTCCCACAATAACATCCCTGTTGTTTCTTTCCCCTTTAATTTTTATCCAAATGCTCTCCACCTGGCTTCCAGGATTGTTGTCCTGGATTTCTTCACTGGTGTAAATATCCCTGACATATAATGCTATTCCTCCTCCTCTCCTGTTTGGCCTGTTTCTCTTGAAGAGGTTATACCCCTGTATTTTTACATTCCAATCATGAGACTCATCCCACCAGGTTTCAGTGATGCCTATTATATCATATTTGCTTTGTTGCGCTAGGAGTTCAAGTTCATCTTGCTTATTTCCCATGCTCTGTGCATTAGTGTAGAGACATCTAAGACCATATGTCTCCTTTACTTGCTGCCTTAGCACGTTTTTTTGCCTCCCACTGTTGGGTCCCTCTACTGTTTGCTTTGTTTCCTCTATGACAGTTTGACTATTTTTTCCAGTCCTTTTGTCTTCCAGGGTGCTGTCTCCCTTCCCCACATAACTCAGTTTAAAGCCTTCCTGATCAAATTCTTCAGACTGTTGGCAAAAACGTTTCTTCCAACTGGTGTGAGATGCAGCCCATCCCTTGCCAGGAGTCCGCCCTCATGGAACCGCAGCCCATGATCCAAGAATCCAAATCGTTCTCGATGACACCATCTGCGGAGCCAATTGTTGACATCTGCTATCTTCCTCTCTCTTCCTGGACCGTGCCCTTCAACTGGCAGTAGAGACGAGATGACAATCTGTGCCTCCATTTCTTTCAGCTTCTTTCTTAGAGCCTCGTAATCCCTTTTGATGTTTTGAAGGCTGTGTCTTGCTGTGTCATTCGTTCCCACGTGAACCAAAAGGAAGGGGTATTGGTCGGTAGGCCTGACCAGTCTTCTCAGCCTCTCTGTCACATCTCGGATCTTTGCCCCAGGGAGACAACACACTTCCCGAGACATCTTGTCAGGCCCACAAATCACTGCTTCTGTCCCTCTCAGCAAGGAGTCCCCCACCACGACCACACGTCTCCTACGAGGCTTAGCAGCGACTGTTCCCTGTGGTGGTACTCCCAGCTCTTTCCCTGAAGTCTGTTCATGCTGCTCTTCCTCGTCCTCCTTGGTAAGGGAAAGAGCTTGAAAACGATTCTGTAGCTGCAAGCTCCCAGAACGATCTCTGGTCTCCCTACTTCTACGTGTGACATTCCTCCAGCTGTCTACCTCCTGTGTATGTGGTGTGACGTTCTCTTCCCCAGCAACTTCCACTGTGTGGTCCCCGTCCAAGACCGTTCGTTCCGTTCTGTCTAGGAAAGCCTCTTGCTCCCTAATATTCTGAAGTGTAGCTACCCGCGCCTCCAACTGCTGTACTTTCTCCTCCAATGAAATCTCTGTAACAGTTATATCCCCAGGTTTATCATATACCTTCTGAAAGGGAATGCTCAAAGTGGCTGCCCACTCAGAGACTCCCAGATGAATCACTGCAGGAGCACAGACCACAGAATTCAGAATGTGTCAGCTTATTTTCATGTGACCGAATTACTCAGCGTAGTAAGAAGAACCAGTGTTTTCTGCATCTCTGCCATTTAAATCTGCCCATTTTGTGTTGTTAATTGGAGGAATGTATACAAAACAGAGGGAGGAACAGTTGATTTTGGTTTGGTTTTGTTTATTTGAAACACTTAAACCCCTTCTTTTACCTAAAAAACTTGAAGAATAGCTTGTTGTTGTTGGTAGCTGCCTTCAAGTCAACCTCTACCCATGGCAACCCTATGAATGAGACATCTCCAAGACACCTTATCCTTAGCAGCTGTGCTCTTGTATTGCAGACTCAGGGATGTGGCCTCTTTGATTGAATCTGTCTACCTGTAATGCAGTCTTCCCTTTTTCCTACTGCTTTCTACGTTATCAAGCATTATTGTATTTTCTAGTGTGTCATGCCTTTTCATGATGTGGCCAAAGTATGATAGCCTCAACTGAGTGACCTTGGCTTTGTTATAGGACCCACTCGTTTGTCTTTTAATCCATCCATGGTATCTGCAGAACTCTTCTCTAGCACCACATTTCAAATGAGTTGGTTTTCTTTCTGTCTGCTTTCTTCACTGTCTAGCTCTCACACCTTTACATAATGATGGGAAATATGAATCCATTCATAGTATCTCCAGAACTCTTCTCCAGCACCACATTTCAAATGAGTTGGTTTTCTTTCTATCTGCTTTCTTCACATCCTTACATAATGATGGAAATATGGTGGCATGGGCAATCCTAACTTTAGTATTCAGTGATATCCATAGTTAATTTCGACATTCACAGAATCATTGAGATGGAAGTTCTTGCCCTCAGGCTTACAACTTAAATAAGATACAACACACAAAGGAAAGCAGATGTGGGATGAGAAGGAGAAATAGGTTCAGCGGCAGCTGGGCCCAGCCACAGTGGAGGTGTGCTGTCCACTCATCCTCCCCAGAAATGTGAAAAAGGACATTTAATGCCAAAACTTGTTGTTGCTATGTGCCTTCAAGTCATTTCTGAATTACCGTGGCTCTAAGGTAAACTTATCACAGGATTTTCTTTGTCAGAATTGTTCAGAAAGGGGTTGCCTTTTCCTTCCTCTGGGACTGAGACAGTGTCACTTGTCTAAGGTCACTCAGTAGGTTTCCATGACTGAGTGGGAATTCAAACTCTGAACTTGAGAGTCATACATAGTTCAGCATTCAAACCACTACACCATATTGGTTCCCAAAAATGATACTGTAGCATGATATTATAAGGTAATGAATTGTTTATCTCCCTCTTTTGCTAGAGCCGTTGTTGTTGTTGTTGTTGTTGTTGTTGTTGTTGTTGTTAACAGTTGCTGTTAACTGCCCTCACGTTGGCCCCAACATGGCAACTTTGTGGATGAGACATCTTCAAGCCCCCCCCCCCTATTCTCCACTGCTCTGCTTAGGTTCTGTAGATTCAGGCGTGTGGCCTCCCTGATTGAGTCCAGCCATCTGGTGTGTGGTCTTCCTCTCTTTCTAACTGTCTTCTACCTTCCCTCGCATTTTGTCTTTTTGAGTGAGTCATGCCTTCTTGTGATGTGGCCAAAGTATGGACTTTATCACACGGGGAAAATCAGGGGTTTAAAGAGCCATTATCCTATGAAATTGTGTGATTGCAGTAAAGTTTTCCACATGACGTCGCGATTAAAGAGCCATTATCCCGGAAATCGTGGGAATGATTTGTTGCTGTTTATTGTCAGCTTATTCCTGAGATAATGGCTCTTTAATCACAATGTGTGTGAAAATCTTCTCGCAATCGCACAATTTTCAGGGATAATGGCTCTTAAACCCCTGATTTCCTTCCTATTTTCTCCCCGTGTGATAAAGTTGTATAAAAGCTTTTCATCATCTTGGTTTTAACCTGTTCAGGGATCCACGTGTTTGTCTTTTTGGCTGTCCACAGTATTCTTAGCACTCTTCTCAAGTGTTGTGTGTGTGTTATGTGCCTTCAAGTGGAGGTTTGCCATTGCATTCCCCTGAGGCTGAGAGCATGTGAATTGCCCAAGATCATTCAGCGGGTTGTATGGCTGAGCAGGAATCAAACCCTGGTTTCCAGAGTCATAGTCCCAACACTCAAACCACTACATCATGTTGGCTCTGCAGCACAATATCTCAAATGAGTTTATTTTCTTTCTTTCTGGGTTTAAATTATTTTTTAGCCTATTTAAAATATTCTTGCTTTGTTTTAAACTGATAAAATTGATTTTATTGTACTCTGCCCTGAGATTTTTGGATATAAGTCATGGTATGAATACTTTCATAAATAAATTATTTATTTATTAATGAAAGTACCTTGCTTCACCTGAGTTAAAACCTTGTAATTTCAATGCTACTTCTCTTCATTCCATGATGCTCTTTATCTTGCTTGATGGGGCAACATAACTAGAATTCAGGTAAACCCCATCCAACTGTGCGAACTATGACCTGCTACTCACTTTAGTTCTCTCTAGCTTTTTTACGTCATAGATTTATTGAATTAAAGTCCTGCCATTCTCCTCAGATTGGCATTCAAGGCTGCTGACAATAATATTGAATAAAATGTAGAGTCAAAACAAAAATCAATGTCATCCATTTTATTGAAAAGAAGAATGTGGTTTATTTGGAATCTCTGAAACAGAGTTGTTTTTGTTAGTCCCTTTGTGTTTTTTACACTTATCACATCTCATAATTTTCATTAGCAGTGTTTGATAGTGGTCTGTCCGTTTCACTGGAGTGGTCAGTTAATGCTTACACCTTTCCATAAAGTCAATAAAATACTGAGAATACATTTTATATAATCTCTGGAAAATGTTGCTGTTAAAGATGCTGTTTTTGAAGTACTGAACATGTAGTACAGCTCACCATGGACAAACATATGTTTTGCTCCCTCACTGGGACAACTTGTTCTTCATTGGTATTTGTCTTCAGTTCAAAACAAGTAATTTGGAATGAAAGTATGTTCGCTACATAAAAGAGTGCCATTGTCTGTATACTCGTCCCTTCACATTCGCTAGGGTTAGGGGCAGAGGACCACCATGATTGTGGAAAAATCGCAAATAACAAAAACACTATGTTTTTACCTGAGAGAACATCTCTCTAGGAATCTAGGTGTTCCAGTACAACTCTGTGATCAACATCTGCCAAACATTGACCACAGAATTGCACTGGAGGAGCTACAAATGCCTACGGGAGTGTTCTCTCTAGGAATCTCTAGGTCCTTCAGTGCGACTTTTGGTTAAAGTTGACCATACAGTTGTGCTGGAAGACCTAGATATTCCTAGAGAGAACATATTAATAAAATCGTGAAAATCGCAAATGTGGAGGGATGAATGTACATGCATTTTAGATAGATAGATAGATAGATAGATAGATAGATAGTGATAACTTTGCAAAGAAGAGTATGTTTATAATTGTGGTTCAATTCCAGCTCCAAATAGTCCAGTAATCCATCTGGCCCAGTGTGAGAAGCCTACAGCAATTTAGCTGGGAATAAACTGCAGTGAGATTGTTCATTTTACTGGAACAAACTCATGGAAGATTTAAAAACAAAATGTAGGAGAATCTTTGTCCTTTGCCTACTTTCCGGGGAGTAAGCCCCACTGACCTTAGGTGGGACTTTTCAGTAGACCTGTATAAGATTGTGCTGAAAGAAGAAATGGAATATTTCATGCTTGTGTGGGAAGAAAAAGGATTAGCTGCTAGGAAAGTGGCTGTGCTCTGCAAGCTATTAAGTTCATTAGCATCCACAATAAATTGGATATTTGAATTCAAAAGTTTTATCACTGGTATGTGCCTTCAAGACAACTCTGATTTAGGATTTTCTGGCCAAGATTTATTCAGAGCGGGTTTGTCATTGCCTTCTTCTGAGGTGTGTCTTGCCCAAGGTTACCCAATGAGTTTCCATGGTTCATGTGGGATTTGAAGTCTGGTCTCCCCAGATTCTGGTACAACACTCAAATCACTACAACGTGCTGGCTTTCAAAAGTTGAAAATATAATTAATAACAATGATCAGTAGAAAGATGTTCCGTCTTTAAGCTGGGCAGCCCAATTCTCTGGACACCTGCCAAGGGCTGCAGTTCTGCCAACACTTCTACCAATGCAAGCTGCTTCCTTGGCATCCTGTAATGAGCTGGTGTCTGCCTTGTGGTTTTTCTCTTCATTGTTTCTCCCACTTAACAGTGTTTCTTGTTTCCTTGTTAAGCAGGTGCCTTGTAGCTATCAGCAGGGAAAGTTCTTTACAGGGGTGTTGCTAAGAGGGGGAGAAGGGAGGACTTCCCCCTTCAAATAGGAATTCTTCACTCTCATGAAATTTTCTTTCAGTCTCCAAATTTTTAGAGTTGTGGAGAGTGAGACATTGAAAACCGTCCACACATAGAATTCTGATGTTTGTTGTGTTCTCATTCCCTTGATAACTTTGCCTGCCTTTTTTCTTTGGATGCTGAAATGTTTCAGTGTTTGTCCAAGTTTTAAGTTTACTGACATGCTGGAAATTTAATACTGGAAATTTAAGGACTGAAGGAGTATTTAATGGTAGGAGTAGAATTCTTGTTTTGTGGAGCAATGCTTTCATTTTGCCCACTCCATCACTACACCACCTTAACGTAATCACCTGATATGATTTATATTTTTATTAAAGTGCCATCTATATATGTAACCAGAGCTTAGAAAGTTACTTTTAAAGGAACAACTACTGTTACCTCTTGGAGTTTTAAAAGGTGACTTGTGACTTACTTGTTGCATTTTAAAGAAGCTGCTCTGCATTACTTCCTACCTTTTGTTCCTTTTTCGTTATCCCTCCCCCCTCCAAAAAAAACCCCTATCTAAAGCAAGAAAATGGCCTGAATTTGTTTTTTTTGGGGGGGGGGGGAAATCTCTCAAAATCTATGTTCTTCCTCCAGTCTGGATGTCCTATTCATAAGCTGCAAACCTGCTTTACCTTCTTGATGCCCAGCCTTGCAACCTTGGAACTGTGAAGACAAATGAGCTTCTGCAGTAAGGACAGGAAATTCCTACAGTACACAGGATTGTTATCCATCCTCAGTCACCTTGCATTTAAAAAAAAAAACCAATCCAGGCCAAATTTCTATGTACCTTGTCATCTGTGTGGTTGACACTCTTAGTAACTGGCATAATCATTTGTCTTTTTTCTTTTTTTGCCATGTACCGTACTTGTATTTTTGCCCTTAAAGGGAAATTGAGATTGCAGCCCAGTGCATATTCACCTGGGAGAATGCTCCATTGTAGTCAGTGGAATACACTTCTTGACAACCATGGATAGCATTGGGCTATGAGTGAAGTTGTAGGGAATAGAGCATATGGGTATTTATTTATTTATTGCCTTCCTCCCTGTATAGGGACTCAAGGCAGCTAGCAAAATTTAAAACATTCCAAGCTAAAACAATACAAATCATTAAAATACAAAATTTAAAACAAACAAACAATTAAAAAAAGTTAAAAACATTACTTTTAAAATTTAAAAACATATTAAAATGATGGGTTTTTTTTAAAAAAATGTTGCTGTTAGGATAGAATCACATTGTTCTCCCTTCCCATGATTTGGGGCAGAGACTCCTTTCAAATGATGAAAAATGTAGCTAGGCTGCAGTGAACTCAATGAAGCCAGAAGGATTTTACCTTTACTTTCCTTCCACAGAAGTTTTCCTCCCACAGAAGGCTTGCATGGCAAGTGGAAAATGGCTTTTGAAAGTAAGACAATTTGCAGAAATAGTTCATGGTACAAGGTCTTCAAAGGGAGGTGGGGGAAATAAAAATGCTTCTGGGCTAAACAGATCCTTTCTGATCCTGGCCAGCATAACCCACATTGAAATTGGGTTTGTTTTTTGCTCTTCCACTGACACTTTCCTCCCCATCAGTTTTTCTTTTGTGTTTGTGTTTTTCGTTTGTATGCCTGCTCTTTCATTGATTACATGTAGGCTCCTCTGGGAGACTATTTAAAGCTGAGGAGCAGCATATAAATACTAGCAATCAATCAGCAGATAAAGATTCCAGATATTTCTGTTGGCACCAGTAAGAACTAGCATGAGTTTTGTGAATGAAAGGAGAGCCAGGGAGGGAGCATTTATTTTATGCCTCTCAGGCAGCTAGGGTCTTGGGGTAATGTACAACGTATAAATAGGATCTTGATCACTCTTTGAATCTGATAGGTGTCTAACTTGACTAGAATTATAATATGTGAGGTAGAATACAAAATCACAGAAATGCAGCCCTATTAAAAAAAAAAAGAGCAATGTGGATCCTTTTGCATTTTATACTGCAATTTTATTAGCCATCAAAGCAACAATGTGTAAATGAGTAACTCTGCAATGAAATAAAATGGCCAAAAGATTCCATTTTCTTCTGCTGTGTCACGTTGTATTCAGTGGGACTTACTAGCCAAGCCAGGTGTGAGATTATAGCCCCAAAAGTGGTGTTACATATTAACTACTGAGGCACTGTGCAAGCCAGCCGTTTAGCAGTTTGGAACCTGTTCTTATTTTCTCTGAACAAATAATAGTTGTAAAACAGGAGACTCAATCAGCTAAAGCAGCAGTGACCCGTTGGTCATGGGCTCTTCCTTCCTTGCCATATTTCCTCTCTCAGTAGCCTTTCAATAATTAATAACAGGACCATTGTTTCTCCCAGTCATCTGCTGATGGTGCAGTGCCACTGTTCATTGCCAGCCCAGACCAAGCAGCATAATCCTGTGTAAGAATCTTTAGAATGTCTGTGAAAAGGGAAAACATTCTGAAAACCAGCAAAATCAAGAGATGCAGACCAACTCTCTTTCTATTGCTATCCCGGGTAATTCTCCAAGATTCAGAGCTTACAGTCACTTGCTTTGAGCCTTCTCTTCCAGTTTTTAAAAAGAAAATCTAGGAGACAAACCAAGCTTGCCAAACTATTTTGATACCTATTTCATATTTATTGATTAATTCGTATTGATTTTTGCTGCTGTACAGTGGGCCCTTGGTTTCCGCTGGGGTTTGGTTCCAGGACTTTCTGTGGATACCAAAATCAGTGGATGCTCAAGTCCCAAAGTCCCATTAAATACAATGGCCTAGTAAAATTGGCATTTTTAAAAAATATATATTTTCAACCCATGGATGGTTGAATCTGTGGATTAAAAATGCGTAGATACAGAAGCCCAAGTGTATTGCCACTCGTTTATTTTTTGCTGTTGTGCTTTAATGATGCTTATGTTGAAGTGTTATTGCTTCATACAGATTTTTTGTCATTTTTACTGAGAGCCACTTTGTAGACTAAAACAATATTTAGCCTTGAGAACAAATAAAATGATAGTGCTCCTGCAGCAATGATACAGTACAAATTAGCAATGCTTATCAATAGGAATTTTGTTCCTTGGTATTTCTTCACATTATATATCAGGTGGTACAAAGTGTTAACATCACAAAGTGAAGAAGAGGCAGTGCTCCGAAATACAGTTGAGAAATATTACGGCTCTTTGGTCAGTAGTTTCCATCCAAGTGTGCCACTGAATGCCAGTCACTTGGGATCATGAAAGGGAAAAGTCTGTTGCCCTTCTTACATCCTGCCAGAGTTTGGAAGAGGAAATATTTGGGAGTCTATAGCCAGCGTATTGTCCAGAGAAATAACTGTTTTGAGCTCTTGTTCTGCTTGGGGGCATTGCATGGGCATCTGGTTGACCATTCTAGGTACAGAATGCTGGACTAGATCTCATCCAGCAAGGTGCTTACATTTTATGTAACAGGTTTATCCAAACCCAGTTCCTAAAGCAGTTACACTTGTCCCTCCATATTTGTGGCTTTGACTTTTGCGAATTTGATTATTCAAGGACTTTATTAATATGTTCTCTCTAGGAATATCTAGGTCCCCTAGCACAACTCTATGGTCAACTTTAACCAAAAATTGCACTGAAGGACCTAGAGATTCCTAGTGAGAACACTCTACTGGGCATTTGTAGCTTCTTCAGCGCAATTCCATGGTCAATGTCTGGCAGATGTTGACCATAGAATTGCACTGGAAGACATAGAGATTCCTAGAGAAGTGTTCTCTCAGGTAAAAACATAGTGTGTTTGTTATTTGCAATTTTTCCACATTCACGGTGGTCCTGTGCCCCTAACTAACCCTAGTGAATATGGAAGGGCAAGTGTATAGCAATAGCAATAGCAATAGCAATAGCATGTACATTTCTATACTCCTTATCAGTGAACTAGCACTCCCTAAGAGGTGTACAATCTATAAGCCAATTGCCCCCAACAAGCTGTGGGTAGTCATTTTACTGACCTACGAAAGGATGGAAGGCTGAGTCAACTTTGGAGCCTGGGATCAAACTCCCAACCTTGTGGCTGCAGTACCGGCATTTAAGCACTGCGCTACCAGGGCTTTCCCCATTGAATATAGTTCAATTAGTTTTGGGTATCTCAGCTAAAAATCCAGATTTCAGCCAAAAGTTCAGATTCATAGAAGACAGGAGCCCCTTTTGTGCACTCCATGCATTGTTAGAATCATCTTCCTGTCTTCTGACTTTTTCCCCCCCTTACTTTCTTGTAAGCATCTACTTCGGTAGTTCCCAATCTTTTCTGTGTGTCACACCCCTAGAAAATGTTTGATTAATGTTCATACCCTCTGCGAAGGTAATACCACATTTGAAGATGAAGAAGTCTAATTTCTAATTTGTGAACCACAAATTGAGTCACATAAAATACTGTGGATGAACAATTGAATTTTTTTTTAAAAAAGCATTTAACTCAGTGCATCAAAAGCAAATTAAATTGAGCAATTAGATTCTAATTTATTCAGAATAAAATGAGTGATGACTCCTGACTTGTATGGAAGGACAAGGCACTCTTTACTGCATCTCCTGAAATTCCAGCTCTCACCCCAGGTTGGGAGGCCGTGGTCTACTTCATATAGCCATACAGATTAAATTCTAACGTGCAGCAGATCTTTTCTTACATACCTGAAGTGCTTTCCCAAATGCTTTAAATGCTTTTGATCTTAATTATTATTTTTTTACAACACAAGTGGGCTGTGGTGATGAGATGGGGGAGCACATTTTTCAGATTTCCAGTGTGCTTCAGGGCTACACTTTTTTCTTCTTATGAGGCAGAGGAGCTTTTAAAAGATTTTCCCAAAATTAAAATACATGCAAATTAGAGAGCCAGTGTAGTGTAGATGTTTGAGTTTTGGACTATGACTCTGGAGATCAGGGTTTGAATCCAGGCTTGGCCATGTAAACCCACTGGGTGACCTTGGGCAGGTCACATTCTCTCAGCCTCAGAGGATATAACATGGCAAACTCTCTCTGAAGAAACTTGCCAAGAAAACCCCATGATAGGTATGCCTTAGGGTTGCCATAAGTTGAAAATGACTTGAAGGAACACTGCAACAATAACAATCTGTGGTATGTGTAAAATAGATTAAAATTAGCTATTTATTCATTAAAATTAAATTTTCATTAAATCTTAGTAAATTGATTAACATTCTCCCACTCGTTAACTTGAATTATTTTTAATTTAGCCCATACTTGAAATGAAGCTGCATACTTGAATTATTTTTATATTTATATAGAATGGAAAATTAGGTATATTTTGTTGTTGTATGCATCTAAGTCATTTTGGACTTAATGGAGACCCTATCATATGGTTTTCTTGGCAGATGTCTTCAGGGGGAGGGGGTGCCATTGCCATCCTCTGAAGCTGGACGTGTGTGACTTGCCCAAGGTCCCCCAGTGGGTTTTTATGCTCGAGCGGGGATTTGAACCCTGTTCATCAGAGTCATAACCCAACGTTCAAACCACTACAGCAGGGGTAGGCAACCTGTCCCCTTTAAGGGCCGAGGGAATTCAGCTCCCAGAAGCCTCAGCCATGTTGGCCAATAGTCCCATGTTGGCCAATAGTTCCTGGGATTCTGGGAGCTGAAGTCCCTTATCTTGTAAATCTGCCTTAGATCATCATCAGTTGAAGATGTACCAAACATTTGATAACAGACTAGTCCAGAACAAACTAGGTTGTTTGAGGCAAGTTTGGGCCTTTGCTAGGGAATCATGGGAACTGTATTTTTTTTTTCTGAGACATTGAGCCTTCTCTGTCAGAGAGCTCTGGTGCCACAATAAACTACAGTTCCCATGATTCCCTAGCACTGAGTCAGGGCAGTTAAAGTGGACTCAATTTGCACTATTTCTAGCAGTCTGCAAAGGCCCTTTGTCTACCTTCAGAGGTAGTATAGGCCACTGCTTTGGACTATCCACAATGTTTGCTTCCTCTTTAGAGTTCAATAGTTTCTTCTTTGTGAGAATTACTAATAGTGAAATTTCACCAGTTGGGCCAGTATTTCCTGGGTTAATTCCATGCATTTCACTTCTCTAAAGTACTTGCTTTTCTTTTGAGTCATACATTTGACCCCTCTCAGGTTTTTCAAAACACACACTGTTCGGAGAATCATTGCTTGTACTTCTGGTACTGTTCAGACTTTTGTAATAGGTTTTCTTATGAATTACACAAGCATGTGGACTCCCCAGAAGGTAGAAAGCATGGAAAGGACACCAATACATTGTAGCTATGAACCTCTCTAGAGGGATTTTAATTAGCTCAGTTAATCAATAGGCTGAGCTACAAACAGCCCTATGGAATCATTTCCCACCTGTATACCAAGATGCTGGAATAGGGAATTTAGAGGCAGAACGCTTTCTATTAACTGTATTTTATTCAAGAGAAACACACATCAATGCAAGCGTGCACGCACGCACACACACACACACACACACACACATACGAGCTAAGGAATAAAGTGATGAGCGCTGGAATAGATCAGAGGTTCCACTAACGGCGATACTTACTATCTACATGGTGACTCTGGGAGGTCCAATTGGATTGTATGGCGTTGGACTCAGCCGTTTTGGGAAGCGATGGCAGTGAGGCATAGAGGAATGGCAGCGAGTTGGAACTAGTCAGAATCCAAAGTAACGTGCAGTCACCATGAATTTTATCCAACCCAAGGAAACAAAGGAAATTTGGGTTCTTATAATAGAGCAAAAACAGCCTGAGGCAAAGATATATCAAAGGGCCAAATCTACATGCAAAAGATCACTTCAGATAGGGGTCTCAGAAGTGGGGAATGGGATTGTAAATGCTTTCTCTCCAGCTTGAGTGCAAAACATCCTGCTCTAAGTTGCCTGATCTTCCTGTCTTAGAAGTGTGAATTTTTCCCTGGCAGCTCCCAAACTATCTGTTTGATTTGTTTATTTGAGCATCCTGGGTACGTGACCTGCCACTTCTAGGATCATGGTTGCTCACAGTTCTGAGTCCATTACGGCCATAGAAGGGAACCCACACCACAAAATTGGAAGACTTCCATTGGTCGTAAAATTGACAGTCAAGCAACTTCATTGTTCATAGTGAGATGATGAGGAGGTGAGGGATGTTGCTGATTTCTGCTTAAATAAGGAGAGGATGATTCTAAGTGAGGACAGGATTTTCTGATCCACATAAGAGAAATTGTAGGACCAAATTCAAGTTGTTCTTTAAAAAAGGGAGATCCTCAGTGATATATATTTGCTAGCATCAAATTCTATCAGTTTAGAGCTTCTTTTCCTGGCCTGGCCTCAGCTTGATGGATGGAAGACTGTCTGTGAGGTCCAGAGATACAGCTCCATGCCTCTTGGAGGGCCAGTTACAGTGGTAATATGTGCTAGTATGGGTTTTTAAATATGCTCTTGAAATGTTTGAGACTGATTTGAGAGTCCAGCCCTAAAAGAATCCTTCCTTATTACCTTCTGTGTATAATTTCCTTTAAAAAGTGTTACTTAATGGGAACTGAGCTGTTTCCTGTAACTGTACATGGGAAGAATATATGAATAGCAACCCCCCCTTTTTTTTTCATATAATCCTTGCTCTGGCCTTGATGTTTCTCAGTATTTCTGATGGACTTTAGACAGTGCAATAAAAATCAGCGAGAAGGTTTGATTGCAATATTTGGATCCTAGCTGAAACACATCTCCTTTTCCAGGGAGTTCTGCAGGTGGGAGGTATGTAACTTGTACTGCAGTTTGAGGAACATCATGACCTCTCCTCAGCCAGCCCTGTGTATATGGAATGTTTGTGCATAGCTCACTCTCTCAGAGTTTATGAGAACCAAAGAGATGCGTAAATCATATTAAGATTACCAAGGGATTACTTGTGAACCAGTAATGCTCAAATAGACTGAAAGTAATTACATGAAAACAATAATTATACTCATGGTTTAATAGGGCAGTGCTTCAAACTTTTGAGGCAAAGGACCAACTTCAGACTCCAGCTTGGATCCCAGCAGCACCCTTCCCCAGTTTCTGTTCCAGATATATCTGTCTTTTGGTTGAACTAACTAATAAAGTGGACCTACTCATCTTGACACATCATCTTCATCTCATGTAGGGTAGGCAATATCATGTACTTCAGATGTTTTGGACTACTATAATCCTCAATTACTAGCAGTGCATGTTGGGCTTTATTAAGTGTGCTATTAAGGAAAACATTTGGAGGACATCCGGTTGTCTATCGCTATCTTAGATATTTCCCTAATGCCCATTTCATCTGATTAGCTATTGGCTGGAGCCCATTCTGGAAGGAATGGGAAAGAGTTTGAATACATGGGTATGCTATTGTTCTCATACTGTGTCCAACTCCTTTTTCCTCCTCTCTTTTAAAAAATGAGACAAAAAGGAATGGGTGGATGCTCGGGACATAAGCAACAGTTGAAGGAAGGCTAGTAGTTTAATACAGCAAGCACTTGACCTCCCTATAGATGCTGATCCATCGTTGTACAGCTCCATAATCATAGTGCCAAAATATGAAGACATGCATGCTAGCAGCATATGGAGGCATATTTTAATCACACAGAGCCTGTGAAGTGGAAAAGTGCAGGGGGACCTATCCTTCAAGAACAGTCAACATCCATAGTTTTGAATGTAAGTGAAGTTGGAAACAATTGCTTAGAAGTGGGATCCAAATCAGGACTGTAGTGGGCAAGTAGTTTCTCTCCTTTATCAAGGTCACAGCAAAGACTTTATCCTTTGATGCTATTATGGGAGAGAAGCTCCCATTGGTGCCAATTGAAACTTCTCTCCCAAGATAAATTGCAGTTGCCAGGGCTACATTTAAGCAGGACCTCTTTAGAGAAGGAAAAGATAAATTGCTCCCCTACATGCCCACTGTGATCTTGACCCAGACCCCTCTCCCCCAGAGCAATTTTCTAAACACTACTGTTGTGTTAAATGTTGTAAGGCCCTAAGGGCATCCAAGCAACTTTAATCCATTTTGGAATAAGCTACTGTTTCCATACTGTGAAGTCAAATTGGTTACAGAAAGTTCTAGCTAAAATGTGTTGTGCTGCAGTGCTTGTTTTCAGTTGCCTGCCTGAATCATTGTTGAAAGATTTTCATTTTGAGCCTTTCACAAGGCAGGTGGGTGGATTTTTAATGTAGAAATAAGAATAAATCAAGAATTTGAATACTTTGAATCACAATCTCTACATGTAATTTCCACGAGGTAACCCTTGACTTTTCAACAGCAGGAAATGCCCCCTTTCCCTTCTTAGCTACTGAATGCTAAGTGGATACTTGCCATGTGAAATTGACTGAGGGCCAGTACAGACGGGCAAAAAGAGCTGGCTTCCTTGGGGCATGGTGGCACGGCGTTCAGACAGCAGTATGCCCCCATGCAGTCACAAGGCTCACCACACGTGTGACAGCTTCACAGCATGCTGGCACCACAGCGGCAAAGGTGCATTTTTCCTAGAGCCAAGGAGCAGCTTTCTGCTCTTCTTTTTGTGCTGGGAAAATGCTAGGTTGGGGGCGTGGTGTG
Organism: Phrynosoma blainvillii; assembly: GCA_026167975.1. NCBI lineage: Eukaryota > Metazoa > Chordata > Lepidosauria > Squamata > Phrynosomatidae > Phrynosoma > Phrynosoma blainvillii. Next base: position 306,158,591 of record JANUYF010000003.1, on the reverse strand, counting down.
CAGAAATGGAGAGCCCTGTGGTGTTTTGAATTACCAGTAGTATAGATTATATTCTCTGCTGCAGGGAGCATTGGAACTGTGTTACCAGTTTTCTTCCATATACAAGAGGCTGAGCATCTTCATGTTTACATGTAACCACTAGAAGAATGACTTCAGAGTTGCTAAATGTAAATTGGAGACTCAGCAGAGATATCCATCTATCCTGCAGCTACATGAAAGCCCAGTTCAAGGTGGCTAGGCCTAAGGTCATCATCTCCAGCATTATGTATTATTTTTGAGGGTCAAACTCAGAATTTACATTCTACTTCTACCACTTACAAACCAAAACCACAAGCCCATTAGTATTCTGGTTCACGGTTACCTAATTCTTCCTTTTGCTCTCCTTCCTAGCTGAAGCAAACTAAACTTGGCAAGGGAAAGGAGGGACCAGATTACAAAGAGGTTGAGTAGTGATGCTAGTTTGGTAAGCCCTATCAGCATGCTGAGGTTTATCCATTCTCACAGGGAATAGTAGAACCCATGTATTCTAGCAGTATCAGGCACACTGCAGCATGCTTTAAGGAAGTTTATCAGCTCTTCATCATTACCACCCATTGGTTTCTACACATTTCCAACCTATACTTTGCAAAAGTAAATTTGGAAAGTTAGTAGGTAGAAGGGCATTTATGGAACTCCAACAAGTGTACCAATATTCCAAACTTTCTTAGAGAATGAGTAATAATGGTTTTTCTAGATGTTCTCACAAAATCAGATTGGAGAAACTAGCCTTATTATGAGGGGAGCCCAGAGAAAATTCACATATATAATACTAACCCCATTGTTTCATGAAACAGAACAGGGGCATACAGCTAGCAGAAGAAACACTATTGTATGTTCTGAAATTGATCATTTGCCATGGGTGGAGCAACTAGGGAAATATTTCCATAACTGCCCTTCTTTTTTGAAATTGCAGTTCTACTAAGGCTGCTATCTAAATAATTTTCTGTAATATAAAAGGTTGCTTTGTTTTGTATTTTGCAGGTCCAGTATTTTTTCAACATCTTGGACAAGTAACCAGTGTACACAGCAAAAGACAAGCCACAGGATGGGAGATGTGTGTTTATTCATTTATTGTCCAATGTTTTAACCTGACTGAAATACAAGATCAACAAGAGCATTGTACTCCTGGCTATTACATATGTTAGAACATAGAGTTTTGCACTTTAGACAACATTTAACACCAGTTGATGGGTAACTGCATTGCTTCTCATAAAATTCAAAATAAAGATTTATTTTCAAACATGTGGCTTTGGTTTATTTTTTATACATTACACTTCTTTCTTGCAGAAAAAATAAAATTGTACAACTGCATAAATATAAAATTCTTCCACCATGAAAATGGTTAAAACATTCAATAAAGACAGCACCACAGCATATGATGCCTCTAAGCAGGAAAAGAAAGAAAATATACAAGGCAAAGTAATGATTCCCATCACTGATGAAAGTGATAGGCTGACTCAGATCTTTCACACAGCTTCAGAACATACTGAAGGATGAAGGGGGGATGGAGAAAGATACCATTCACTACAAAGCACAGTACACAGTCACCTACTCTCCTTATCTTTGCTTCAGAGTCAAGGTTATTTTCCCTGCCACCACATTAAATAAAGTCCTAAGACCACAAAAAAGAAAAGGCTTTATGGAGTGCTGTTGAATAATCCCACAGGTGGGCCTTTACTTTTTGAAAATGAACAAAAAAACATAATTAAAAGTACCATGCCAGTTTTAGTCCCACTGAGTATTTACACCTTGGACAGCAAATCTTTGCTCACAGAAAGTAGAAAACAGGTACAATAATACATGGCTTGAAAAATGACCAGAGTAATGCACCTATAGTACTGTACACTAAATAAAATTCACAAGGCAGCAATACTTAGGGGGCAGAAACACTGCTTACTACAAGTCAGTTATGGAATCATAATTTACAGTAGAAATGGGCATGTCCCAAGGCTCAATTCTGTTTTTCATCATTTACAGTAGAATAAATATCTTTGTCGCTATTGCTACACTTTTAAGTTTACATTCTAACCTAGTTAAATGCAGAAAGCTAGTGTAAAGCATATAGATTACGTGTAGGTCCCATACGTATGACAGTTTTGTTCAAGACTAGTAGGTTTTTGTCTTTTTTTTTATACTTTTTAAATGGCTAAGAGGAAAAGGGAGAAAAAAACACCTGTGCTTGTAATCAGCTGCTTTTTATCTCAAATTTCATATCAAAACGTCCCTGGAAACGATCTTTGTCACTGTAGTCGATGTTCTGAGCATAGGCCTTGCACTCAATACGCAGCTCCGTATCAGTGGTCAGGTTGGTAAACTGCACTGCTATAAGGGGCTGGAGGTATTTAGGCTGGAGGAGCCTGCCATAATACGGGTAGTATTGTAGAGGAAAGCCACCATAACCAGCCATGCCATAATATTCCACAGGACCAATTTTGTCAGCATCCTCCGGTTTCTAAAGGAATGAATGAGAGACAGAAGTCACTTGCAAATACCACATTACACTCCATGTACCACATTTTCTATGGTCCCTATTCTATTGTCAACTCAAACTTCCCATTGTGAAAATAGCACCAACTCATTGAATCGATACTCCATTTAATGGCACGCTTTAGTAATTTCCATCTGTGGGGTGAGTTGGAGACAATAATGTGCCCATAAATTGAATGTGCACTAGTGTTTCTTCTTAGAGGTTTCAGTGATGGCCACTTAGGATGCTTTCAGGCAGTGTGATGACTGCATCCAGAGAACAACTTCTCTTGAGCACAACACATGATACTGAAAGGCTGTAAGTCAGCATGGCTCTATGTAGTGTAGCAGTTCTGCATGTGGACCTATGCACAGCTGATCCATATACTGTACAGTCTCTGAACCCCCCACCCCCACCCATGGTTATTCTGTGCCCCATGGGGAGCAGGCAGAATCAGAAATATCTGGCTATGTCACTGTAGCTAGACATGAAATGGTTATAGCAGTGATGAGATCCACCAGAGTCTTCCAGAGGGCTCAGGGTTCGCGTAACCATTTAGTATCTGGTTATGGGGACAAAGCCAGATGCTTCTCTGATCCTGCCTGCTCCCAATGAGGCACAGGGTGGATTCAGAAGCTGTACAGTAAGTGTGTGGGAGGTGAGTTTGGGTGTTGCATAGGGAGGAAGTGAATACCAGTCTCCCCAGTAACTCAAAAAGGATATATGCCAGCATATTCTCCTAACAGGATGCCAGACAATGTTTACACAGAACAAGGCTGGCCAAAGTGAACTCTGGATGTCAGACTGCAGCTCCCAGCTTTCCTTACCATTGAGTATGCTGGTTAAGGAGCTACAGTCTAACAACATCTGGCAAACCTCACTTCTCCCTGCCCCAGCTGAAGCAGAGACTATGAATACAGTTCTAGGCACTTTGAGCAATTTGGAATCTTCTTCTTGTGCAGTTTTCCCAGGATTCCAGATTGTGCAAAGAGCCATACAGGGCTACCTTCTCTGCAGACATTTGGCTGAATGCATAAAGATTAGTAGACAGCGAATGTGCGGGATCCACCCCCTACTCCCATATTTACTAAATGTGAATATGTCTTATTTGAAAGGGTTTTTGGTGGCCTTTGACTCCAAAAGGGGATTTGGTAAGTTCAGAAGTGACAGGGTCTCAAGAGCTACTAACCACAATAACTAAAAAGGCCTCTGTGGTCTGAGACAGCATACTTCTTAATACCAGAGATTCAGACAAACATGCTTTTTATGCTCTCTTTATAGGAACTTAGAAAAGTTACTTTTAGGACTAACATTCTCAGAATGCTCTAGCTGCCCTGGCATCTAGGGATGCTGGCTAGGAAGATGGAGGAGGATGCTATCTAAATATGCTGGTTAGTCGGGGTTTGGGAGCTGTAGAGTCCTAAATCCCGTTCAGCCCAGCTACTAAACCCACTGAACTGATGGAAATTCAGTGTGTGTATAAAATTAGAACCACTGGATTTAGGCACCCTCCCCCCCCCCAAAAAAAACCAAAACACCTTTCACAAGCTCCATTTCTTGTAAGATTCCAAGAAACAACTGCAGCTACTGATAGGAGCTGATGGCTGGATCTGCAGTCTGACCATGCTGGACAAGCCAAAACATCTTGTTTTCCCGATACCCAATCATATGGCTCTGAGAAGATCATAATGAGGATAACTCTTGTTGCTGCTTCCCAGTGATAGGTATTCAGAGGCATGGTGCTTCTGATCTAGGCACCAGGACTTCCATGAATTCATTTTCTTTTAGAATCGCATCACCAGATCTTGTGCTAAATCTTAAATTTGGTTTTCCATTTTTTTCAAAAGGAATTCGAAATTAGTATCCATGAGGGAAATCAAGTTGTGACCTTGGGTCAAGAGTTTTTGGTGGAGATCTTGAGAATTTTCTCGCTGTCTTTTACCAAACACGTAATTTTTAATACGTCTGCTATTCCCTCTTCCACCCTTCTCCCTTATTTTTGCATGCTAGAGATGGACAAAGCATATACAGTGATCTCACTCCAATCAGTATTGGACATGGAAAAGAGAGATTGCATGGAAGCTTTTTAACTTGCTTTGGCTTCCACTAAAGGACATTCCCTCACGACAGGAGCTTTCGACACTTCTAAAATCAAGTCTCACCCTCCAGTGGAAAAAGCAAAGACCTGGGCTCACTCTACTGGGAATCATTTGAGGCTCTACTTTTAGGGAGAAAAAATAACAACTGCTTTATCTTGATACAGGATTATATTCGTTTGCTAGGCCAAGTGAATCACTCAAAGTAAATAAGATGGTAAGAGATGTCACTCAAAAACAATTGTGTATGTAAAACAAAATAGAAGGGGCATCCACCAACTATTCTTTTTGATCAGCTCCCACTCATTTCAGTAGGGCTTGAACAGGGAGTCCTGTAATAGTAAGTGCTTATCTAAATGGCAGATAATTTTAAGCCCACTGATTAAACCAGAACTTGGAACATTACGGCTGGCGTCCTTTTCAGTAGTTATAAGATTATAAGCTGGACTTATGATCTTGTAACTGCTGGAGATTCACATTTACAGCCATAAATGATTGAAAATGATCTGAAAAATTTACCTTGTCAGCCTAGCAGTGCCCCAGCCAGAGTAACTGAGGGGCTGCAGTACAATGGGGTGGAAAATTATGTCTGTGGTATTCTCCCAGTCATGGAGTGCATTGAGACAAGCAATTGCAACAAGACCCTGAAGGGTCCCCCCAGCTACTCATTCTCAATGCACCCTGTAGTTGGAAGAGTACTGCAGATGTCATTTCAAGTGCCTCAATCTGCAGCACTCTGGAAACCCTTCAACTGGGGTGCTGCCAGGCTGACAAGGAACTTCTTGGAGGTCATGTTACACTTGGGGCACTGCCAGACTGAAACGATTGGGTTTGGGGAGTGGGTGACATCTTTGGTCATAACTAAGATGCTGAAGCACCACCATTGTTACTTCTGATGATGTAGGATTTCAGCCTATATTTTGAGGCATGTGATCCTCTTGACTAAAGGAGTTTAGGAACTGCAATTCTAGAAGCAGGGGATTCTAAGATTTCTTACAGAGGGCATGAGCATGCCTAACTATGTTGGTTCCCTCTTCTGTTACAAGATGAGTGTTCTAACACATGCACTAGGAGCTTCTGTAATTGAATACAGGATCTCACTGGCATGGCAAACAAGATCTTTTCCCAACGCAGCTTTCCAAGAGGAAAGGAAGAATACATTATGTATTATCTTCGTAGCATGGATAGTGAAAACTGCAGATAATAGCAAACCCTATATTACCAACAGAAGTTGACCATAGACTCATGCTGGAGGACCTCCAGATGCTTAGACTGGTGTTCTCATTAGACATCTGGAAACCCTCCAGTGTAACTCTATGATCAATTCCTGGCAGAGGTTGACCATAGAGTCATGTTGGCTGACCTCCAGATGCCTAGAGAGGCCATATTTTTTCAGACGCAGGTTAGTGAAACCATGGGTAATGGTCCCACAGATTGAGATCATATTGTACAATCTATTTAATGACAACATTAAAACTAATAATAAATAAAAAAAACATTGGGGGTGAAGAAGAGAAGCCTGGAAAAGAGAAGGTTAAGAGGTAATATAATAGCCCTGTTTAAATATTTGAAGGGATGTTATGTTGAGGATGGAGCAAGCTTGTTTTCGCTGGCCTAGACTAGGACATGGAGCAGTGGATGCAAACTACAGGAGATTGCACCTAAACATTAGGAAGAACTTCCTGACAGTAAAAGTTGCCCAGCAGAGGAACACACTTCCTTGGAGTGTTGTGGAGTCTCCTTCTTTAGAGGTTTTCAAACAGGCTGGATGGCCATCTTTTGGGGGTGCTTTAATTGTGTGTTCCTACATGGCAGGGGGTTGGACTGGATGGCCCTTGTGATCTCTTCCAACTCTTTGGTTCTATAACATAATAAACACTTTCAGAAGCAACAGAAATTCTGGAGAAACAAGATGAAAGAGAGGGGAGGTTGCCTAGTGCCAGAAAGATGATTCAGTTGGTACCAGATGAGCCTCCACAACTGTAGGTGTTAATACTGAGAAGGTCCTTCTGCAACCTCCTTCCTCACCCCTGAAGGTAGGGGCATGAGGAGGAGTACCTCCAAGAAAGATAAAAATGGCTATAATCAGGATAATACAGAAATAGCAGCTTTTTAGGTACCCCAGTCCCAACCCATATAAACCCTCCATGGTAAGAATCAGCACCATCACATGGGCCCAGTAATAGTAACTAGGCAAGATAACATGTAAATACCTGGTCCCCATTCAGCAGCCTATATATTTTACAGTTTCTGGATGATCTTTAGGGCAACCCCACATAAAACATAATGCAGTAATAGCCTCAATCATTTTACCTTAGCCATGCAATGTACAGGAATTATATTAGGATGATATCTTGCCTTCAGCTCCTCTGGGATGGAGTCATTTAGTGGAGGCTAAGAGGAAAAGAAGCACATTACAGATGGTTTAAACAAATGGGATAGTCATGCTTCCTGACATTATACAACTCATTGAGCCCTCTCCCCATTTCACTTTCCAGCTCCTGAGTTAAATTATTATTTGCCACAGGACAGAGACAGGAATTGTGCAGTCCTTCAGATGTTACAGAACTGCAACACCCAGCAGCCCCTAGCCAGCAAAACTAATGATAAAGAATGCTGGATGTTACAGTTCAACAACATCTGAAGGGATACACAGTTCCATCCCTGTCACAAAGGAAAGGACTAATGGGTAAGTGGAGAAAAGGTGGATTCACAATTCAGTCAGCATATACAGGACTTTCAGTCATAGGTTCTCCCTGGCTGAAAATGTGCCCAGTTCACAAATCAAGAATGGAGCAAACTAGGGAAACAATCAACTGTAAAATATTGATGATCTTCTTCATTTCACAATGACCAGTCAATTTGCACACAGCCACTCCCTTGGTTTCCATGGCAAATAAAACTGGCTGCCCGATAAGCATAAACAGTTTTTTAAAAAAGATGGCTCTTGTTTCTTTGAGTCTACTAAACTCTCACAAGTCTGAGCAGGCAGGTTAATAACACTGAAAATAGGTTTAATAAGCTGAATAAGGTCCCTTTACAGCCAGGACAAGCAAAACATTACAAGGCCCTTTCTCCCAAAATGGGACTCAAGCAAGTTTTTCAATAAATCGGGGAATCTATACTTTGTCATAATTAAAGCAGAATCTTTTGAAATCGATTAAACCTATGTTTTTATTGTCCCATTGATTTCAGAGGATCTGCTCTAAGCACGACTAAGTTTGGTTCCAACTCAACAGCTTTATGTTGTAGGGTGGAATCAATTTATCTTTTTCTTCAATGTTATCTTTTTCTTCAATATTATCTTTTTCTTCAGTCGCCCCTAGACTTTGGAATGACCTGCCGGAAGAGATTCGACAGCTGAATATGCTGAATTCAAAACAGCATTAAAGACCAGTCTCTTCCATGAGGGTAACCCACATGATTTTTAAATTATGAATTTTAAATGATGACTTTTAAATATGGATTGTTTTAATATGTGTATAACTTGTTCTTTTAAATTGTAAGGATGTCCTTCTAAATTGTTGTGTATTTTAATTGATGTGTTTTAATTGATGTGATGTGTCTGTTAATTGTTGTTGTTCCCTGCCTTGATCCATGGGGAAATGATGATGAAGATGATGAAGATGATGATGATCATCATCATCTTGGTGTTGGGTCTGAACTAACCTCCTATTTCAATAGGGTTTACTGGTACTAGATGAAAGAAGAGGTGCCTCTTCACTCCCTCATAACAAGCTATATATACCTTTCCCACCACTGTCAGATTCCATTTAAATGGCCAATCCTTAACCGGTTATTAGAACTAAATTACAGACCCTTACTCCCGCAGTACTAAGTGTCTGGTGAGTGTAATATGTAACTTGTAAAATATAATTGCAAGCCAGTTAAAAATATCCAGGTAAAAACAAGGATGCAATTGTCTCCATATGCACTTGACTGCTCTTCTCTTATGACTAGAATGAGTCAAGCTATATCACCACCACCATTACTCCAGGTGTTGTATGATCAGATATACAGTCTACAAGAGCTGCTCCCAATAAGAAGAGCCACCAAGGTATTATTTGAGATCAATGGACACAGGAATTAAGACAGAAGCCAGCCAGTCCAAACTACAAGCTCTCTTCTTTTTCTATGAGATCATTCTGCCTAACCCAGCTTTACCTCATCCCTTCTTCTATAAAAAATTAAAAAGCAGGACTTGCCACAGGTATGTAGCCCAGGATTCGGTTGAGTTTAATGACCACACATGGTTTGCCATCTTTGTAACCATATGTTTTATCCTCTAGTCCAGAGCAGTTACCAAGCCAGCTGCGATGGAACCTGCAAGATGACACCTTGCCTCGAGAACCTTCATAAGGACCTCTGTCTTTAGGGGAGGAAGGTTCAGCTGGAAGAGCAGATGAAACAGAAAGAAAGAGAGGAGGAAGAATGCTTATATCAATCATCTTTATTTGGTCTCAGTAGACCATAAAGTCCTTAGATTAAAAGACATATTTGATGGCGGGGGGGAGAGATAGCAGGTAACACAATAAAATGTATAAATATTAAAACAGCAATAATACTTACAAATATTTTGGTCAAATTCCATGGTTTTAAAATAATTTTTATAATGAGTTCATTACCTTCAGGTCTCTGCTTTCAACCCTTTGAACAGTTCACATTGCTTTTTGGTAATCGAACAGTCACCAGCCCATGAAAAGGGAGTGGGCAACGTATCACCCTATAACTGCTTAGGGACTCTAAATCCCATCAGCCCCAAACAGCATGGCCAATTGTCATAGATGAAGAAATTGTTTAGACCAACTTCTGGATAATTTCTTGCTAAAAAAAAGGCAAACATTAGGCCTAAAACTGCCAGGGAGAGGCAAAAATGTGGTTAAAAAAGAGCAAGCTGTGTGGTCCCTATATGACCTCCCAGCTGCACTTTCCCAACCCCGGTGTTAGCCTACCATCTTTTTCAAATGTTGTTCAAGGGGTAACCAATATCTCTTTGTACAATGGTTCTCCTCTAGGTACACAACAACTAGCCACTGATAGGCTGGGGGAGAGATGAGCCTGGAAAGGTCCTTCACACTGTCTTCTAGCTGGCAGCCTTCACTTCCAAGACCTCCTGCATTAACATGATGGTAGAATTTTTTCCTTGGCCAGTATCAAGTAGAAGCTTAGCTGGTTTGTATAAAAAATAGCTGAACGGATTTTAAGCTCAGGGGAGCCCTGACTCATTTCAAAGAGATGTCAACCAGGACAGGAGTGGACCAAGTGTGAACTTCTAGATTTTTTTGACTGCAATTCCCAACCTTCTTCACTACTGTCTATGGCAGGGGTAGGCAACCTTTTTGAGCCAGGGGCCGGGTTGCTGTCCCTCAGACAATTGGGGGGCCGAAGCACCATAAATATATATAATAAAAAATTAAAAAACAATATGCATGCATACTCTCTCAGCCCCAGAAAAGCCATGGCAAAACCCCTGTGGAGATTTTGCCAAGAAAACCCCAAGAACAAATAATAACAACAATAATCATGGCGGGCGGCGGCGGCAGGACCGCCTGGGGCCGGTCCAAAGGTTGCCTACCCCTGGTCTATGGCATATAGGACTGACAGCAGTTGAAGTCCAATAACTTTGCTGCACTTTGCCTATTCTTGTCTTAAGACTACTACAGTCTAAAAAACCTACACAGTATAAGGTTTCCACAAAATCCTCCCTTCAGTTGAACCCAGAACTTGGGAAAGTCCCTTCTGGGGCCTATAATTCCCCCAAAGCTGTAGCTCAACTTTCCCAAGCTCTAGTTTATCCTATAGCTCCTACCTAATTATTACTGAAGAAGATGCCATACATGTTAGTCAGCAACATCACATTAAGATGCAGTAAACAAAACTGGTAACCGTTCACACCAGCCTGCAAGGGCTTGTCTTCTCGTTTCAAAACTAAGAGGAGGCTATTGTATGTACATAGTGGATCAAGCTGAGACTGAAGGTCAACAGCCTGCAGAAACTGAAGCTAGTGGTCTGGAATGCACTCTGTCAGGGCCCTCAGGGACAACCTGTCTTTGCGCTCAATAGCTATTAAAGTTCAGTATTTTCCCACTCCACCACACCTGACGTCAAGCAGACTACACAATGGGTGGTAAGTCAAAGAAAGACAAAGTACTGCAAGCAGAGTGGGTTGCCCCTCTAAAATCCACATTTTTCAGACCAGAGGATAGAACCTGAGAAGGCTAGACTGGAGAAAAAGACAAAAGAACTACCACTTGTGATAGCTGATGACTTCCATGTCAGTGGACAGCAAAGCCATTTTGAGTTTTAGTCCAATCTTTAAGAAAGTGCTGAACCCTATCCCGGAATTGGTTTTGTGCCTTGGACAACTCCTTTAAAGTTCAGACTAAAACCCAGAGCAGATTCATTGTTCCACTGATACAGGAGCCAGCAGCTGTCACCTCCAAATGTTGTTGGAACAAGCTGTTCATTTGGGCCCCTTCATGTTGTTACCATGTGTAGCAGGAAATATCAAAATGTTTACTTACAGCATGATCTTCTCAATGTCTGTATAGGCAGATAGGCACCAAAGAACTGTCAAATATACTGTCTACTAGCTACTAGTCATAGCCGATAGTAGGTTAGTAGTGTGTCCCCAACCAACCTAAGGCATTGGTGTTAATAGCTCCTGTACTTGCCATCACCACAATGGCTACAGGCATTGTCTCATAACGTTACAGCACTACATAACATTGGAAGGAAACAGAGAACAGAAAGAAATAAGTTATCTATAGGGAACCCTTGGAGCAGAGCCATATGGGACTAGCTGATCATGGTGAAACCATTTTGATTCAACTGCAACCACCAAGTAGGATAGCAAACTATCTTTCCCATTTTAAAAAAACAGTATATGGATATAGTTAAACAAGGGTAAGTTTCTCCTGCTATCCCTGTCTATATATGAGAGGGTGGCTTACCCTTTTGAAATATCAAGCCCTGTTTTCCAGGCTTCTTGTAGGAAGGGCCAACATGATTGTGTGATAACCAGCTGTTTTTGTTTTGTGGGGAATAAGAACTGGAGCCAAGAAGATCCAGAATTTTTGTGCATTCTGGCTGTAGCAAACACAGGACTATTGAAGCAGGCAAGACTGTAGAGCTTGGAAAAGTTACTTTTTGGATAACAAATCCTCAAACATCTATGGTTTGCTGAGGGTAGTAATTAAAGAACAGTTTTTCTAGGATCTGGAAGGCTATATTCACAGTTCTTGAAGGCAGAGGAGAATAAACCAGCAGATGGCTTAAAGGGAAAGACTCCCTAGTATGACTGGAAAAGCTGCTGCTAAGTGGTGCTCAACAACAACGGGCCTCGGCAGACGACTAATACAGTCGTCTTGGAGGCAGGGAAGAGGAGGGGCAGCCGCACGATCGGCGCCCCTTCCTCTTCCCGAGGTTGCCCTTGGAGCAGCCGGCCCTCCGCACGGCTGGTGCTCCGGGGGCAACCTCCCGCTGCAGCGTCTGGACATGCTGCAGCGGAAAAGTCAGGGAAAGTGCACCCTACGCGTTTAGGGCGCACTTTCCCTGATTTCTGAAAGGAGCGCTATTTTTGCGCTCCTTTCAGGGACGCCGCCGGAGCGCCGCGGTGCGGAGGCTGCGATCCCGCGGTGCTCTGTCCCAGGGCATCCCTGACGCCCTGGTGTGCTTCCCCCCAACAGCACTTTAGAGGGATCAGATTTTTAAAAAAAAATCCAAATGAACATGGCATGCAAACAAAATCCAATCTACTTACAATCACAGCTCTCAAAGTTCATATCATTATCTTTCTGCTGTTCCAGGTCGTACTTCTCCAGAAACCTGTCAAGGAGGCTTGTGTACTTAAGGTATGTGTTGGGATCAGAAGGTTTGAAGGAAATCTCCATTTTAAGTACCTGAGGAACATTTGTCAATCCTGGGGAAAAAAGGAGAATACCAATTAAGTACACAGAGAGATCCATAGAGTTGTTGTTGTTGTTGTTGTTGTTGTTGTTATTGTTATTATTATTATTATTATTATTATTATTATTATTATTATTATTATTATTATTATTCTGTCTTCCTCCCGGTACAGTGATCTAAGGCACTCTCCATTGCATTGTGCTTCGGGCAATGAAGCCTCCTCATGAACACCAAATGCATCAGAACAGCAAGGTTAAGGCTGTCACTTCTTTGCTGCCCAATAATTGGTGGTAGCCATGGATCTGTTCAAGCCAAGTGGTGCTCTCTCTGAATCAGAACTCAGAAGAGTTTTGTTTTTTAGAGGGCTACACTACCTGGGGGACTCTATGAGCTGCAGTCCAAAAGTAATTCTTCCAAGATCTAGGTTGCACTGTGTCTTCCCAGAGCTTGGAAAAGTTACTTTTTTGGAATATAGCCCCTCAAATCCCTGAGAAAAAAGTTCTTGAAACTCTGCTTTTTCCTTAATGGCTCTCTTATTAATCTTTCTCATCTCAGATCTACCTAGGTACTTTCTCAATTGCTGAGCTGTGAAACTTCAACACTCACACCTTGATTGATCTTCAAATGCTTGATGCTGAAAAAAGGGAGAAGAGTAGGGAGGACACATTGAAACGGAAGGGTTGTGGAGAAAAGGGAACATTTAGTGCTAGGTCTAATTCTTAGTCTGAGGCTGGTACAAGCATAAACTTGAACAGTATCAAAGACAACACCAAAATAACTTTCTAATTTTTAAAATCGTGGTGGATAGGAATAGCCTCTTATGCAGAATACTTTTTTTACACTGGTAAAAATGAAAGCATTGCTCAATAAAACAGTTGTTATTCAGCAAAGCCCATGCAGAGAGGGACTTTGCCTTCACATTCCAGAACTCAGCCTGGGTCCTCTAATTCTCCTAGTAGGCTCTAACAAAGAAAGGAGCCCTGAGAAAGGACTCAATTTCTTTCAGGTTACTTCATCCCAGTGTCCTCACCCTACTGGCTTCTTCCCCGCCAGACCCATCAGCTAGCTCTTTGTAACTACTTGCTTGGTGCTCTCTGAGCTATTTTAGCCATTCCTGCTTCCTTGAGTTTTAATTCCTATAGATTTACTATATCAAACTCTGCCTTTTGCATGGATGGTTTGAACTCTGTGGTTGCTATTACCATATATGAGTCCACTCATTTATGATTGAAATATTCCAAGGAGGGATTTCCTGGAGTATATTCAATCCAGGAACATAAATTCAATGATGACTAAGCCATTACACCTATACCTGCTGTGAGTTCTTATTCACCAATCTGATGCAAAAGTAAGAACCCCAAAGTATTTCAAAGATAGATCAAAATCCTTTCTCATGAAAGGCACCTAAAGTGACAGGGAGTCTTGCATTATGTAGAAGGCATCCCTAATGGTAAACAAATTACTGATAAAATAGGGGAAAGAAGAGCTATGACTTGAATCATCTCTGGAGAGAAGAATTCTAGAAGAATCACTAAAAATCGGGCTTTCCCAACCTGGGGTTGGACTACAGCTCCTATCACTGGCCAGCATGATAGATATGGGGAGAGGAAGGTGTTTTCACTGGTTTAAGAAACCTACTAACCCAGATATCTACGCCTCTGGGCCATCAAGAATTGAAAGGAAAAGGGCTGCAACTGATTAGATTGTCTGCCAGATTGGAAAATGACAGAACTACTTTTCAGCCGTTCATTCATGTTCATGTGGAATGAATGTGTACTATGAGGGATGGCAGGAAGACATAGCCCATCTACAAACTCTTCCCAACCTACATACATTCATAAGAACAATTTATAAGTGTATTTACAACAAAGGCATCACACTTGCATTGAAAGCCCATATGTCTATGTACAGTGGACGTCTATAGATCTTCCAGAATTTGGGAAAGTCACTTCTTTGTGGTCTCTGTGACTCATGCAACTGATTTATCCTATACCTCTGCAGTGCCTCTTTTGGAGCATCAATGCCCAGAGTCCCCTAGCCAGCATGGCCAGGTTCTGTGATATTTCCGCCCAAAAGTACATAACTGAGGGACAGAGTTCTCCCACCTTACAGTCCATGGATAATGGAAGACTGGGGAGGGTTGGCACTTTCTGTAAGTGAACTAATAATGTAGTAATTTCAGTTCAAATCTGAAGCAGCCATAACATTTGTTCCAAATGACCACACATTGATAAGCTAGAGATGACAAGTCTATCCTGACATATTCTCATTTGCTGGGAACAGCTTCAAATCTAGCATTAGTGCCAATAAATCAGTCATGCACCCACTTGCTATTACGCTGAAAGCTGCCGATTGATTGTTGGATGAATTTGTCCATTTCAGCTGCTCTTAGTTATTTTAATTTTCCCAGTCTAAAGTTTGTTTTGTCCTGTTTCCAGTGCTCTCATTATTTTAAACAAAAGTTCATCTTAACATTTATACGTTTGTGCACATTTATCTTAATATATGCATTTTTTGTACACAATTTTACTGAATATATATGTTTTAAGGAATTTTGCTTGATATAATGCACTAATTTAATCTATTTTTAAGGGGTGGGAGGGTTAGGGGGAGTATTGGGTGATGCGTTTTATTCTTGCATTGTTTTAATCTGTTGTACGCCGCCCCGGTTGCTTCGCAGAGGGGCGGGTTAGAAATAAAATTTATTATTATTATTATTATTATTATTATTATATAATGTTATTTTCACTAAATCAGTTTTGTGTCCATTTCCTCCCAATATGCACATTTTTACATAAGTATACAGTGAGTCCTTGGTACCCACTGTGGTTTGACCCCACAATCCCCCCCCCTTGATACCAAAATCTGTGGATGCTTAAGTCCCATTGCATACAATGGTATAGTGAAATGGTGTGTCTCTTATGTAAAATGGCAAAATCAAGGTTTGTTATGGAATTCAGACTTTTAAAAAATATTTTCAAACCATGTATGGCTGAATCCATGGATAAAGAATCTGTGGATATGGAGGGCTGACTGTATTTGCCTATTATTTTTTTAAACAACTGGAGAAAGGCATCAGAAAATCTGGAAAAATACAAATGCTTAAGGGCAACTACATTTCAGTTTGTATACTGATTTGGAAAGTGTAAATTAGGTATGTTCACATTTTAGTATAAACCAAACGAATTTCTTCCCCATTCCTGCTGGATGAATTAAGACTGTGAAATATCTCTTCCTTTGCAAGTATAGTAGCCAGGTGATTCTCCACATCTCAGGACAACAGACTAATTTAGAGGATGCAGGCCTATTGCTGTACATGTGTATATGCATGCACCTTCAAGTCTTCTGTTGACTTATGGCAGCCCCATGAATTTCATAGGGTTTTCTTAGGCAAGGGATACTCAGAGATGGTTTTGCCAGTTGCTTCCTCTAAAATATAGCCTGCAGCACCCAGAATTCATTGGTAGTCTCCTATCTAAGTTATTAGATCAGTTTTGTGTGTGAGATGCACACACAGCTCTGTCCTTCAAGAAAGAGGATGGAGAGTGGATCAGCAGAAACAATTGTTATGGTTGCACGCAACTGCTTGTTTCAAATCCTAAATGCTTCACCACAAACAGATGGAGAAAGCTAAGAAGGAATAAAAATCCTACAAACAGTAAATCCTGGAAATAAAAAAAAAAATAAACAGTAAAGGAAGAACCTCTAACTGCCTTTTCCTACCTACCCTTATCTTTTTTCTTAGTGGCAAAAGTTTCCTACAGGAGTTAGGGATGGAGAGCAGATTTGTAAACTTCTTAAGGACTGGTAAATGACTGAATAACGTACTTGCAAGGAAGTATCCTATAGTCTGAATTAGTTGGGACCAGTGTGCTTATTGAAAGGGCTCTGGATTTTGCATGCCGAGCACTGCACCTGTGTCCCAAATAAAGACCTGCACAGCATGACAAGGCATGTTAGTGAAAATACATTTACATTTTGAGTTCAGACGATATAATCCCTGTTCTTGGATTGTTTTGGGACAACAGCCAAATACAAATGTAGTAACATTTCCTCAGGGCAATCTGTCTAGCACAGTTCACTGGACACAGCATTGTTTGGTGCACAATATAGATTCTTGACAGACTCAGTTCTCATTTGTTAGGGGGGAAAGCACGGAAGGTTCCAGCATTCAGGGACAAAACAACTTTTTCTTGTTTGGCTGTCTTTATGCCACATTATGACTCCCATCATCCCCAGTCAATCAACGTGTGTCAGTTTTGGTGAGGCTGCTTTACCCTCTTATTCTTTTTTCTCTTCTGTGTTCTCATGTGACTTCTTTAGAATAATCTAAGCATTTACAGTTGGCCCTCCATATCCACAATTTTTTTTAATCCACAGATTCAACCATCCATGGCTTGGAAATATGCCAAAAAGCAATAAATTCCAAAAAGCAAAGCTTGATTTTGCCATTTTATATAAAGGACACCATTTTACTATGCCATTATATTTAACGAGACTTGAGCATCCACAGATTTTGGTATCCACTGAGGGGTGGTGGTGGTGGTCCTGAAACCAAACCCCAGCAGATCCCAGGGGACCACTGTACTTCAGAATTAGGGTTGCCAGAATGAAAACTGGAAAGGGCTCTTGTACTTTTAATGGTTATGTAGAAGAGGGAAATTCACCAAGTGTTGCTTCTTATGTAGTTGCATGTCAAGCAGCATATGCTGAAATTCCTTTTTCTACACAACTATTAAAATTACAAGAGGCCTCTCCAGTTTTCATTCTGGCAATCCTATTCAGAAATCATTGCATAGGCATAGCCGCTAGCCCTTAGTCATGGGCAGCAAAAACAAACAACAAAAAACTGCACTGAATTATATGAAAAAGGACAATCCTGTTAGAAGAAATTCACACCTGGAATGCAAAATATCAAGTTATCATACTTTGCTGTGTTTTTGTTCTATCTTAACAGGCCTAGTTCTTCTGTCTGAATAGCATCTGTCCCAAGCTTTAATTAGATACAGGGCATGGCAAAGTTGTTTGTTGTTGGGTTTGTTTTAGAGTACCAACTCTCATGACTGACTTGTAGTAAAACAATAACAACACAGCTTTACCAGCCTCTAGATGAGGGAGGTGAAGGCTGCCTCATCCAGGAGTAAGAATAATAGTAACACACTTCCCCTGACATTCCTGTATTATTTATACATTTGGGGGAAGAGATAGGAGTGCAAGATGATACCAAAAAAGACAAATATATATCCTGAACAATTAAATGTGTTCCATCTGCTTGTTCTTCCGTGAGTTGCAGGTCAAGTTTTAAGTGAATTGCTCAATGTATGTTTACCACAAAAGCAATGGGAGCTGAAGTTTCTGTGATTGCCATTGCCACACACAGTCCTTATTAAGGGGCAGGCTCTGCTTCTGCCTGGAACATTGTAGTACAGTAACACTGTAGTAACATTCACTGCGGAGCAAGCAGATGGACAAGACAGGAGGACTACAGACGCAGACCAAGCTCTTAGTTTTGCCTTCTCTGCCTCCCCAAACCTACAAATCCAGAAATCTTAAGGAAATATAGTTGACCTGTTGTATCCATGGATTCTGCATCCATGGATTCAACCATACATGGCTAGCAATTTATTTTTTAAAAAATTCCCAAAAGTAAACCTTGATTTTGCCATTTTATATAAGGAACACCATTTTAGTAAGCCTTTGCATACAATGGGACTTGAACATCTACAGATTTTGGCATACGCAGGGGTCATGGAACTAAACCCCAGAGAACAGAAAGGGCCCACTGTAATCTGGGAAATTATAGGTAATAACTCAAGGGAACTGTCCATGTCCAAAAAACCTTGTTGTGTGTGATTGGTAAAATCTGGTGTAATATAAAAGTGAGCTCATATCAGGGCACCACTTCTTCATTGTCCTTGTTCTCAATGTTCAGGTAGACCAAGGCTGGGGAAAATGCAGCCTTTTTTTTCCTCAGAAAAATATATCCTAGAGCAGGGGTCGGCAACCTACGGCCCCCGGGCCGGTTCCGGCCCAGGACGCCGGAGTTGCAGGCCCAGGCGGACTCCTGCCGCCGCCGCCGCGGCTCCTCCGCCGCCTGTTTTGGTCGGCGTGCGACCGTGTGTGCCGCGGCCGGCATTTTTTTCTCCAAAATGGCGGCCGTGACGCGTTTGCGCATGCGCAGGATTTGCGCATGTGCAAACACGTCGCAGCTGGCATTTTGGAGAAAAAAAATACCGGCCGCGGGTGGAGGCAGCGGCGGTGGAAGCAGTGGAGGCGGCGGCAGAGGCGGAGGTGGAGGCACCACTGCCTCCGCTGCTGCCTCTGCCTCCGCTGCCGCTGCCGCCTCTGCCTCCTCTTCCGCCACCGCCGCCAAGACCGCCGCTTCCGCTTCCGCCGCCACCCACCTCTGCCTCCTCCTCCTCCTCCTCCTCCACCGCCGCCAAGACCGTCGCTTCCGCTGCCGCCGCCACCCACCTCTGCCTCCTCCTCCTCCTCCTCCTCCTCCACCGCCGCCAAGACCGCCGCTTCCGCTGCCGCTGCCACCCACCTCTGCCTCCTCCTCCTCCTCCACCGCCTCCAAGAGCGTCGCTTCTGCTGCCGCCGCCACCCACCTCTGCCACCTCCTTCTCCTCCTCCTCCTCCGCCACTGCCTCCTCTGCGACCGCCGCTTCCGCTGCTGCTGCTGAGGCCGCTTTTGGCAGAGCGGGACGCGGCCAGCATTTTGGTCTCCAAAATGCCGGGCGCGTCACGTTTGCGCATGCGCAGGATTTGCGCATGTGCAAACGTGATGTGACTGGCATTTTGGTCTCCAAAATGCTGGCTGCGTCGCGTTTGCGCATGCGCAAATCCTGCACATGCGCAAACGCGATGCGACCGGCATTTTGGAGACCAAAATGCCGGTTGCGTCCTGCTCTGCCAAAAGCAGGCTCAGCGGTGGCAGCGGAAGCGGCGGTCGCGGAGGAGGCGGAGGAGGAGGATGAGGAGCCAGCGGCGGCGGAGGAGGTGGTAGTGGCAGCGGAGGAGGAGGTGGAGGAGGAGGCGGAGGAGGAGGATGAGGAGCCAGCGGCGGCGGCGGAGGAGCTAGCGGCGGCGGCGGCGGCGGCGGAGGTAAGGTAAGGGGGACTCGTGTGTGGCGCGCACGCGCGTTAGTGGAGGGGGGGCGAATGCACGATAGTGGGGGGGGCGGGGGGCGCGCGCGTGATAGTGGAGGGGGCACGCGCGCGCAAACGCCACCATTCCCCCCCCCCCTTGGCCCAGCCGAGACCTGGGCTAGTGGAGACCAGCCCAGGTCTCAAAAAGGTTGCCTGTCCCTGTCCTAGAGGTTGTGGGAGGGCAATTTTGGAACACCTCACCAGCTGTTTTAGGTCCAGAGAGGCCTTTATTTAACCAGGAAGTGAAGCAGAATTTGAGTTCCATTGGCACTGTGTCACCTCTCTACAACATATGGACAACAATAGTAGTGTTACTGTGGCTGGTCTACTGCCTGCTGAGTGATTATTTGACTGATTACCTACACAGTTGGAAACTGGAGAGAAAACCACTTTGTTATTTTTATTAGCCATCAACTGGTATAGAATCTCTGTCCAGGCTGCATCAGGGTTAGGTTACTTCTAAGTGACAACTGTGGTTTTCAGACAAGTGATCCACAAGCAATTTTTTGTCCAATGTTAAGTTGAAGGCTTTCACAGCCAGTAGCCATAGGTTTCTGTGGGTTTTTTGGGCTGTGAGGCTGTGTTCTAGAAGAATGTATTCCTGACATTTCACCTGCATCTGTGTCTGGCATCTTCGGAGAATGGTGGCATGGAAGTATGTGGGGTATATATACTGTGTGACCCTTGGTTGAGATGATTAGCATGTAAATCTGTGTATTGTTCTGTTGAGGCAAGGCCTCAGGGTGGGAGGATATGCAAGGAGGATTAGTGTCTATTTAATTAATGGTCCATTATCTGCTGGGAAACCCCCTGACCCTGGATGAAGTTCATATGCATTTGCTGAGTCCTGATTTTGGTGTTTTTGAGGACTGGTAGCCAAACTTTGTTTACTTTCAGGGTTTCTTCTTTCCTGTTGATATTGTCCAGGTGTTTGTGGATATCAATGGCTTCTCTGCATTCTGACCTGAAAGTTGTTGGCATGGTCCAAAATTTCACTGTTTTCAAATAGCATTTTGTGCCCAGGTTGGTTTATGTGTTCTGCTACTGCTGATTTTTCAGGCTGGCCCAGTCTGTAGTGTCTCTTGTGTTCCTTGATTCGTGTTTGAACACTATGGTGGCCATTCTGATGCCTCATCAGTGGGACACAAACACAACAGAGCCCTTCCACTCATGCTCAGAAGCAATTAATAAACAGAAACATACTGCCTCTCTTGTACTGGAGAAAATATGTCTCCTTCATGAGTAGTGGTTACTGACAGAATTATTCTTGATTAATTTACCTATTCTCTAAACTATAATTTGTTCTTCCACTAGTTAAAAATATAGCCTATCTTCACACCTAGAATATAATAGTGGCCAAGGGAAAGCG